>VRYO01002014.1:5614776-5646679 GCA_009812075.1 Sialia sialis | reverse complement strand
CGCCCGGCACGGCCGTAAAGCGCTCTCTCGCCGTCGCAAACGCCCCGCGCGTCCCTGGCGACGCGGCGTGCCCGCGGTGCCGGAACATGGCGGCGGCCGAGGCAGCGGCCGAGCTGTCGCAGGCGCTGGCCCGGCCCCTGAGCATCCTCCAGCAGCCCGACTGCAGCCGGGCGGCGCGGCTGCGGGCGCTGGAGGACATCCGCGCCCAGCTGCAGGGCCGGCCGCTGCCGGGCGCAGTGCTGCAGGAGGTGTTCGCGGCGCGGCTGCTGCGGCCGCTGTCGCGCTGCCTGGCGGGGGACGCGGCGGAGCGGTGCCGGGAGCTCGCCCTGGAGCTGCTCCGCCACGGGCTCAGCCACGGCGAGCGGCCCTGCGAGGCGCTGCCCGTGCTCCTGCCGGCCCTGGCCCAGCGGCTGTGCCCGCCGCAGGGCGCGGAGCCCAGCGAGGAGCTGCGGCTCGGCCTGGTGCAGCTGCTGGGCCTGCTGCTGCAGCGCTGCGGCGCCTCCATGGCCCCCTACCTCGGCGACATCGCCCGCGTCCTCCAGGCCACCCTCCTGGACCACTATGCCGAGGTCAGGCGGGAGAGCTGCAGCTGTGCCGCGGCCTGCGCCCGGGCCATGCCAGGTGGGGCTGAGGGATGGGCAGCGCTGCGATGATGTGATGGGGGCTCAGGAGGGGAACAGGGATGCAGGCAGGACAGAGATGGGAGGTCGCACGCACCCTCACGGGTGCGCTTTGCGGGGTTTGGAGGATCTGTCGGAGGAGAGCCATGCCAGGGTGTAGGCTGAGCTGATCGGTGTGTGGAGTAGCAGGAGGAGGGGCTAGGGGAGGGTGTGTGGGCAGTGTTCAGCTGTGATACTGTATAAAGTTAGAGCTGCCTGCTACATAAACACAGCAACGTTAGTCAGGCTGCTGTTCGTAGTGGTACGAAAATCATGTTGCTCCAGATCTGTCACCCACACAGAGGAAGAAATAGAATTATGGAACAGCATTAAGCACCCCCAAAGGCATTAGTCCATCCAAAATCATCTTGTACTGCTGGCCCAAACAACTATGGGGTGTCATGGATATATCCATGCTGCATAGAATCAGAAAGTAGTTTGGATTTAAAGGAACTTTAAAGATCATCTGGTTCCACCCCTCTACCATGGACAGGGATCCTGGTCACTGTGGCAACTCACATGGCTGATGTTTCTGTCTTTCTGCCCTAACAGAGCACTTCCATATGCAGTCAGAGTCTCTGATAAAACCCCTAATGCAGACAATTTCCCACCAACACTACAGAGTTCGTGTTGATGTGATTCAGGCTACTGGAGCAGTGATACAGTTTGGAAATGGAAAGTCTGTGGATGATGTCCTGTCTCATCTGGCCCAGAGATTATTTGATGAGATTCCCAAGGTGTGCTTTTCTTCCTTCTTTTCTTGGCATTTATTTTAAATCTGTTTAAAACCCAGATGGAAATTAAGGACCACACAGCCCCTTGCTCACTCCCAGCTCATGTCACCTGTCCTGGCATTGCCCCCTCAGCTGTTTGTGCAGGTCCTCTCTAGCAGAGCTTGAGACACCCAAAAGTCCTCGATTTAGGGTAAACTCTGCTTAGCAACAAGTAAACATCAGTGTGTTATCAGCATTGTTCTCACACTAAATCCAAAAAATAGCACCACACCAGCTGCTAAGATGAGCTCTGTCCCAGCTGAAACCAGGACAATGTTTCATTCAGGACAATGTCCCACCCAGCCTGTATCAGTTGTAGTCTATCCCAAACCAGTGCTGGTGACTGCTGTCTAGTTCAGCAGGGTGCTGAGGATTGTAGGCAGCTTTTTGTTCCAGTATGTACCTTCAATTCTGTCTTAAATTCTCTGTTACATCGCTCTGGGCCTTGATTCTCTGGCCCTTTCAGATGCTTAACAAATATGGTATGGATCCCTTTATAAGATGCAACTGAAGCAGTAATTTTAAAACTAATCTTTCCATTGTAGTGAACAGAGAAAATTTTCTTCTGGAGATGTGCTTGGAAAGCTACAAATTCCAGAGAAATCTGCATTTCTTACATTCTCAGGAAGGAATTAACCATGAGAATTTAGTGTTCTGAGTTAGGTCTGTATCTTGTCTTCCTCTCAGAGCTGTGCTTTTGTGCAGCAAACAGTCTGAGACTGACTAAGCCAGAGTGAAAAATGAGAATGTGATTCCTTGTATGTTCACTAAGATGCTTCCTGCAAGTGAGGAAATGCTAGGTTCTCATAATTTCTTTTGAGTCTATAGATGTGCTTCACCAGAAAGCAAATATTGTTTTTAATATTTTTCTGTAATTTTACTGACACCCTTAAAATAGTTTTTTTTGTCTCCCTGTAGGTACGACATGCTGTCACAACTGTCATTGGAGAATGGTTGTTGCACCTACGAGACAGATACTCTTATTTTCACAAATTGATCCCTCTTTTACTTGGCAGCTTTACTGATGAAATTCCTGAAAATACGTAAGTGGAGTGTTTTGTCTATTTCCCCCCCACCTTAAATAGATGTCAAAGAAGTATTCCTAAGTTCACAGACTTCTTGTTTGGTGGACAAAACCCCACTTCTGTTTGTTAGTTTGTTTTTTCTTAGACTGAAAATTTTAGCATTATCTTCAGTAACTTTTACTATACTGTAGTTTTATGCTACATTCAATTAAATGTGAGAGAGACAAAGACAGGGTAGACAGAGCAGAATTATCCCTTGGGAGAAGAGTCCTCTGTCCATTGAGTACAAAATAAGTATAAACTCTCAATGTGCCTAGGTTAAATGGCAGGAATGCTTCTCACCATTCCAGCTGAATTCAAGCAGTCAGCTTTTCCAGAAGTCTCATTTTAAAGTGTTTTTATCAGGGGCATGGTGGTATAAAATTCTTATTTTGTATCTAGGAAACTGGCTTGGACCTACTGGGAAAAGATAGGCTTGCAATGGGAGAAAGAGAATGAAGAAGATTTGAAGGATAAGATGAATTATAGTGTTTCACCATCTCATTATCCCAAAGGAGGTAAATGTTGTGCTGAAAGTGGTTTTTAATTCGTGAATAATCTCCAAGAGCTGCAGTGCAGTACTGACAACAGAGCAGGATGTGTAATATTAATTACAATATGTAATATTGATGTAGAGAGGTAGCACATATAAAATATATATTGAATCACTTTAATTATTTCTATTAAATTTAAATTTTTTAAGATGATTGTTCAGTAACTTCATTATTTTTTCTCTTTTCTTTTTGTTAATCCAAAAATTCATTTTGGAGAAAGTAAATGAGGCTGCCTATGCTGAAAAAAAGGTAAAGCAGTAGTGCAGAAACAGCAGTAAGTTCTGCATCACCCAGCAGCCAGGTGCACAGTGGGCACAGAAATGGACTGGAAAGGAAAGCAGGAGGAAAAAAACATGAGCTGAGTCCTTGAATAACGAGTGCAAGTCACAGCATTAATGATCCACATAATTGTTGTGGAAGAAAAATTTGCAATGAAATGATTTCAGACTTTTCTGTGAGACACTGAGATGCTACCTAAAATCTGCCAGTGTACATGAAGAATGTGGGAACAGAGTAATTTCCTTTATTATACACAAAACCCCCCAGATATGCGGAATGGGTAGTTTACTTTTTGGTACCATGTGATTTATAGGTGGCTTTCAAACACTGTGTTTGCAGTAGCTTGAAGCTGGTTTCCTGTCTTGGGTTCACAAAGTTAATGTTTAAAAATATGCATATGGGAGTCAGGGGAAGAGAGAGTTTAACTGGCTCATTTATTGATTTCTATACTCATATTTAACTGAACAAAAACTCTTTCGGTGTGAAGGAACAGGTTCATGCTTGACTTGTGCCTACATGACAATCACATCACAGAATACCCAGCAGCAAAATCCTTTCCATGACAGTGGGTTCCGGAGTTCTTTCTTCTTTGAAATTACACTTCTTTTTTTTTTTTTTTTTCTTTAAAGTTGTTTTACTCAGTAATGCTTGAATGAAAGGGAAAGCGCTTCATAATGGTGACTGGTTTGACAGAACTGTTTAGCTTTGAAGGCAGGAAAGTTGATCTGTCATCCATCCCAATCTCTTTTCTTTCCTCCTTATTTTATATATAATTTTACCTCGGGGGTTTGGAAATGCTAAAGAACGCTTTTACTTCCACCAGTCATGGCAGAAACACATTCTTCTCCTGGCAGTTAGAGAATCTTTTAGCAGAAGTTGAGTGTCTAAGTTCCAGTCACTTATTTTGCAATGACCATGATATAATGAAGGTCATAAAAGGTTTAATTTCATTGTCCTTGGAACAGTGATCACCATTTGTACAGCTGATGGAGTTCCCTTGTCTAGGTATGTGTTTGGTTTGTGTGTGTGAGCTGTTTTGGTGGGTCTTTTCAGAAAGTGACATCTACCAATTACTTTATAATTAAATGATATGTGATCTCCCAAATAATCTTGGCACAATAAATATTGTTCATGAATTTGGGCAACATTCCAGCCCCACATTAAACTGAATTTTCATGGATTTTTCTTGGCAGAATGATGCAGTCAAGGCTTGACTGTGACATACATGTGTGTTTTTATATATATGTGCACATGTAACTAAAGAATATTTTAAAGAAATGGCCTGATAATTTTGGACTTGAGTCCCAAGTCAATGGTGACTTCTAGGTGTCATTTCTTACTGTTTATCTTTACTTCCAACTCATATGTCTTATTAATAGTCAGGCTTGATGTGACAAATAGAAGAAAAATCAGAGGAAATGAAGATTGACTGCTTAATCCTATGGATACAAAGCTTTATCAGAGACACTCATATACCTTATGGGGTGTCCTACCACAGACTGTATGGATGACTGTTATTAAATGTGTTCTTTCTGTTTGCTCTCCATGAACATTTGGTTGGTTTGTTTTTTTGGGAGGCGGGGTTTGTGTTTTTGAAATACAGCAATAATGTATTTCAGTACTTTGTTGCCATTTCTTGTGACTTTAGTGTACTGGAACATTTTTTTCCAACTGTGAGTCTTAAGTAGCTTTGTCCAGCTGTCAGACTAATGGAGCTGCCAGAGGAGCCCCTGCTTTGATCTCCCAGTGACAGATCCTGCAGGTCAGAGGGGGACCAGAGGGAGACTTGGTGTCATCCAGGCAACTGCACAGCCTGCACTGAGCCCCAGCACTCATTGCCTCAGGATACAGGTGCAGACAGTTTATAGCAGGGAAGTCTTTGACAGGAGTAGCTACAGGGATAAATGCCTGCATTTAAACATCTGAAATGAAGGAATTGCTGATAAAGAATGGTCCAAATTCTTCAAACAAAATTCTGCCTCAGGTCAAATAGGATGCCAGTCTGTATTTGCTGTCTCAAGTTGATTTCTTTCTTTGACCTTTTGCTACTCATTGTCAGCTTTCATAATCCAAAATGTCTCCTCCATTGACAAAAGAAGCAGCAATTCATGTCTTGATGCTTGAATTTCATTTTTTTCCCTAGTTAGGTATTTCATAGGTATTTCTAAGCCTTTTTTATCCTCAGACCATTTACTTTAGTGAGTTTTTCTTTTAGCATTTGTAGTTACACAGGCCAGTGGAGGAAGATATTCTGAGACAGCTCAGTCATTTTCTTCCTGAGCATGTACAGGAGAACTTTGTATCAGAAATTAAAAATGCACTCATACATTCAGTGTATTTTGACACCTCATAATGAATGATGTCTCTTCCTTAAAACAGCATGTGAACTTTGTGAGTGGCAGTTATGAAACTGTGCTTCTCAAAGAACAACTTTTCAGATTTTGTTTGCATAAACATACTCAGCATTAAGAAAAGGAAGTAGCCTGTAGGAAAAAAAAATCACTGAAAAAGTTTGTTGCTATTTTTTGGAAAGGGTTGTCACAGTTTTATCTGTAAAATACAGAACAGGATGTTTCTTAGATGCTTGTGATATTGGTCAGGTTGTTATTCTGAATCTCAGTGATTTATAAATTAACTGACAGGTAAATTTGATGATTACCAAGACAATGCAGTTGGGAAAGGTAAGTTTATTAGTTCTCCAGAAATCTGCATCCTTTTTTGAGGCAGGGAATATATATTTGTAACAATTTTGGGTTCTTTGAAATCAAGAGATAGCCACAAAATCTCATTTTCACAAAGTTGTTACAAATTAAATTCAGTCTTAAGAAAAAAAAATCCCTCCCCCCAACTCCTGTATCATCATTTTAAATTTATTATTCAATTTTTGAAACATTGAAGAGGGACTTCAGTGAGATGCTTTTCCTAGAAGAGCCGTAGAAAGGTTATATAATAGCTGTGATTTTTAAAATCTATCAATTTGTTGGCCTGATCTATTACACAGCATCTGTACAAGCCATAGTTCTGTGCCCTTTCTGCCTTCAATTTGCCAGATACACTTTTAACCTTTTCCTTTAGAGGGCACAATTGGCATTGTCTGTTTTACTGCAGCTCATGTCCTCTGTCCTGTTTGTGCCTTCTACCTTCTTTCCTCCTCCAAATTATATTTAACTCAGCATTTGCATGCAGAAGACTTTCTTCTGTTTACCTGTGTGTGTTTCAGTTAATTTTTCATGGGATTTGTGTTGCTATCAAAATTAAAAGAGAATTATTAAGCTGTGTTTTCCAAAGTGGGTAAAGACACATTCATTTCAATCCTCTTTCTCTTCTCCTTCTGTAAACATTTTAAAGCATGAAATTGAAATCACCATCCAGTAATAAATACATAAATATTCAAAGAGCTGTGTGGAGTTTGAATTCTGCAATATATATTGAAGAAATGCAACTTGCACAGGTAAATTCCTCAGGAGCACTTGGAATATTTTGTTCTGTGCTGAAGCAGACCCCCAGAGCTCTTACCTTACAGCTTTTAAACTTTTCTGATGATTGTTATGCATTGCCTTTTCATTTGATATTTCTTTTTGGGTTGTTTCTTCTTCTAGAGACTCGACCAGGACTGGGTTGTCGGGAACTTGTGTCGAGAAACCTCTCCAAAATTCTGCCAGGTCTCTGTCATGACTTAACAGACTGGGTTGAAAGCACGAGGATCAAAGCATCCCAGCTGCTGTACACATTGCTGCTGCACGCAGAGGATCACATCACCCAGCACATGGAGCTGCTGCTGAGAACTTTGTACCAGGCGTGCTCAGATGAAGCAAGTGAAGTGGTTAAAAATGTAAGTTTGATCTCTTAAAGTAGCTGTTGTACACTGAATAAAGATGTTATAGTCTTCAGTCTGCCTTCTAAAGGTTGACTTTGCCTTAGGTCACTGGAAATTGCCCATGACTGAAGGATCAGGCTCAGATTTATATGGATGTTAAAAACATGTGCACATTATACTTCACTAATCTGTTAAAATAAATGTATTCCTCTATTATTGGTATGAAGACCAATAGTAAAGTTATTTAAATCCTGTTTAGTTTGTATGCCGATCCCATGTAGCATTGATAATAATCTCTCTGAAAATTATAAAAAGTGGATTAAAGTGTAAAAGCCTTGGAGCAACAAATTCGGTGTAAAAAAATGTGCAGGTCATGCCCTTTAAAGTTAATTTCACTTACCTCCCCCTGCTCCATAATCCAACCATGTACTGAGGTATGGTTATTCCATGTGATACCCATATTCAGTGTTTGAATCCTTGACTTAATGCTTGGAAAATGCAGGGGAGGGGGTTGTGAGGAATAATTAGTTTCACTTTTACTAACAGTTGATTCTTTTAACACTTTGATCTACAAACCAGTGAAACAGATGCAGTTGAAGACATGAGATAAATTTAGCAAAAGAAAGACAGGTGGTAGAAATGCTTTTACAATTTTAAGATAAAATCTTCTGTTTCTGTTTTTATTCAAGGAAGAGAACATATGTATAACTAAAATATATCCACGTAACTTACTCTAAAGTTACAAATTTTACTGCTTTGGGAAATTAAAGAGCATGTTCTGCTTACGGGATGCAGATAGTCCAACCCTAAATCAGGCTCTTCTTTAGCTTCCTGCCCTCAGCTGGGCTATAAGAAAACATAAATAATTAGGATAATAAGGCCATGTAGTCCTGTCAAATTTCCTGTCAAGTGCTTATTGCTGTAAATCTAAATTCAGAAGTGTTCGAGCAGCACGTAGCTTATTGACCATACTTGTCTCTTTCTTGGAATTCCACCACTGATCTTCTCACAGGTGCTTCCAAGACATTTATTCCTGGTTAAGAGATGATTTCAGTATTTAATTCTACTTGTGTTTGTGCCAAACATAAGATTCAACAACTTTTTGTTTTGAATGCCTTTTATCTCTTAGTAAAGCAGCTTCGCAGGGTAATGTGATAACCTCTTCTAGTTTGTCATCATTTCAGAACAGCCACCAACTTGGAAAATGTCCATGTCTTTCTCGAGTCTAGTAATACCAAATGAGACCCTATTTTTCCCCTATTAATGTGAGTAAATTGATCCATAAAAGTGTATCAAATAATATTTTTGAGCTCTTTAATTGTATTGTCCAGTTTTCAGAGCACTGTCTTTTACTTTATGGCAAATATGGAGGAGAATGAAGTTCACATCTACAGAGAGATTATTACAACTCCTTTGACTCCTATCTTTGTGAAAAGAAACAGCTCTATATAATGCAGATTTAAACTGTAGAACTCGTGACTATGTGCTTCCATTGAGATTCAAAAAACTAGCATAATTCAAGTATTGATTAGGTGCAAAAAAAGTCATACCTAACCAAAAAATCACTAGACTATAAATGGTAGAGAATGGGAGATAAGCTTTCATCTCTGGGGAAATGAACCAACCATTAAATCCATGGGATTGGAAGAAATGTTACTGTGGCACAGGTAGTGCTGCAGCATCGATTGTTTCTTTTTTCATGCACATGACTGTAAATACTGGGTATTGGTCAGGCAGTGAGCTCTGGTGTGGTGGTATTTCATGTGGAATACAACATCCTGCTACGTCTGCAAGGCAGGAATGGGATCCAGGGTGTCACTGTACAGGGAATACACAGTAATTTAAGCCTTTCAGTTCAAGAGGTGAGATGGGAAGCAGTGGGCAGTTCCCCCATGGCATTGCTGCCACACTTCACTGGATCTGTAATGGCAGCTTCAAGGTTTAGTACAACAAAAAAAATTCTTCCTTTGGGTTTTTATAGTTACAGCTTTTAATAAACAGGGGGTGATGCATCGAGGGCAAGCCTCAGAACAGAAATTGAGGGATACTGAATGTGCAAGATCTGGTTACTCTAACTTGGAAAGTTTATTACAGTGAAGTTGTACACTTTGTTTTTGTGCACTGCTTTCTCCTGGAAGTTTGTCTGATGTGGGGAAGGCTGCTTGCAATGCCTTATTATGTGCTTGCTGAACATGTCAACTAAATTTCTTCATGCATATAATCATTACTGAACGAGTGGAAAAGGCCTACAAGGCAACTGCTGAAGCATTTAAAATAACAGCTGGAATCATAAAAGGAAAAAGGCCATGATACGTTGAATGATCTTTGTTTTTCAGGAAAATCCTCAAGTTATTCCTGTTCTTTTTTCAGAGTGTGAAAGCAGCAGAATTGATTGGAACGTTTGTCAGCCCTAAAGTGTCTTTGAAATTAATCACCCCAGCCTTTGAGCAGACACCCAAAGCATCCTGTGTGATGGTGCTGGCTGCAGTGATTCGAGGTAGCCCAAAAGAAATCCTGCAGCCCCATGTGACCCAGCTTGGCAACACACTGTCACAGGATGCAGTCTGTCAGCGGTCTGAAGAGGTAAGGAAAGCTGCAAAACACACTGCAGGATTTGTCCAAACTACTTTTTCACTTATTGTCCCTCAATGCTCCCATTCCTGTCCCTCCCTTGCACACCTGTCTCAGGGGATAGTTGTGGACACGTGTCTGAGACAAAACAGGAGCTTCCCCATTCTTCCTGTGCTGTGTTGTGGTCCCCTGGGCAAATCTGCTGCTTTCAAAAACTCACCAGCAACAGTCCATCCTCTCAGCAGAGGTAGGTTCAGGTTTGAGAACTGCTGTAAAAGACTTTACATAGTGTAAGAAAATGAAGAGGCAAGGCAGGGAGAGAAGCAGCTGTTTAGTAAGTACTGTACTAACAAAGGACTCCCCTGGCTGGTCCTGAGGCAGAGTTTAACCCATGTTTTGGAATTCCTTGTGTTCACAATCCAAACAAGATCATGCATTTTAATCCTCATCAGTAAAAATGACTGAAAAATTTTTATAGTCTATTGTAATTGGCATGCCAGGTTTCCCAAGATTCCCTCAATGTTATCTGATTTTTTTTTGCATTCTTATTTTCCATTTTAAACAGCAGATACCAGTACTTTATCTGTATACTTAGGAGCATGTTTTGTAAACTTTTGGGCTTGGTTACTTCTCTTTAAGTGAAAGTCTAGAAGGAAGACTTTTATCAATTTAGAATTTTACTTCCAAGTATATCCTTAGGTAATAGCTGAGCCCAAAGACCGTTTTTATTTTAGCATTTGAAGAATATTCATCAATTGCTATATGAGGAGATGAGCAATTCTCTTAAACATGGAATGGATATTTTTTAACCTGCAGGATTTTTTTTCTTTCTCATGTTCAAACATAGAAATAGATCTGTTAGACATGCACAAGAGGAATCCCTGTAGTTTTCCCCACAAATGAAATCCTGGCTTTCATTCCACCAGAAGTTTGTTAGATGCTGTTAAGATGACCAAAAAAGGGCCAGTGCTGTGCCTTGAGGAACTCTGACTTCATGTCAGATGTAGGCTTCCCTTAAAACAGTTATTCATGTGTGCAGACTGAATCTGGTCTAATTGTCTTTTTGAGCCAATGTAAGAAATACATTTCAAGTTCTTCCCTCATTAGGTTCTTCCCTGATGGAATATGTACCAGTGTGCAGGAATTAACCCTAATCTCCAAGAAGCCTGTGATGATTAGGAGCTCATAAAAGTGGAAGCACTATAACCTGACTGTTCAAATAACAATTCTCTGAGGTATAGCTGCAAAACTGCTCGGGGTTTTAAGCTTACCACTTCCATTTGGCATTAGCTCCAGGAGTCAGCTCCATCTGCAGTTGAAAGTTTGGCAGAATTGTTCCAGCCTTTAGTCTTGGAAAACAATCTCTCTCTATTTTAGCCAGCAAATGCTGCACAGACACTGTTTAGCTAAGGATTGACCATGTCCATGAGATTAATAACACTTATGGCTAACCTATTTCTAGACTTGATTTATTTTTTGGGAGTAAATTTGTAACAATGGCCCCTTCTGTTCCCAGACAGCTTCATGGATATCTGATGCACTTTGTCATAGAAGTCATGGCAAACTTGCTGAAAACAGTATTGACTTGAACTGGTATCAGCTGGATCAAGATAACATGAATTATATGGCATCAAATGAGATAAATTAGCTGAGATAAAAGCAAAGGCTCAGGTTTTTTTTTGGTTTATGTATTTAGCTGTCATTGTTCACCCAAAACAGTCAAACATGGAATAATATTTCAAAGAGTTGTAACAAATATGTTATTAATTAACAAATTGCACTTCAGAAAGAGAAAGTACTATCAGCAAGCACTCCAAAATGCTTTGATGTTTTTATTCACCATTCACCAGTGGAACCATTGTGTGATTAAGAGCAGGGTCATTTAATTTGTTAATAGGACAAGGTAAACACAAACAAAAAGTGTGGGAGGAAGATTATATTGTAGTATATAAAAAGTAATATATAGGTAATTAGAAGAACTAACATGGAATTACCAATATGTTACCAATGTAAGGGATTATACAGTGCTCAGATTTTATTACTTTCATTTCCCATATCTCTCCTTTAAAGAAAACCTTATATTTGCTAAGAAAACATAACAAATATGTGCTTGTATCAATAAATAGGTGTTTTATATGGAGCAGCTGCTTTATTGTGTACAAGCATTGATTGAAGTATGCCAGGAAGACTGCAAAGAAATTAGCTTGCAGCTAATGAAAGTTTTGGTGACCATAATGGCAGTACCATCTTCACAGGATCTTAAAGAAAAGGTAAACTATCATCTGGTTTAATATTTTGTTGTGTTCTTGTCTTTTCCTATTGGTAAGACACTTTGTGGAAATAGAGCTGTAATTATTTGTGGGGAGTATTTGTGGCTAGTCTGAGATTGTGCATCTCTGACAGTACAGACTGTACATGGTTAGTACCAGAATTAAATCTGGAGTTGAGTTTACAATTTGGGACAGCAGAGCCTGGAGAATTATGTTTCTTCATAACTTGGATTAAAAGCTCATCGAGTTAAAATACATTCTGGTTCCAGAATAGGGCCTGGAATTCAGTTTTATTTTGTGATTTAAGCATCTAGTGTGGGTCTGTAGCTGCTGTTTCAACTATGATTTTCTTTTTCTGTAAGTGTGTTTAGGTTAGGTTTCAGAATAGGTGGCTTGAGATGCATTACTGGAGCATGGGGATCTTGGAGCTGGGTGGGGACAACCATGGGCCTACTAGAGCACTTTATTTGGGTGGATATTAGCCACCTGTCCACAGTTAGGTAAAGTTTCAGAACAAGAAATGTCCAAGATTTTATGTTTGTACTGGATACTGCAGAGCCTTGGGCACGCTGGTGGTGCTGGTTGAACTGTTGATGTTTACTTTTTATGGATATAAATCACTGTGAATGTTTGGCTATACCCATAAAAAAACTGAAACTTATTTTCTGATTGTTAAGGAACAATTCACTTAGAGGTCAAGAGTTCTACTAGCCTTAAAAATGTGATGCTTTCCTAGTGATTTTTTCATCTTTAGCCAAATATCAGACTGATTTTACAGTAGTTGACCTTTTTACCTCCCCACAAGAAACAAAAGTTTAAATATCACAGGAATGCTTTAAAATCGAGGACAGCTGTACATGCCCAGATAATAGATGAGCTTTTTTGGCTCAGCATTATCTCACCCCCTTATTTTTCTCTTCCTCTTTCTTCCCTGAGCTAAATATCAAATAAATCAACGAGCCATCCTTATGCAGTACAATTATGACCCATCCCAGTTGTCTTTTTTCAAGCACACACCTTAAGTGCAGTGGCTATTGTGCTTCCTCTCCTCTTGCTCCCAGGCATGCTGTTCCAAAGGCCTGTGTAGCATCAGTATTTATGGCCCCAGAGCTGACAGGCTGCCTCCGAGGAGGCGTTCACTCACAAACCTCTTCGGGAAGAAATAAAGTGGAACAAAGCTTGAAACAAGTACTGAGGAGACTTTGCAGGTCAAAGAGGGGTGGGATGATGATCTGTCTTATGGAAAGTGGGATTTGAGGGAGGTTGAAGTTTTTGTTTGTTTGCTTGGGGGGGTGGTTTTAGACAAAAAAATCGGTCTGGGTAAGCCTTAGACAGATGGATGTGGAATGTTTTGTGGTGTTCTTGCCTGTTTATCCCTGCAGTGGTCTATAAAGTCAGCAATGTCCATTTAAAACCTTACAATTTCATACTCCTATGAAAATAGTGGTTTCATGGAGATAAAACCTGATTTTCATAAACGGAAAAATTAATCTCCTGAGATTATTAAAGGTTTAAGATGTTCCTGCAGTTCCAGATGATTTTTTAAGTTGACAGTACTTTGGATGAGAATCCTTTTTCTCATTAGCCTTTCTTTCAGCTAGATACATACAAAATCTGGCAGTGAGATTACATAATTGCAATATTTCAAAATCGTCACAAAGACAAATATGGTTTGAATTTTTTTTTCCTCCAGTTACTGATTATTCCAAAACTTCAAAGTGAGCTGTACAGCTTGGAGAAGGCAAGAAGTCCCTGCTAAAACAGCTTAGGAACATGTAGAACAAAAGTATCACAGTTGCTGTACAAGTATGAACTTCTTGTTCAGAAAAGAAATCTGTACTCAGACTCAAAAGATTTTGAGTATAAACATAAATTATTCAAAAATTTGCTTTATATAACTTAAATTCAGGCTTTATTGCAAGGGAACAGAAGACCACTGAGATATTGGAGCCCTCAACTGCTGTGACCTGGTGGGGAGCACTCAGGACTGGCCTGATTTTTGGCTTTGTGTCCATCATGTTTGTGGTTGCTTGGGGCTGAGGGAATGGCCCAAGACCGCCAGCTGAGCAGAACAGAGGCACGAGGAGGAGGGTGGCTCACAGCCCCAAGAGACTGAAGCTGCTTCACTTGGTAGAGTCTGTTAGGCATGATTTGAGCTTGTCAGGGATTTAACTGGGACCTAGAGATAAGGTTTTGTTTCATTACCAGTGCCCTGTGCTATCCTGGCTCTTCTTTCAGCACACTGATTATTAGCAGGAAAATATTGTGTTGTTAAACTTGTTAGCTCAAATAGAGGAAAGAAAATCACCTTCGCTATTTATTTTCATTTAACTGTGAGACACTGCTTAATGAGAAAACATGCATCAGTCTGCTAGCATATTTAATTTATTCTTTTTTTGTTTTTAATTGCATTCTTGAAACCACTGAATTTACTTTAAGTCATAAGTGAACAATGAATTATTTTGTATCTCTTGTTCAATGGGAAAAAATCTTCTGTGTTATGTGTTATGGTGGGGTTAATAATGAGGAATAGTTTCTGTCCTGACACATTCTGTAAAATGTTCCAATTAATTTACAAGTAACTTATATGTAAAGTATTCATTTATCTGAGTTGTTTTGGCTGTCTGGCAGAGTGCTTCCATAAAGGAGAAATCTATTGTGCTTGAGGCAGGCAAACCTGCTTTAAGAGCAACCTTTGTCCTTAGCAAATCCTAACTTATTTATTTTTTTTCTTAGAATTCTCATTTATTTTCTCCACATCTGGTACTTCCATAAAAACATCTTTGTCTGGCGAGTGATTAGTCTGGAAGAGTCTAAAGGTCCTAGACATGTTTGAGCTAACTTGTGTGTTGAGTTCAGCTTAAAAATATTAAAAATATGAGTACAATTTGTAGTTCTACTGAAGCACTCGGAGTCAAGTGATGTCAGTCCCAGCACTGCACTCCATCTTTCCCTGCTGGAGCTGGCCCTGCTGGCAGCACATGTTATTCCTTAGGGAGGTTCCTAACGCTGCCTTGCTCCCCATTCTTGATTCACAGTCTACTGAAATCACCAAGACTACAGATCCTGCTTCCAGCACACTTTTAATCTCTTCCTTGGAGAAGTTTTATACTTCTGGTAGGAGCCTTCAGGAACTGTAAAAGCAAATTTTCGTTTGCTTTGAAACACATTTGCTGCAAGTGATGAGGAAAATCTCTAGGCATCCTTGCCAAGCATGCCTATGTCTGGAATTCATTTAGTAGTTCTTTTTACATGTTTCATTTGTACATGTTTTATTTGCATGTCTCATGGAATAGTCTGAACTCTAAATACGAAGAAGATATTTCTGATGTAACAGTGTGTTTTGGTACTTCTAACCAACAGAAGTTGGGAATGTCAAAGTGAGCCTGCCCAGCTACTACAAAGAGAGGGCATCTTTCCTAATTAAAACTGAGGGGAGAAAGGGAAGAGGGGAAATGCCATGTCTTCTCTTACCGACAGCAGCAATAGTTTCTGGAAAAGCTATGGCTTGGGATTGTGAGAAATTCCCCCTATGTTTATGTTTTAAAGCAGTCTTAAATTAAGGAGAAAAATCACTACATCTTTAAAACCACTAAGAGCCTTTTTTATGATGTGGTTAGTTTTTGGATGAGTCTGCACATGGATTAGAGACTTGCTCATTTTGCCATTAGGTTGCTGTGTTCCTGATGATTTCATTTTGAAATCAGGACAAATGTTTCACTTCAAATAAAAGTTAATGGATGCAGCATAGACAGACATTAAATATCAGCCTTGATTGTTTATAGAAACTGTGAAAATCTTCCCTGTCTGTTCTTACAGAATGAGTTTTAAAGGTTTGGGGTTTTTTTAATGGTTTTGGTTAAGTACGCTGTCTCTGTTCTAACAGGTGGAGATAACAATGTCTTCATTAGCTGAAGTGCAGCAACTGGAAGGTTTTCATTGTCTCTACAAGCAGCGCATAATCCAGCTGCTGGAGTGGGTTTCACTGTCATGTGAAGGGTGGACTTGCTGTTCCCCAGAAGTGTTGCAGTTCGAGGTCATCACAACCCATTCAGGTACAACTTATTTAGTTCTAAAAAAAAATCCAGTCAGAGTCTCCACAGCCTGCAGTGATGAGCAGTACAATATTCAGAACCTTCACAAGAGCATGATGGAAAGCAAAAGAAATGTTGAAGCAACTCATATTCCCAAAGATTCCCTGGCTGCAGGGAGAATGCTAAAAGCATTTAAGGAGAAGTGCACTTTCAGATGAATGAAATAGGTGAGGATTAAGGGGAGACAAACTGATGTAGCTTGTGACCAAAAATCCATCTCTTCATTCCATTTATTCACTAGTCTTTCAGAGGACAGCAGCTCTCTCTAACAAACACTTCCTCACTGTTGCTGTCCAGCACGTGGCTGTGCAGAGGTGAGTGGCACTCTCTGGTGCACATCTCACACACCTTCAGTCCTGCACAGTGAGCACTCCTCTGCCACAGCTCCCCAGCTGGCATCTGCAGCAAGGGACATGGTGACAGGCAGTGCTTTTCACCTAGACACCCATTTTAAGATTGTTCAAATGAAAAGTCCTGCTTCTTTGTTCTTTTCTTTCTGTTAGTTGGATGGAGACAGTCACTTCATGAAGTGCCTATCACTGTGGCTACTGCACAGAGATGTGGACAGGCATATTTTAAAGGAATCTATCTTCTGCATTTAATCTCTGAATCTCAAAAACACCCTCATCAAACCTGTGTGAAGCACCCACTTGTTGGTTTGTGCAGCAACCAGCATAAGCACTTTTTTGATATTCATCTGTGGAAAGAACAGAAAGTTACTTCAGTGCAAGATTTGAGAGGCCAATTATCTGTATATTTGTGCTCCCATTTCCATGACTGAGGGACTCCTAGACAGTTGTCTCTGTTTTCCTTAATGCTAAATAAATCATCAAATGTCTGGGCAAACATTTTGGCTTGCACCCAACACTGGTAATATGCTATTGTCTGTGTTTTCTGTCTGACACAGCAGCTCCTAGAGGTTTTTTTTTCTTTTCTTTCTTTTCATTCCCACACATTGTGTTGTTTTTAATCAATTTAATCAGCTTTACTCAATTAATATTTCTCAGTTTTTACTGTTTTTCAGGAGCGTATGCTTAAGCTGAAACTAGCCATGTAGTTCATTTTGTTTATTTTCCATCTGTTGAATTTGCTGTTATCAGTTCAATATAGTAGTAGTATCTTGTGAATGTCTCAGAACTCACATGAAGCAATGTATCTTGAATAAATGCTGTGAAAATAAAGACCTATTTGTTCGCACAGACATTTAGCAAACTGCAGTTCAACACCCTGTATTGCTTCAGTCTAGACAGTGAAGATTTGGGTTTTTTTCATTATTATTTTAAACATTAGATTTCCAGATATTATTAAATGCTATTGAGCTTGTTTTGGACTCTTGAATAGTTCAATCTGTCCATCTTATATGTGAGGAATATTCTTGACATCATAAGTAGCAGTGTTGTGTCTCCTCTGGAAGGATTTTGTGTTGGTGGAGTTGAATGGAATGTGCATCTTAAGGATGCAAAGCTGAAGAAGTTCCTAAAGGAGAGTAGTTTATTGCAAAAATAGAGCAGAAACAGCACTGTACAGAAAGAATAAAGCATGTGTACAGTCTTAATGTACTCTTCCTGTTTAAAAGCAGGCAGATGTTAGTCATTATCAAGGAGAAAGGCACAAATTTCTTTCAGTTGTGGGAAAATAACTTCTTAAAATGCTGGGATAACAGCTTAGAGTTTTGTTTGTTTGTTTTGTTATTGTTTAAATTTATCATAGGATGTGAAAATATTAACAAACTAAAGACTTAATTTAGAAGACATTTTTATTTCAAATAGCTTCTAAAATACATCATATTTTAGATTATATTATAAGATGAAAATAAGCATTATTTCAACAGGGAGAAGGAATGCTGCTGCAGTAATTGTATTATCCAAGTTTTGAAGCTGATCCTTTCAAACAGGCCCTTTCCTATGCCTCTGGGAGTCATGAACATCTCAAATGCTGCATGTGGAAAAACTTGAAAGAAGAAGAAAGTGTAGTTAATGCTGCTGTGTCCAGAGGTCACAGGGTCATGCCAGATCCAGTGTAGTTTTTCATTAAGTTTAAGAAAGCCAAAGGTTTGCGCATAGCCTCAGACTTGCAGAGTTACAAGGGAACAGTATTAATCCTCCAGCCCAAATGCCCTCTGGTACTGATGTCTCATCAGCTCTGGCGTGTCATGAATAGATCCATTCCAGAGCCATGAAATGATAGTGGCTTGGGTTGGAAGGAGCCTTAAAAACCATCAAGTTTCAACCCCCTTCCATGGGCAGGAACCTTCCACTATTCTAGGTTGTTCTGAGCTCCATCCAACCTGGCTTTGGACACTTCAGGGATGGGGCAGCCACAGCTTCTCTGGGCAAATGTGGTACAGCCATGCCAAGCTGACTAAATGAGATGTGGGGAACTGATCTTCAGGGTGTTCTGGTGTCCTAGTTTGGAGGACAGGTGTCTGCTAAGAAAGGCAGGAGCCTGTCTTTGAAATGGAGAATGTAAACCCCCTCCCTCCAAATTATTATAATTTTGAAATTAAGGGGCTCTCAGGTAAAGATATGGGAATTGGGAATAACGGTTCCTTACTAGGGAAATTAAAATAGAAATACAGTATTACAAAGAACAAACGCCAAACCTTGGCAAAGTCAGAGTACAACCTGACACCCTGTCAGTCAGTCAGGGTGTTGGCAGCAGTCTCATTAAATGGTGGCTGCATCCTCCTTCAGTGACAGATGGGGTTCACTTGAGCTAGTGGTCTTGTAGAAGGTGCAGTTTCCCTCCAAAGGTCCAGGGGTGATGTGGAGAAATCTGGTTTCCCTCTGAAGTCCAGTGGAGAAAGGGCTCCCTTAGTGTCCCAAACCCTCAGGTTTTATCTTGGTAAGAAATGTTGGGCTCTTCCCCCTGGCTGCAGCAACTCCCAATGGGATGATGTAATTTTATCAGTCCCACAGTGGGACTCAATGGCCATTAACAGAAGATAACTCCCTGGAGGAAGGATGTGTTGTGAAAAGATAAAGAACACTGCCCCACCTGGTTTCAATTGATGGCCCATTAGCAGAATATCTCCCTTGGTGATCAGGATTACTGCCCTCACCCTCAACAGATGGTGATAAAATAGATACCTTTTATCACATCCTGTACTGTAACCCAAGACATCTGGTCAAAACTGAGGGTACCTGAGCCCGTGGGGAGTTAGCCTGGGGATTTGTGCACCACCCATACAGGGTCACATGGATATCTCAACAGCTGCCATGCAGGAGTGGGAAGCTGACAATTTTAACACCATTTATGTTAGAAATTATAATGCACCTACATATGAAACAGCTAAATAGAGCTTACTGGTGTTCTGGAAAACACTTCTGTGTTTGTTTGCTAGGTCCTGTTGTAGGTGAAGCTCTGGATGACTTTATCCTCGTTCTGAAGACGTGTCTCCAGCCAAACAGAGATCCCCAGATGCGGTTAAAGCTTTTTACTGTTCTATCCCAGTTGTTGCAGAAAGCAAATGAAACCATCAATTCTCAGGGGTAAGTGGGGGTCTGATTTCACACAGCTATTTGAAAACTCCAGTGGCATTAAGAAGTAATGACCATGGGAGTTATTTAACCCCTATAACCATCTCCATGTGAGCATGGCTGGAAGAGGAAAGACTTTCCCACCATCTTCTACAGCCTATTTTTCTTGCTGTAATTTTTAACAATGATTAGGAGGGGAGAGTACAAGAATTAAAAAATATATATAAATAAATTAAAGTCTTGACTTCCTCCACTGTAGTCTTCCTACCTGTGCCATTACTGGGAATTAAAAGGAATGTCATGCAGATCTGGATAGGTTTATTTTTAAAAAAGAAGAGCTGTGGTTGAAAAGAATACTTGTTTGAAAGCTAGAAGGGAGATTCTTACAAAAAGACTTGGGAGTGAGGGTTGTTCAGGTTTTTGGGTTGTTTTTATTTTTTCACAGCCAGCTCCTAAGTCCCTAAACTTTGCCTATAGTCATTGTAAGGAAATAGTTAGACACCCCAATAAATGGGCATTTAAAAATGCCTAAGATATTTCACGATGTTCAAAAAGCGTTAAACTAAATGTTTTATAAAGGCATTATTGTGACTGAAGATGTAAGTCTCCTGTTGCTTGGCAGTATTTATGCATTACAAGTACAATCAAGTATAACTGAGGTGCTTATAAAACTCCTCATCTATAACAATGCCAAAGGGGGCCTCTTTTAACATTATTAACTTAGCCTGACTAACAGTACAAACACTTGAGCAAAGTTTTCCTGAATACATAAACCACACCTGCTCTGCTTTTTGCCTGCTGTATTTATCATATAAATGTATTCTGATGCCTTTTTTTCTCATTTTTTACTCATAAAAAGCCCCAAAAAAACAAATAACCAAAGGGAAAAAAAAATCACAGGAAACATTCTTCTTAAAAGTACTTAGATAGCAATGGTCATCTGTTTATAGGTAAAAGTGTTTTCACAATCCTGATGAGCAAATTGGCACTCAATTGGTATGTTAAACAAATTGGTATGTTAAGCATTCCTTCTGGATCCATGAGGCCAAGTTAGTATGAATGTAGGTGTATTTTTACCATTTTTGGATGTATTTTATATATTTATGGCCTACATCCCATAATGAGGGGAGGAGGAACTCTGGCATTCCCTTTCAGTGGAGAATTCCAGGTAGGCTGAGGAATCTCTGCTGATGCAGCCCCTAATACATTTTGAGCTAATTGCTTCTGACTAAACATAATGAAACTATTTTTTTTTTGGCTGAAGCTTTGGTGGAAAATGTGCTGTTACCTGTTTCCATATTCTCAGGATCCGGTGTTAAATTCCTGATCCATGTAAGAAATGTCTTTGTAGTCAGTGATAATAGTCAGTTACTTGTTTAAATACTGTAAAAACTGTAGTCAGTTACTTGTTTAAATAATTATGTGACTGAGTGATAGTTGCAAGATTAATCTAGATATTCAACAATCTAGAAAAAAAGAAAAGCGCTTTGAAAACTGTTTGAAGTGTTCCAGGATCTGACTATTTGTTTTTAACCAATTTGTATCATCTAACTGAGAATGCAAAGCCCTTGGAGCCAAGAAACCCAACTCTAAGAGTTGCCAGCTTCATTAGTATTCTCAGGAAAGGGAAATTATCAGAGTGCAAAAACCTGAAGAATGTTTCAAAGTAATTCAGTGAGTATGGCCACACACCACCCCAGCTCTGCAGACAGCAGTGATGGGAGTTGTTTTGCTCAGGGCAGTGTGAGTGAAAGGCCTTTGTCAGGAGGAGATACATCCAGGAAGGGTCACAGAGCTGTTTGTATGAAGGATGGTCCAGTCCAGCTCATAATGAGGCTCTGTCCTCTGACAACAAAAGCAAAGCCATGAATTTTACCAGCAGGTTTATCTTCAAGACTAAAAAGCAGTGTAAGCAGCTAAATGCCTCTTTGAAGTCTTGATCCTGCTTACCATGGACACAGCAAATGTTTTCATTTAGGAGGTAACATAGGGGTTTTGTGTTTGAAGCATTGTTTGAAAAACATTCTGGAGGTTTTGACTGGTAAAAGCCAATCCAATTTTGTTTCAAATTATCTAGGTTTAGGATGTTAAAAAAAACCAACAAAAACATACACAGAAAACCCCAAGACACAACAGTCCATAAACATATGAGGCAAAGTACAGCAGTGTTATAAAAGCTGAAAAGGAACTAATGCAAAACCAAAATGTGTAAAAAATAATTAACATGGAATTAAAGTATGCAGATACATAAAACCTATTTTAATGCAAACTCAAGCTCTGCTTTTTACATCTGCATAAGAGCAGGGTATTAATGTCTCTGCAAATCACATTTTAGTTCTCTCATATCCAGTTGAGAATGAAGCATCAACTCTGTAAATACAACAGCACAGACAGGGTATGTCCTTTCATGGAAATTACTGACTTTTAGAATTTAAGTTACACAGATATACAACAATAAGATTTGAAAATGGAAAGAGGGAGAATTTAATTAAATCAGCAATAGCAAAAATAAAATGTTAGTGGTAATTAGAGTGTTGGGAAGTAGTAGTAAGTTCCAGTTGCACTCTCACATTCACCTCTGTCAGTAATTTGTTTAGCTCCTTGAAATGGTTCTCAGAGTTCAGATAGGAAGGCTTCTGGTTATTGTGCTAAACACAGTTGTGTGGTCACCTAATTGTGTTTGAGTCGATATGACTGAGTCAGATAATTGCCAGATATTGCTTTACTGATTCTGTTTCAAGGCACTCGAACATACATTCTCACAAATAGCACAGTACCACGGTTAACATAATGCTGATGGAATTTACCTTTGTGTTTTGACAGATCGTTTTCTCACTGCAGTTTAACAGAAGGTTTTATTAAAAACAGATGCAGCTACTGATCAGATAGCACAGACAGCACAGAGCTGCTTTTAGCTTTGGAGCTGAAAAGAGATTTGGAATGATGGTGATCATTAGATTTATTTTTTTTCCGACAACTTTTTTAACAGGAAGTTATTAATGCTCAAAAATATGTTTAAAATGCCACATCTAAAGGATTTTACAGATCTAGATGTGTCTAATGGGATGTCAGATTTCTTGTTATTACTTAAGTGCCATCTGCTGACAAGAAGCAGCAGTGGATGGATCTCTGACTCTTTCAGAGCCCAAGCTCTCCCTTGCCAAGGAGAAGCAGCAGCCAGGTGTATCTATTTCCATCATGGTACAGGTGTGTGTCAGCACATAACTGAGGCCTGGCAGTGCAGCCAGTGTGATTTAGTCAGGTAATACCTGGATAACAGGGATGCCTGCAGTGCAGATTCCTTTTCAAGTACTCACTGGTAATTGTTAGTTGTTAACATGGACCTGTTATGTTCCTCCTGTGTCTTGGCACATCACTAAAGGAGCCACTCATTCACCCTGGCAGTGTAGGACTCTTAGAAAAGTCAACAAGAGCCTGTTCCCTTTGTACCACTGTTTGCCACTCGGGGGGCTGCAGTTTGAACAGAGCTCTGAACACAGGGGGACAGTCAGGACAGGTTCAGTGTGTTTGCACACTGCCAGCTGCTCTGTAAGGCAGGGACACAGTGGATAACCTGAGCCTCAGGCACCAGCCACAGCCAGCCACCAATGTCTCTGTGATGCAGCAAAGTAGTAATAAAGTTGTTAGATCTATATTTTTTCCTCTTAATTTGAAATGGTTTGAGCTGAATCCTGCCCATTGTCACAGCAACTTTTAGCATTATAACAACCCGTTCAATGGAGGAGGAGGAAAAACATCAGCAAAAACATCACAGATTTATGTGTTTGTGATAAAAAACCCTAGTGCTAGCACCATCAGAAAATCCTACAGACCTCTCATCTTTGGGGAAGATAAGTTTCTGAGCCAAGAGAGAGCTGAAATATTCTGTGTAGAGTCCCTGCTGTATCAGGAGTTCATGTATCATCAATAGCATTCATACTTTTCACATTATAAATACTTTTGGCTGGCCAGTCTCAAAGGGCCTCACAGATGTTAATGAATCCTCACAGCATTGCACAGGGTGTTATCTCCACTGCACAGACAGAGAAGGTGAGACCCAGAGAAGGGAAGTAGTTTACCAAGATAACACTGAGTCATGGTCATTGCCTGAAGTGGTAGAAAGCCTAGCCTCTCCTTCCTGTGAATGTTAGGTATTTGTTTAAATATTATCTAGAAGAATTAAGTTGTGAAAAGCTTATCACATACATTGCAATCACATTGCCTTATGTTATTTATTTTTTTTACACAGTCTTTTTTTTCTCCTTTTCTGCTATGTTTCTATGACAGAAAATTCTCTTTTACATCCTGTCAGTCTCTTTATCACTTTCTCATGAACCTTTATTTTGCTTTCTTATTTTTGGCTTCAGGCTGTTCCCTAGCTACCTTGAGACTGTGATAAAAGACATCCTAGCTCCTAATCTGCAGTGGCATGCTGGAAGAACAGCAGCTGCCATCCGTGCTACAGCTGTATTGTGCCTTTGGGCTCTCATCCACTGTGAAATGCTTTCACCAAAAGAGGTAAATTCTCTTGCTCATCCTTTGAAATCTTAGGCAGGAAAACAAAATAAATGCAAGGGGGAAAACAGAATAAATCCTTAGGGTACATAATAGTTTCAGAAGGATATACAGTTTTCATAATAGAATTCATTAATTGTAATTGAATGTTAATGGCTGAAACAATCACTAGTGGGGGATGATGACATCTTGATAAGACACCTGAGGCCAGCAAAATGCTGAGGTGTAAAACTAAGTAGCATCAGATTTTGTAGATTTTTTTTTCTAACGGATCACTGGTTCTGTAGGTACTGACCACTGTGAACACAACAATTTGGGTGCTTGACATTGCTGGGCCTGCAGGCAGAGCCTGTGCAGCAGCACTGGAGCCAGCCAGGACCTGCTGTGCTGTCACGTGGCAAAGACAAGTTGTCTGGTTGCCTTGGAGCCCACAGGTCCATTTAGGGGAAAAAATAACATCTAAAGAGTCTAAGAAAGGACAAGAGGACTTGAAAAGGAACATGAAGAATATCTGCAGAGGCTGGAGTGCTAGCAAGGAGTACACTTGAAGAGATGCTACCCCTGATTGAGGATTAATTGAATCTGAGGGGTTTTTGAAGCTTCTTTGCTAGCTGAAGTAGCATTTGGAAATTATGCACTGGAAATATGTTAAACACAAGGTCATTTTTTAAAAATAAATTTAATTTGAATGCTATTAAATGTTCAGTCTTTAGTGTCTTTATAACAGACCTTAATTGAACAAAGTGCTGCAACACACGTAACTGGTTGAGTTCACGTATACAGAAACGTTGATATCAGAAACTACTGCTCTAGCTGAACATTTTTTTCTGAATCGGTGCCCTAATGCCCGTTTGGCATTACTCGATGGTGTGAAATACACGGAATAAAGTCAAACGCGAAGCTCCCAGCACAGCCCGGCGCTTCCTGCTGGAGTCGGGGGCCATCTGCTGGTGCCTGTGCGAACCTCAGCTCCGCCCTGCTCCAGGGCTCCGCACTTCGCTTTGGGCTTTTTTTAAAAGGCTTTAAAGTAAAGGAAGTTCTAAAGCTTTTACAAGCTCGAACGTACATATGAGTTACATAAAACTCTTCTGCTTGTAGACTGAGAGTTCATGAGCTGGGTGATTGACTGGTGGATTTTCATTTCCCAAGCTAACAGAGAGGCAAAATTAGAGCTCTGTAACTTCAGGGATTTTCAGGGTAGCATTTATAGCTAATTTTTTAACCAAGCAAACAGATATGTGGCACAGCTAATGGCAAGTGCTACAACACTAAGCATATTTTTTCTGTGTTCTTCCTATTAACTGTAGATCTTACAAGTGAAAGATGAGCTGATGCCCCAAATTATTGCTTCCATGGATGAAGACTCTAAAATTACTCGACTGATGGCTTGTCGTATTGTTGATGTTTTTCTGAAAGTCTGTGGGAGGCAGTTTGATGTAGATAAATTTAAGAACACTTACACAGGTATGTGTGAAGGTTTAGTAGACTCAGGGTGAGGGCATTGTTGGTTTGTTTGTGTGTTTTTATCAAGATTACAATATTGAAGAATTACATTTGCTTTTTTTACCCAGAGTGCCACAGTTTGCTCAACTTTTAAGGGTTTGGCAGAACTGAGCAATATTCCCATCAGACCACTAGGTGGAACTTCATTCAATACTTTGGTTTGTGCAGGGCTTTGCCAGCAGCTCATCTGCATTGCTTCAGAGTTTGGACTATGTGAAATAATGTGCTAAGTATAGTGAGAGCAGAACAGTACTGCAGTGTATAAATGGAAGTCACATTGTTCTCCGTGCTCTGTTTGAGAGCCAAGAGCAAACCATTACAGGCTACCATAAATAGACCTGAATAGGTAGTGGGTTGGGTTTTTAGCTAAAAAAAAGGCCAAAGAAGAAAACTCTATCTAGAGTTTTGTATTGCCAATTGGAGCTAGGAGCTGTAGTGCCTCTTAGGATGAAGTTGAAGTGCTAAACCATGAATCAGAGGTACAGACTGTGCTTTGTGCCAAGATTTATGTTCTTATACATACAAATAAATTTGGCTTTCCCAAAGTCAGCATCTTAACAATTGGTACTTTTTCTTACATGGCATACTAGAAATCTAACTACAAACATTTTTATTTTGGAGAAATATGTGATCAGATAATTCTCAAAGTATGTATCTTTGCATCTTGTATATTCACATAGTTTGCAGTGCAGTAATTCACTGAAACAGTAATATTTAATAATTTAAATAATTATTTAATAGTTTATTTAATATCTAATTAATAGAAATGCTGTGCTTTATAAAGCGTAGAAATATTTAAACTCTGTAGTTCTGTAATGCATTAATAGACATTCATAGTTCCTTGTTAGAATGATAGATAGTGTTCAACCAATCTAAATATTTCTGTATATATCTTTTATTAATGTTTGGACAACATTGTCCGATAACAATGAATGAGGAGCTTTTAGTGTGCTACATGTATTTATTATGCTCAAAAGCCAAATGTAGCAATAATCTGAATGTTGACAGAATACATTTGTTTTTCTCAAATGGAAAAGTCAGCTCCTCTGTTCACAGAGCATTTTGGTCCTTGCTCCTTTTCAGAGGTTTTGAAGCGTCTGGATGATGCCTCGTGTGATGTCCGACTGGCAGCTGCTCACACCTTGGCTAATTGGTTTAAGTGCTTAAAGGACAGTGATGTGAAATCCTCAATGGAAGGTCATGTTGAGTTTCTGTACCAAGAACTGTTGGTACATCTCGATGACCCTGATGAAAATCTCCAAAAAGCAGTCCTAGGTAAGAGTTTCAGCCATGTATATTTTTAACAATGGTTTTTAAATCATCATTTTGAGTGGTGATGAAAGCAGCACACACAGGTGGAAGATAACCCTGCCAGGTTAGAGCTTTCCTTTGGGTTTCAGTGGATGAGCTCTGACCTTTTACCTATGTGCAGAATGAATGTTTTGCCCAGTGTTCCCCAGGGGAGGTAGCAGGGCAGCTGAGCTGCCAGAGATTTTATAGATGGTAAACAGGATATGGAGCACAGAGTCCAACCCCTGCAGGGTGTGACTGTATCCCAGCCTGCTGGAGGAGCTCTCTGGAATTTATTAGTGCAGCAGCCTGTTTGGAGAACATAAATGTCAAAATACAGCTCTCAGCAAATGGGGGAGAGAGGAATTGTGTTGAAATCAATTCATCTTGTGGAACCATTTCCAGGTTTGCTTTCAGCTACCTTGAGGGAACTTGGGTAGAGAAACACAAAGCAGCTACTGATTTATAAAACATATTTTTGTCTTACAGAAGTTTTGAAGGAAGGAAGCATTTTATATCCAGATCTGCTGGTGAGAGAAATTGAAGGGGTTGTACATAAGCATCAAACACCAGTCTATTGTAATCAGCTGCTGCATCACATTCAGTCAGCCAAGGAGTCAGCCTTATGAATCACTGCTGAGATTCTGTTCAGGAAGCTGCTGTGAAATCTGTATGACCTGCATTATCTTTGTATTTTTGTTTGCCTAAGAAAGGCTGAGCTGGAAATAGATTGTTTTTCCTTTGTAAATTCACTGTTGGCTCATTTGAAAGTGAAATTGACACAATTCTATGTTCTTTGCAGTTTGAACAGTTCTTTGTATTTCCTAGCAATAAAAACAATGTTTTAATTCACTTCGCATTGGTTTTTCAGATACAAGGTTTAAAGAAGAAATGTTTTTTTCAGAAATTTAATTTTTTGATTACTTAACAATGTAATAATTTAATGTCAGAGTTACTAATGTGATACAGCAAGGATTCAGTCTTTGAAAATGCATTTCAAACTGAATGAAATCACACTTCACAGAGTCAGGTATGTGATGACTAGTTTTATTAAGGAAAAAAAGGCCAAACTTCTCTTTTGTAATGCAGCAAAGTGTATAATGTTTTGAATATTCATATTTATGCTGATATAATAGGGACATAGTAGATGGCACTAAAAAAATGGTTTTAATTTGTATTGTAATACATTTCAGGACTGAGAGTAAAGTGAATTTTATAAATTAAGGTTTATACGTGGGAAAAAATGTGTTGTTTTGTCATTTAGATTAACAGTATTTATATTTTTGAACTAATGTATGTCATTTGCAGTTTTTATGTTTATACCGTTGTGCCTTGGAAAGCAAGCAACATTTGCTTGCATGTTGCTTTGAAATTAAATTCTGTGACTTTAGGTTGAAGCTTGGTTTCTTTGGGGTTTTCTTCAGTAGCCTTGTAGTGTGTAAGTTTTGGTGTCATCTTTTATTCTCAGCTGTGTAATTAAATAAGGGAGCTCCTAGATGCTTGTCTATGCCATTGTGGGGTAGGGTGCTGGGTTGTTTTGCACACACAAATCATGGAAAATCAGGATTCTGATGTAGGTTTTAAAATTATCTGTATTACAGACAGAAAGTGCGCTTTGGCTTCTAATTCCCAAGTGCCTTGGCTTTGTGTCAAGTCTAAAAACAGACTCGATGGGGGTTGTTCATGCTCCTTATGCTGTAGGAAGTGCTCATGTTTGTTTGTCCATCTGACCTAACTTTACCTTTTCAGGCCTGTGACATAATTGTTAACCAACCAGTGAGCTGTTTACAGCATCTACTTGCCTTCCCAAAGAAACATTTGAGACAGATTACACACACAGGACAAGTTTTATTCCCAGCTTAAAGGTGAAGGCAAACTTCTGGCCACTTCTCCACAAAAAACTGGGTTGCTTTGAAAATTCTGCAGAAAGGGTAACTAATGATATAGAATAGTTGAGGAGTTTCTTATGGTTCCAAAAGCTATTGTACATTCCTGTAGAATAGGATATTCATTTTAGGTCCTTTGTGCTGTCTTTGAAGTTCAGCTTTCTTTTAATGAAAAGCTGAAGTACAGCTGTTCCTGTACTGAGCAGCATTTTAATTGACTAAAAACTATTAACTATTTAACTCACTGAAAGCAGAGGGGCAGCTAAAATTCTTACAAAGCACAATGTGAGTGAAGTAAAAATCCCTAGAGAACATTAAATAGAGTGAGGAGGTTGTGGAGTCTCCAGCCTTGGATATATTCAAAATCTGACTTAATACAGCCCTGAGAAACCTGTTCTGCCAGAGCCTGTTGGGCAGGAGTGGGACTGCATCTCTTGGGGCCTCTTCCAGCCTGGCTATTCTGTGGTTCCATGAAATTGTTTCCTTAGCCTAATCAATTATTA
This sequence comes from Sialia sialis, assembly GCA_009812075.1. Taxonomy (NCBI): domain Eukaryota; kingdom Metazoa; phylum Chordata; class Aves; order Passeriformes; family Turdidae; genus Sialia; species Sialia sialis. Next base: position 5,617,422 of record VRYO01002014.1, on the reverse strand, counting down.
AAAAGCCAATTAAATTAGACAGGAAATAGATTCTATAACCATCCTAGCAGAGACCTTGTTCTCAAAATAGTCTTTCAAAGCACTGCAAAGCAGCAAGTTCCTGCAATACAACCCAAAGTTTCACTTCAGCAGCAAGAACCCAGTTCTTATGGTGAAATTCCCTTGAAAGTCCCCTAAATAAATCCTACTTAATGATACTACTACAGGCGTGATATTTTTAGCTTCTTATGTTGACAAAATTTAGATTCTTTACTGCTGAATAACAGCCTGATGATAGCTGCAGTACAAATGTTGGTCAAGTGCTTTTAATTACTCTTGTGATCTAAAGCAGAGATGTTTGCAAACCCAGTTTCAAATGTGGGATGAGAACATTCTTGGTTAATGTGGAATCTAGTCAAAGTTTTTCAAGATGTTCTAAAGCTGGCACACAAATAGCAAGAGCTGAAGTATCCATCAAGCTTGATATCTTCAGCAGGCTGGGAATTTTTTTTTTCCTCCATATGTCGAATATTTTGTTATCTTTCAGAGCAGTCCATTGTGGGATGCTTCACTAAGAAAAATCTCCACATCATCCACCAAACCAGCTTTTTCTTCAGAGCCAGGAGAGCTTGTTAAAATAAATATTCTAGCAGTCCTTCTAGAGACATGCTAAACACCAGCTTGATCTTGTTTGTGTGTGTGACAAACTGGGGATCTGCCACTACATCCTTTTATTCGGTCTTCTGGTTGTAGGAGTTGACAATGTGTTAACCTTGCTTGTATTTTACCGTATTTCAACTTATATAACCCACATTTCGTAAATCCTTTCACAAAAATTTACTGTTACTGAGTCTCCTGTGGGTGGTTTATGAGTCTGGATTTTAAAGTCATTCCCTTTGAGAGTCAACTTTCAGGTTCTACCGTTTACTGGATAAGTAGGAACTCAACTAAAACGCTTTGGGGATTTTTTTGTGTTTGGCCAGATCAGCTCTTGTATTTTCTAGATTTAGTTAGTGCACATTACAGAATGTCTCTAGCACCATAAGCATTACGTCACTTTTAAGCAAGGGCAATTTTGGGGAGCACAGCTGTTATCTCAAACTTTCAGGCTTTCAGGCACTTTAGATAAGCAGCCTTTAGCCCTGCCCTTCCTGTGACAAGCACTTGTGCCTCTGTCTTCATCCTTGTAAACCAGAAGACCTGTTGTGGAGGATCCTGGGACTTGGATTGTCAGCAAAACAAATGTTTTTAGGTAAGTGCATGCGATTATCTAACTGAATATAGAATCTTCTATGTATTTGTTAACTACCTTAAACATATTCAATTAATTAGACGTTGAGAGGACACTGACAAATGAGATAACTAAACTTTGAGACAGGGTCTACATCAGACAGCATTTTAGGAGAGGCTGGTGGCTAAGTGTGTTCCAGATCCATGCAATTCTCACTGCCTGTGTGGGTCCATCCAGGCAATGTGCAGATATGCTCAGGAATGCTCTGGCAGATTGCAGACACTCCACAGGTGTCCAGCCCTGCAGGGTCATGTGAGCCCATGGGAAGGTGCACTAATGCACCTCCCTGCTTGTGTCAGCAGTCTGCTCCCAGACACTGACCTCCAGCTGGAACTGCAAAGTTATTACAGGCTGAAATAACATATCACAGCTCTCATCTCATCTCTACACAGAAAAATTTAGCTATTAAGGTATAATAAGTTAAAACCAGGAGTAACCAGAATTAGTATAGTCCATAGCACTGTTTTACTACATAGTACTATGATAAAAGTATCCAGTTATAGTACAGTATAACCATAATAGATATTTATGTCATTGTAGTAGAAGTTTATTTATTTATTTATTTATTTATTTTAAATTAATTGTACTATAATTGTTCTGCATAGAGAAGTGAAAGTTCTGATGCACAGGCTTTATCTTGCTGGGGGAAGCTCCTTGTCTGTACCACACTGCCCCAAAAAAGTAACATCTTGGCTTTGGAAAGCCAGCTGCTGGCTTGAGAGCAGCCAAGGTTCTGATTCATTTGCAGAATCTCTATTAGGATCCCTGCAAAAGGGAAGGTGAGCAGCTGTTTTCTAGAAGAGTGCATCAGAGCTGGTCCTGCTGGATACATCATGGACTGCTCTCAGCCCTCCATGTGAAACCCTAACCATGTCTTAAAAAAAGAGAAGGAAAAATAAAGGAAAAAATCGTCATGATTAGGCATTTGAAGGATCAACAAAAATTACAGTTAACAAGCTTGTGTCCATTTACTGGGATCAATCCCCCAGAGAAGCAGGAGCTGAGCTGCAGCAGCAGATGAGAGCTGTGAGGAGAACGGCTGCTCTGCCGGCCTGCCTTGGCTGTAATCGGCTTTTCTTGTTAATGTCTGAAATCCCCTGTAAGTCAGGACCACGGAGGTCTGGTGGCAAAACTGATCTGAAGTGCTCTGCATCCCCCTTCACCTGCTAACCCAATTGCTCTGGATGCAGCACCCACTGCCTGTGGCTGAGAAGTGCAGGGAAAGGGCCCTGCTGAACTTAACCAGGTGGATGTAGGTGGTGAGAAACCTTCTCTTTAATGAGCAAGAAATCAGATTTAAAGATATTTTAGGTGATTTTCATACTATTACATACATATAATGATCTGCCCAGCCATGGACACGAAGGTCACCACTC
>VRYO01002014.1:5582229-5613776 GCA_009812075.1 Sialia sialis | reverse complement strand
TTTTTTCCTCTAAATTCTCAACTGCCTTCTACAATGTTAAAAATTGAACATTTTCTTTATGGTCAATTTTTTTCTTCCTGATCATTTTTCTCTATACACTTCAACTTAGCCAATAAAATTGTCATCCCATTTTATATTCAGAATTTGTTAGATGTTGAGAAACCTTGAAGGAATTCTTGTTTGTATCAGAGCAGTTTCTTCTGAAATGTGAAAAAATTAAATCCTTGTAAACACCAGCTTGTTTTAGCAAAACCAGGACATCTGACCAAGTTCCCCTTAAAGCCTGGAAACTTAAAAAAAGGTCTATTGCCTCTCATAGCTGAGGAGTGGAGGGAAAACTGAGCATCAGCCATCATCCTCCAGGCAGCCTCTTGGCCTGGTTGTGATGGAAAAACTGCTCAGGACAAGTCAGAGCAGCCCAGGAGCTGGAGCAGCACCCTGGCAGAACAACATGCCTTGTCCTGCCAGAGCTGAGTGCTGCCAGCCCTGCCTGGGCTCCAGGGGAACAGGGTGGGAAACATCTCTAGGAGGGCCTGGCCTCACATCACCAAGGAATTTCAAGGAGATTTAAACTAAGAGGTGATTTTGCCCTGAGTATCCTAAGCCTTTAAACATTATCTACTCTTAAGACAGGAAAACAGGTGTGGAGTAAGTACAGAAAGAGAAGGAGTGGCCAGAAAACTGATTCTGCAAAATACTCAGCCATAAGCAGGGGGCAGGAGACTGGTGCAGGGCTGCACATCTGACCAAAGCAGGCACTGGTTCAACTTTGGCTGCAGCATCTCCAAACTGTCAAGCAGCTGGAGCAAAGCACTTCTAAAAGAAACAGGAATTGCCCAAAATCAGTGCTACGTCAATATCAGCTAATACTTAAGTGAATGTGTTTATCTTGCATTTTCTGTTTTGTATCCAAACATTTGGATTATTTGATAATTACATATTTATCAGCCGGTCTTTCACAGCAAGCTGAGTAATTTCTCTTGTACACACAAGTAAATAACAACTTATGGCCTGGTTAGCCTTTCCCAAGTGAAAAATTCCTATCCTGTTTACTGACATTGCACCATCCCTGCCTACAGCTGGGCCCACAAGAGAACTGTGGACTTGGCAAGACTGAAGGCTTAAAAAAAAGTCAGTGAGGCACAGGCTCCACATTGAATGTATTTGCATACGTTCCCCGAGTGTTTGAACAATGGGGCTTGTTTCTTTTCTGCCAAGAACCAGTCCCATTCCTGGAAGCTTTCAAGGCCAGGTTGGACAGGGTTTGGAGGAACCTGGTGTCGTGGGAGGTGTCCCTCCTCACTGCAGGGGAGTTGGAACTAGATAGGCTTAGAGGTCAGCTGCAAGCCAAAGCATTCTTTGATTTCTTTTCCGTGTGGCTGTCCGGAGATTTCCGTGGCCTGATGTTGGCTTTGGTGAATTCGGCTGGGCACCACACGCAGCCGAAGCGCTCCAGTCCCACAGCCGGGTGCGCTGTGCCGGAGCCCAAGTCTTAGCGGAGGACGGCGAATCAAAGCGAAGGAAAATCCCAAAAAGGCCGGGTAGGAAAGAAACAGGGGAAACACTGGGAGGGAAAGTCAGTGAGTCAAGCAATAGAGGCCGGAGTGAAAATGTGAGTTAACTCTCCCCTGCACTGCTCGCTCCAGAGGCTCCCACAGCTCCATTTTGCGGAGGGGGCAGGCAGACAGGAGGTGGCCGGTTCGGGGGCAGCCCCGAGCGGGGCCCGCGTTGGCGCAGGCGGAGCAGGAGCCCCGTGCCCGCCGTGAGGGGCCGCGCGGGGCGGGCGCTGAGGGGGCGCTGCCGGCACGCGCCGCGCGGGCGGGGCGGGGGCTCCCGGCGGCCTCGGCAAAGCGGGCGGGGCGCGGACAATCTCAGCCGCCGCCGCTGGCTCCGCCGCCGGCTCTGCCTTTCCTTCGCTGCACCAGGTAATCCCCGCCGCGGCTCTCCCTGCCGTGGAAGGTCGGGCCGCGCTTCCCCCTCCCGCCCGCCGAGCGCGGGGCTGGAGGCGGCGGGGCTCAGCCCACCTCGGCCGTTGCCAACCGCTCCCCGCCCGCGCTCACCCGTCCCCCGCCCGCCCCCGGCCCGCCCGCCGCCGCTTCCCGCCGGGCCGGGGCCGCGTGTGGCGGCCGCTCGCCCGCGTGGGAGCCCCCGGGGCGCGGTGTCTCGGGTGTGCGGCCTCCCCCGAGAGGGGGATCGGCGTCCCCGGCTCGGGCGGCGGCGCAGGGGAGGCAGCGGGGCGTGAGGCGCTGCGGACTGGAGTCGTGGGGCGGGCGCTGACCCCTGGAGTTCTGTGGGTCGGCGCTGTTCGCTGAGAGGAGGGAGAAACCTCAGCTACCCCGGTCTCTCTGGGCCTGGCATCTGGAGGGTTTCCTTGTCAGAAGAAACTATAACCTGCAGCTTTCCGCCCTGATTGTGAAAGGGCTGATAAGTGCGCGGCGGTGCCGGCGCTGGCCGCAGCTGCCGAGCCTTGGTGCAAAGGTAACGTGCTGTGCTCTGGGTGGCACAGGCACACAAACCTGCTCTCGCTGTCCCCCGCCTGTCACCTCGGGCAGCTGCTCCTGTGGGGAAAGTGTTGTTCAACAGACGGGTTTTCTGTAGAAGAGTTTGTCATCGCTCGCCGAGTGAGTTTTTATAGCAAAATGTGCTATTTTAGTGCTGTGCTCCTTTTGAGATGATAGTGCTGAGTTCCTCGTGCTATGTTCACGTTTGGCTGCTCTTCAGTGACCACAGGGGTAGAATGTCAGAAACACTGGAGACAGCACCTGTTTTCTGACAGTTCCACTAAGTTTTCTATCTGGTGGGAAGAAAAAATATTTGGTTTGCCTTATTTAACGTTATGCTACATTACTATAAAATACCTTTAAAAATATATTGTTTATAGTATGTTATAAGGAAGGAAAATATTAGCCAGCAAATTCCGGGTTTCTGCAGCATTTGCAGGCCCTCCCATCCCACCATCTGGTTTACAGTTTAAAGTTATGCAAAAAGGAAGTTAAATATTTGCTAGTTTTTTTTAATGTTTGTGTTTCAGTGCTTTGCAACTGACTATTCCACGCTAATGCTTCTGTTGAATTTGCCAGTGAACCCTAATGTCTAATTCTTGCTTTTACCTGGGGATGAATTACTAGTTGCTGATTTTCATACCAGTATTATGGAAGTGAGTTGCAGGGTGTTCTTTGTCGTGAGTGAGCTGAACGGAGGGTTTATGGACAGGCTTAGCAGGCTTTTTACATTGATCTATTAGTAAATTGTGGTGGTGTAGAGATATCCTTAATTCTGCTGTGCGTGACTGGCTTCTAATTTAGTGATTATAAGGTGTGGACGTCTAGGCATTCAGATGTTGCTTATAAAGAGGAAGATGTCGGGGTTTAACAGGCTGATTCTAGGGGTGTCTTATCGGGCAGGTGCAGCGTTTCGGGAGGTGCCGGGCGAGGTAGCAGCCGCCTTTTGTTGTGTGCGGGCGGGCTGGGGCGCGGAGCCGCAGGGGTTAAGGCGGTGCGGTCGGCCGGGCCGCCGCCTCCAGCGAATTCAAACCGGGCGAGTGACGGGAGCGCGGGGGCCGGGCCGGGCCTGCGGGCTTTGTTGGGGCCGGGAGCCATTTTGGGCTCGGTGTGCCGGCCGGCACCGAGCGCGCCCCGAGCCCGGGCCCGGCCCATGGCGGCGAGCGGAGCTCGGGCTGCGCGGCCCGGCCAGGCCCCGGCGCGGCGGCTGCGAGCGGGCCCGGGCTCGGGGCCGTGTAAACAATGAACGGGCACGCTGGCTGCTGCACCGCCTGGCGTTTGGTCAGTCCTTCCCTTTAAAAAGCGTTCCCAGAGGTACAGAATGTCGCTGTGCGGTGTCGCTGCTTTGTGGTGAACCTGCGTTTTGTTGGTAGTGCTGTAGTTTGACACCTGGGTTTGGGGACCTCAGTGGTAACATCTGTTGTAAAATATTAATTTTATTTCTTGTGGGGTTTTGTTTGTTTGCTTTTGGGTTGCTCTTTTAAAGGAATATTCATGTTTTATGAATGTGTGTTGTAATAAAATGTTGATTTAGCTTGGAGCTCTTTGCTCTTCAGCCTGTTTAAACTAGTACTTAACTTGCTATGGTGAAACATCCTTTGTGGAGTAGATTTACTTAGGAATTTGCGTTCTTGAACCAAATATGAAATCACTCTTTCATTTGTTACTCTAAATAATAGAAGAAAATAAAAATTGAAATTACAAGTAAAATATGGCTTGCTCTCAGGAACTGATGGAGTTTGCCTGTTCCACTTTCATTGTTATTGATAGTTTGCCTAAATCTGTTTAGCATTTGTGACATTAAATGTGTTAAGTCATAGTGACTTAAACTTACTTGGCTTTAAAATGTGAGATTAGTAAAGGTTCTATTGGAAGTAGTAGTACCAATATCTAAGACTTTATGGTGTTTTTGTCCCTTTTAATATAAAAAATTAAGACATGCTGTCTTGGCAATTTTCTTATTCTCTAACAGACTTTGGTAAATATTTCTACTCTGCCGGGGTCCCTTTTGTGAAATGGCAATTTACCGCTTCCTTTGTTACGAAGCGTGTTCATGAGGAACTGCCTGGACAGTATGTCTGTAATAGTGCGTGTGCCCCAAAAGCCATCAGTGAGGGTTCGTGTCTGTCCCTGTGAGGTGTTTCTAGTGCATGGTCAGTGTTTGGTGTTGCTGCTCCTGCCTTGTGATGCTTCTGTGCATAAAGGCCACTCGTGGAGCATTTCATCATTTTCCCTGGAGGCCAGGAAGCTTGCTGCCATGGTGCTGGGATTTTGTTGAGGCTGCCTAATGTGAAAGTGACTGTCCGATAGGCTTTTTTTTTTTTTTTTTTTTGAGGCAGTGGTGCAGCCTCATGTCACTCAGAAGGTTCAGAGTCCTTTGGAGACAGCCAAGGGCCTTGTGTGAAGGTAAATTCTGCTGCACTGATTACAGGAGTCCCTCAGCTTCCTTGTGTTCTGACAGTCACAATCTGTCATCTGATGCCCTTCTGCTGTGCTGATTTGTTGTAACACAGATTCAGTTTAATTGCAAGGGAGAGATAATGCCGAGGATGACTGTTGTGTCTGCTTCCCAAAAAAAGGTAAATAATCCAGCTGTCTTCTCTGCAGGAACATGGAAGCTGGCTTGTAAGCTGAGGCCATGCAGTGTCTGCTTGCATTCCAGCAAAACTGTGTGCTTCCCTTTAATTGACTGTGGGCTGTCTTATCAAAGTGTTTATTTTACCTGGGGGTTTTAGACAACCTGCACCATACAGCCCTTAATGTTAGAAACAGATGTTTATGGGCTTCTACAAAAGGGGAAAAGGGCTATTTTGGAGTTTGGGACTGGTGATCTTGCAACAAAGCTGAGACTAAAAGTTTGCATGAAACTGAGTCCAGACAGATCTATGATACCTAAAGCAAAAAGGTGTTTGGCACCCAGTAGTGTTCAAACTGGAACTAAGTCCAGTACCTGCCTCTCAGGTTCTCTGCCAAGTTTTGGGATTTGAAATTTTCAAAATATTTTCTTGGCATATCTCTTTCTGTTCCAGTTGTGTATGAAAGTTTCATAAGCAAGAATAATGATAACAAACAAAAAGTGAGGTGCTACTGAATATGAGTGAGTCAATGTCCTCCTCCCACCCTGTGTCTGTTTTGTAATAAGGATGTAGAATATTTATAAATAAATTGGGATGATCATTTGTTTTGAAGAGGTGGATAACTAAGATTGAGCTGTTGAGCTAAAAGTCAGGCTTAAAAATAATCCAGTATCATAGTATATTCTAGATGCCCATTTTTTCCAAATGGTGGTGGTCATTTCTGAAGATGATTTTCAAATTATGTTTTGTTGCTTTGAAAAATTGACTAGAAGTTTCTCCTCTTGAGTCAGAATTAATTTTAGAGCATCAGACAGGCAGTGAATCAAACCAAACCCCTGAATCTTCTAAGAGTGATTTCTAAGTGTGGTGTTTAGATGGCAAACCTGATATCTTCACTGGAGAGCTGGTGCTATGAAACCCAGCTATTAATAGAGCTACGCCTCAGTACCTTCGAGGCTTTGCACTTAGCACTGCCTTTGTCAAGCACATATTTTATCTGTAATAACTTAATGATACAATTTAAACCTTATAAAATAAGAAATACTGTTTATGTTCTAGCATTTGATTTATTCAGAAATCAAGTAACGAGAGAACTGGTGGTGAAGGGGAAAAGAACAGGGAAGAAATGGAGCCAATGTGTTGTTTTTCAAACACGGCTGTTGCCCTGCCCAATATGGGCAGTGGAGACAGGGAGGAGCTGGGGAGCCACTCAAAGCTCACTGGCATAACTGAGCTTTCCATGTGGGAAAATATTGCTGGGTGTCGGAAGGATTAGCTACTGAGTTGCCAGTTAAAAACTGGGTTTTATGGTGAAATGATGCATGCTAAGCGTGCTCATCAACTTCAGTGGAAACTAAACAAGGTTTTTCTACCTTGGGGGTTAAAAATCTTTATTGGGATAAACCAATTCAAACAGATCAACCTTAATAGTAGTTTTCAGTTTCAGTAGGCATATGTCTAAGAAACCTGTTTTGCTATTTTTTAATACAAGTGCTCTCTGATGTTATCAGCATCCCTCATCTTGAAAAATCACTGTATTTCTACTTGTGTTCCTGGGGAGCCATTGCTCTCTGGTCCCCATTTCCTGTGTGCTAAATTGAGCTCCTGTTTGTTGATAAAGTAGGCAGCAGTTGTTACATATTCCACCAGAATTTGCTGCTCATTCTAGCAGAAGAATGAGACTGCTTTGCTTATACTTCCGCACTACTGATTTAAGCTTCCTCTAAACAAACAACAAATTTATATACAAGTTAGCAAATGCATTATGGCTGTGGAGCAAATAAAGTGAATGTAGAGGATCACTTAATGGAAATGTATTCTCTAAAATAAAATTTAAAAAAAAGTAAATAGCAAGAGACCTTATTTTTCATTAACCCCACTTGGCATGGGAGGTGCTTGGATTCAGGAAGCTACAATGCTTAGGCCCGGAAGTTTTAAAATTTTTATGTCTTCAGTTGTAATGGAAATATCCTCCTGCCTTACTGACCTCAGGATTTGGAGGCTACAGGTGGACTGACTAAGAGCATTTTAACATTACGTGTACAGATTTCTTATGAGCTGCTTTTGCCTGTACCTGCTTTTTGTCCCTATTTCTTATGCATGTGTAGCTATACTAAATGAAAACGCCTATTTCAGCATAGGAAAGTGCATCTCCAAAATGAGATGCTTGTTGATGTTATGATTATGAAAATTAGCTGGGGATATTTTTTATGCTGGTTTAGGTAGGTCATCACAGATGTGTGCAGTATCTTTCACTGCTGTTGAAGCAGGAGCCATAGGTAATCTGAAAGTTGCCAAGATTCTGCCTTGCTAACTGTGCAAATCCAGAATAGCCAAATCCCTATTTGTTAACTACAAATAAGCTGTCATCCCAGAATCCTTTCCACAAAATTAAAAGCTTTCTTTGGCTAATAAAACTAAGAAGGGCTGAAGGTTTTTTTGCAAATACTTTGAAATTATAAGTCAAATTGTTCGTAGTACCACAAGTACTATGCACTCTGTAAGTTTGTTGATAAGACAATGTCAGTTTTTATTTTCTTCCAAAAGCTATACTACTTTTCAAAGACCCCATTGAAAGTTTTACAAACGTTGCTTGGCTTGTTTTGATTTGGTAGTCTTGGCTTTGGGTTAGTTGTTTTTTTGGAAGTGGATATGGCACTCTGGAAAATGTGCCTAGTTCTACCCTATGAGTCACTTTGCAGTTGGCTCTTTTGCTAGGGTGTGTATTCAGTGGTTTTAATGACAGGAATAAAAGATGTGAAATGAAGGGCACTCCTTCGCTGCTTAGTGGATGGTATTCAAAAGTGCTAGAGTAAAATCATTTGACTATATGTAAAAACTTTCTCAAGTTTCATCTGCATTATCCTTGGTGCACAGAACAGCCTGTGCTTTGCTCAGAGGGCACTCAAAGCAAAACATGTTTTGAAGAGATCTCCGAAGAATAGCTGCATAGTTCTCTAGATTTTCATACTTAGCTTCTTTAGGGGATACCAGCACAACATAGTTCCTGTGGAAGTGTTGTAATTTGGTTGTGGTAAGAGTTTGGCTCATAACTCTCATGTTCCAGAGAACTTGGAAATAGCTGAAAATAGAGTATCATGAAGTCACAGTCAGAAATACCCAGAGCTTCCTGTAGTAATGATAAGGGATATCTGGCTCTAGGAGCAATACTTCTCCACTACTGAGAGCTCCATGTTTCTGGTAACAAATCTTATTTCGATGCTTAAAAACACAGGCTGAACAGTGCAAGGGCTCCTACATTGACTTTACAGAATTGTAAGTCATTGCATTACTTTATTTTCACCTTTTACAGTATGATTTGAAACTGTCAACATGGACTTTTCACGTCTACACACGTACACCCCTCCCCAATGTCTGCCAGAGAACACTGGCTATACATATGCACTCAGGTGAGAACCCTTTTCTTCTTGTAGACAAACTGTCTGTTCTCTCAATGTTGCTAATCCTGGACACTTGAGCTTTCATGGTAAGTAGCTGACTTCTTAGAAGAAGTGGGCTTTTTCTAGTCTGGTTTGAAAACAAGTGCTTTGTCCTAACTGGGGGAAAGAAATGAACTAACAGGACAGTGACTAAGATAATGACTCAGTGTTTATTAGTTGCTATGAATAACTTGTGTCCGCCTAGTTACAACTGCTGTTGGATTTCTATAAATATGTCCTCAGAATTCTTCGATGTTTTGTGTCTTGTAACTTCGGTGTGTGCTTTCTTTTGTGACTTGGGACCATTTTCACTTTAAAACACTGATTTTTGCACGCTCATTGCCGCTGGTGTGGGACTTGGTGGAAGTATTGATTGAAGTATATTGAATACTGATCATTGAAGTATATTGATTACTGCTTTTAGCAAAGCTGCTTGTTGGGTGAATGTAAAATCTGTGTTCTAATGAACTTGTATCTTTTTCTTGTATCTGCTAATGACCTTGTTCTTTTTCTTGTATCTTTCTTAAATCATTTCCATTTTCTGAAAACTGTTTGAAAGTTTTTGTATTATGTATTCAGAACAAGTGTTGTGATGCCTGTGTTTTTTTAGTATTAATATAGCAGATTGTTGCTGTTTTAATCTATTGAGCTTTTCCTGCTGTTGAGTTGAGTTGCATGCTTCAAAATATATCAGTGAACCTCAGTTATTTGTTTAGCTAAGTTTAAGTTTAAAAAATGATTGTTTGTTAGGATGTAGTATGAGATTTGCTTTTCTATTCCCTTTGTTTGTCATTATAATGTATTTTATTAAAATCCAGTATAGAAATTGGACAATACTTGGCTACTTGCCAATAAAACAGAAGTTGGCAAAACTGTAGCATTAAGAGATTACTGAGTTAATACTCTTCTTTTGTGTGCTCCAAACTGTATGTTTCCATTTTCTGTTGGGGATCATGACTTTTTTTTTTTTTTTTAACCCAGATATACCTAGTGCCAGTTCTGTTGCCAAATGTGATGTGTTTTGTGTTTCATCAATTGAATTGCAATTGTTCCTGAATTTTATGAGAAACTATTGGGAAAATGTTGGTTAAATACAAGTGGGTTTTCCAATTTTGAGAAAAGCATGCTGGCAGTGAAAGCGATCTCTGTGCCTTGTCTCCAGCAGTTTCACTTCTGTATTACTCAATGGGTTTAGTTATCTTTGAGTTGCAAATGTACCTTAGAGATTGGCTGAAGTATGTTACTCCTGACTGGTTAAACCCCATGGTATTCTTGTCCAAAATTCTCATCCATTGGAACAGTGGGCAAGTAGAAAGGAAGATGCAGAATAATAAATCCTATTGGACATCTGGAGGATGTTTCATTATGACTTTGGGGTTTGTTCGGGGGACATCCCAGTGTTTGTCTTGCTACATAAAGGAAGATTGTTTTGCAAAACTGAGACCTTGTGAAGGGACAGTATGTCCTGAAACTTTCCAGCTTGCCATTTCACTGTGTTAAACTATTGAGCATAGGTATTTAGACATGGATAGAGCTGGGTAAGATGTTTAATAACTGAATTAATGAAGGCCCGTATAGTTAAATTAGGTTAAAGTTAATTCATTGTAGTTCTTCCTTATGTGGAAATGAGGGACCAGCAAGCTCTTTCTTAAAAATTGTGTGAAACCCCAAATGTTAAAATAATGGGGGAAGACTACTTGGTACACTGATGTGACACTGCTGTCAGTGTCAGGAGGGTAAACTACAGTGCTTTGTGCAGACTCTTGCTGTGCCTCTGCTTGCTGTATATGTGCAGAATGACATCATTATTGTAGCTCTTCCTCCTCTGGGTCAAACAACTTGAAGACTCTGAAGAAAAGGAGAATTGCTAATCAGAAATATTTTCATGAAGTTTGTTCCTTCTTACCACTCACCCTGTGTTTGTTTTGCTTATATTTAAATCCGGTTTATTCTGCCTTTGACAATTCTGAAATCTTCACTGAAATCTTTTCTCTAAAGAAATTGGCTTGGGATGGAGCCCTGCAAAAAGCAGTGCAGTGAAGTTTGATACCACAAAGCTATTAATAGAGTTGGCCATGACTTATTAATAGAACTTGTATTAATACTCACTGGAATCACTCTGTGTTCATAGCTGTAGTGCTTTTACTTTGTGCTTCTACTCCTCCAGCCCAAATCAGAAAAAACATTTAACTGATATACCTAAATATCTTTATCCTCCTCCAAATGCAAGTCAAACTTGTGAATCTCACCCACCTGTCAACATGTAATTTACATCCCACTCTTACGACTGATCTTTCTTTCTAGTCACCATCATCTTCTGGATTGTGTTGACAATTTGGGTGCCTTTAACACTTCTTCACAAATATGGGTTAAATCAATAAGTATTTTGTTTGATTTTCATTTTTGGTGTCAGTGTATTCAGTTGGGATGCAATTTTCTGCACAGTAACTGTATAAAATCCTTTGGGGTTTTTAACTGTGTTCTGGGACTGACTGTGGAAATAACTAAACAATTTAAGATAGTGTCCTGGTTTACTGAATGTAAGTAATGTCTCCTGGTTAGAAAGCCTGTCAATGTTTTTGTACTGACTATATGTCCATGTTAGAAGATGTCTGTTCAGTTGTATTTCTCTAGGTGTATTGCATGTACCTATTATCCTGAATAGTCAAGAATATCACTACCTATTTCATACCAAGGAGTATTTAAAAATAAATGACACTTAAGATCCTTCAGACAAGCTATAGCCACGCTAAAATTGGCAAACCTCATTCTCATTCCACTTACTTGGAAAATAACCCAGTGAAGTCTAGGACGTCCTTGTTCTGTAGAAGCTCATGTGAAGGAGGTATCAACAAGCTGGAAATGAAAGACTAGATTCAGTCACCAGCTCTGCCTGAGCCATGGGAGCTGTTTGCTGGGGGAAGGACCCATTTCTCACTGTTTGCAGAGGGTATCCAGGAGTGTAGGCTAATTGCATCCCACCTTTAGGTGTTTCTTGGTTAGCTGTACGTATTGCATAGGAGGACATCAATGTACAGGTTCATTTCTGGTCCTTAAAAGGAAAGGCAGTGATTTTTTTTTTTTTTTTTAAATTTACTGTAGTCTTTTCTGTAGAAGGAGAAAAGGCTGCATTCCAAAGCTAGGAAGTACAGTGGCAAGTTAGGAGACTTCTAGGTACTGTCCTGCTGCCACAGGACAGATAATGTGAAGAGAATTATTATCCTGTGTAAGTGAGAGACAGACCCCTTTTGTTAAAGAGGAAAAGATTCTGTGATGATTTGTTGGGGTTTTTTAGATAGAGGAGCCCAACTTCAAGCTATTTATTCAACTCACATTGATATAAATGCTCATTGAGATACTTGGTAACAGCAAGTGTTCATAAACAGAAACAAATTGAGGCTGGTCACAGCTGTCAGCTTCTTCTGTGTACTTTGTGTTCTTGTGAATTGAGTATCTGTAAGAAACGTGGGGCGAAGATGAGGAAAAGCAAATGCATAGTGCCAAATGTAAATAACAAAACTGAGTTCTGAAACAACTGTTTAGGGAGGGACTCAATAGAAAACTGTTGTGGCTCTGACCCTTTCAGAATCACAGCAAGAGGAGCCACATTTAACCCGTATTCTCACTTCACATCTGTCAGAGTATGAGTCAGCTGTGCTTAGCATTTTTGAAAAATTAAACTCTTTAGTCTACAATTGGTTAAATATATGAGAAAACGTGTTATTTCTTCTCCCTCTTCCAGCCAAATGAAAGCAAGGATTAACAAGCCGAATGTATTTAGTAATATATACACTGGGTTTGTTAAGTTGTGCTGTGCTCCTGCCTTGCACAGGGTTGCACTGCACGTGCCAGCATTATCAGGGCAGACCAGTGAGATCCAGCACAGGGAAGCAAAGCCCTGCCATCAAATGTGTGCTCCTCTGGGCAATAGAAGCAGCCACTTTGGACAGGCTCTGGTCTGGATTTATGGGCTGAATGCCCAGCTGGTGCTGGAGCCATGAGATGTTTTCAGGCAGACTGTTGTCTGGGTTAGTTTTTGAGCCAAAAGAAATGCAGTTGACGTGCTCTGACAGCCTCTTACATACTTTACTTTGTGTTGAGGAGCAATGAAGAAACGGCCTTAAAAACACCACCTTGTCAGAATCACATCTTTACTGTAAGTGTAGCTTCAAGGCCTTCTGGTGTTAACTTAATTGTATGCCAAAGCAATACAATATCACCATATTATTACTTTGTGGTGTTCTGAGATCTTTAATGATTGTGTGAGAACCATTTCCATTAAATCATTTTATGTACATGTTTTGTAGTAGTTGTTTGTATGTATTTCTAAAGGGAAAGCTTCCATTTCAAATGCAGGTTGCACAGTAGATTCTGCTCATTCAGATCTAATTTGCTTGTTTGTTTTGAAGAGAAGGAGCTGCTGTTGTAAACAATTCTCTGCTTATCTCTTGCAAAAAACCAAGTGAAACCCCCAGGAGTACTGAAGTGCTGTTGCATCTCTGCATATCCGTCTGGCCCAAGAAGGGACAGAGTCCTTATGAGAGCTGGCCTGGAGCACTTAGAATTTGGGTGCTCTGGGTCACAGGGCTGAGCAGTTCTAGAATCTGACCTGCTGTGCAGTGCCCTGTGCAGCAGCCTCTGCTCACTTACATAATTCAATCTTTCCTTTGGTTGTAAGTATGAGAATGCTGCTTTAGGCTAAACTTCTGCTTTGGTAAATGTATTTCTTACAGAAATGTATTTCTTAGACTCCTCAGCTTAATCTATTTGTGTTTGCCTTATGTTGCTGCTTTGTGTTCACTGTAAGTTTTCAGGAAGGCTCTGAGAGAATGATGTGTCAAAATGTGAAGTTCCTGGGGTAACAATGTGAAGGTTATCTATGTGTAAACTTGCCTCTGAGGAGAAAAGCAGATTGAAGCCTCTAAACATTTTTTGTTAGTTTGGAGTTAAATATTTCTAATGGTTTGCATTAAATTAAGAAATGCTTTCAGAGCACTTTAAAAAAATTAATGGTAGCTAAGTTGAAATAGCTGAAGTAGGGAAGCCTTTAAGTGTCTTAAAGGGAGGAAGTTCCTACTTGTTGAGAAATGGAAATTCAGGGTAATGTGGCATATGGATCTTCGGTTCTCAAAACAAGGACTTGTCAAAAATAAACTTAGATAGATATAAAATTAATCTTTGCCTTGCAACTTGGAGTGTGTCATTTTTAATTTGCTCTTAGACGTGGTAAAGAAACTGTGTCATGAATGGCTTCCACTCTCAAATTGGTCCCAAAAGAATAAGTGTTTGCTCAGGCTAAACTTTGTTTGTGGTTTCCATGGTGATTGTTTATCTTCATTTGTAGAACTCGAAATATGAATTGCTTAGGAGAACATTGAATATCTACGTATGTCCAGGTTATTTGGTATAACTTATGGGGATTGTACCCTAACCCCAAATAAACTGCATTTAATGGACTAGCTTAAAGAACATGTTTGTTACCAAGTTGAAAATTCTCCCAGTAACTTTGCTGTTCTTATTTTACTGCAGTTCGAGTTATTCTTCATCTGCTTTGGATTTTGAGACTGAGAACAAAATAGATCCGGTGTTTGATTCACCCAGAATGTCACGGCGTAGTTTACGGTTGGCTGCTGGAGGATACAGTAAAGCAGATGATGGACAGAGTGTTTCCCTTCATGACAGCTCTTATGCTGGAAGCATGTCTTTCAGGGATCAGTCCAAGTAAGCATTTTAGTCAGCTCAGGTAAATCCTGAGTCTTACTGTTTGAACAAACAATGCAAAATGGTTACCTTTGGGTCTTATCTTTTGTTCTTGGTGTTTACTGCCATACTCTGAAATTTATATTCAGTATGTGGTTTGCAATGACAATTTTTTACAAAAATCTTTGTTAAATTATAGGTGCTTGAAGGCAAGGACTTCATTTTAAACCTTGTTTGCTCTGTTTAGTCAGATCAGTGTTGAAATGACTGTTTATTCATTTATTAATAAAGTGAGAAAGTAACAGAAATTTGTGTCTTTAGTGCTATATCTTACTTGCCTTTGTTTCCTAGGGTGGTAAAGCAACGCAGAGGTATGAACAAACAGTCTGCCAGTGGAAGACATGTGCCAAGGAAAAATCTGTCCAGCTCATCTATTTTTAGCCAGAGCAGTTTCAATAGCCATGCCAGTGATACATCTATGATATCCACTATATTGGATGAGTCTCTGATTCGGGAGCAGACAGAAGTTGATCATTTCTGGGGTAGGCAATAATTGCTATTGCTTGTATCAAGCTGTGCAAACTGTTTGGTTTGGTGTGTATAAATTTATGATCTTTGCCCCCCTTCTTGTCCATCCTGTCCCCAAACATGTGTGCACTTGCACTTCTGCTTTAGGGGTCTGCTTGCTAAGATGCCCACTGGAAATTCGTGGTCCAGCATGTAAACTTGATTAACTGGCATGGTTAATGTCAAGCCATTGCACAGTCAAGTTAATATGCCAGCAAACATAAACACTTTTGTGATGCAATGCCATAATTATCTCCATTGCTTTCTTCAAAATGTACATTGAGTTCTGTATTTAAAGATTGGTAAACATGTAACTTGTTTTTGAAAAGCCAGAGGAAAAGCATTTTTGTATTTGTTTATAGGCAGAAATGTGTTTCTTCTTAACATACCTTAATGTGAATGTTTCAAATTAGTGGCATTTCAGGATTTCCCAAAAGGTTTTTTGTGTGTGGGTGGCTGCTTTGGCTTTTTAACTATACAAAAATGTATTTTCCTGGAACCTTCTTTCTTCAATGAAAAGAAAATATGAGAGTGATCTACATGAAGTATTGTCTACATGAAGTATTGTGTAGAACCAGACCAGCAATTTGTTATATCTCCCAATTCAGATTCTTTGTTTCCAGTCAGAATACTTGTGACCTTCCCAGAGTCCTAATGGGAAGAATTGTGTCAATTTTGGTAGAACCCATTCTAAATTTTAGATAACCTGGCTCTTAAAACAGCATTTTAAATACAGTAGTATCAAAGTACTTACCAAGCAGCAGAAGCACTGTAAGCTTGTAATTAGCTGCTTTAATGTCTGCTGGGAACTAAGTCAAGGTGCAGTTGGCATTCATGTTACTTTGTCTGCCCCTTCTGTGGTGGGATGATTGTCACAGCTGTTACCCTACTACAGTAAGGTCTGGGTAGATGTTTCTCTAATGGGCTGCAAAATACATTAAATGCTAAGAGAGAGACTTTCTTTGAAGCCTTCAAGTCAGTGGGACTTCTAACTTGAGTTTGTCATTTATTGTAATTCAGTTCAGGCCTTTCTTATATTTGGGACCAATTGCTTTTTTTTTCTTTTTTTTTTTTTTCATTTGCAGGCCTTGATGAAGAAGGTGACCCCAAAGGTAACTTGGCTTTTCCTTGCACATAATTTCTGTGACAGGCACAGTGCTGGCAGTGCTGACATGGGTGCTGTGCTCTGTTTCCAGGCAGTGACACCACGCTGCTGCAGGGGAACGGGGGCATAGCAGCAGCAGCAGAGCTGCAGCCCATGCTGAACGGCTACACGTGCAGCGACTGCAGCATGCTGTCAGAGAGGAAGGAGGTCCTCACTGCCTACTCACCTTCCCATGTGCCATCCTCCAGGATCTACACCAGAGACAGGAGCCAGAAACGTGCATCTAGTAAGTTACTTTCTCTAGTGCTTCATTTCTGCATAGTATTATTGAAGCACCTGTCCTACCCTGATCAACTTGCCAATAACTGAATTCTAGAGATCAGCTGGTGTGAAGTACCTTTTTCTGTATCAGTTGAAATTTTGATTTTTGATGCTGCTATAGGAATCAAACAATTACACAATTAAAATGCTCTGGTATCTTAAGTTATAAAATTATTTGGCCAGCCAGCACTGATTGTAAGTCTCCTAATTTGACATCACATCCGTGTGGCCCTGCCTGTGAAATATTTGGTCATGGTTTTCAGATATATACTTTCTGTGCTTTTTTTGTTTATAATTTTTTTTAGCCCTTACATGTTTTCAGCTTTCAAGATTTGACTAAAATTGTCATTTTGCAGTGCTTGTGCTGTCAAGGGAATCTCTGAGAGGGCTTTCTACTTCCTGCTTTCTTTTTTTTCTCCTCTTTTAACCTTGCAGTTTTTACAGTGTTTCTAAAAGCTAAACCTCAGCTACATGAAAAATTGAACTCCAGAGGGAAAAACTGATTCCAAATAGTCACTCTAGTAAATACATTCCAAGAGCTTGAAAAACTGAGTCTGTATAAATAAGGTTCTCCCTTTCCAAGACAATCTCCATTCAGTGGATTGTTTTCCTCATTGTCTTGTCTGAGTCTGCCTGCCTCTTGCACCTGGAGTTTCTTGATTACTGGTAGTCCTCAGTAACCACAAAGGATTTGTTTCTTTAATGATCTTGAATTAGAAAGGAGCCAGTTCTGGAATTCTCTTGGTTTATTAGTCCTGAATGAAGTTTGTTTTCAGTGCAAGAAAAAGAAACTAGTTTGTTTGAGCTATATGATGTGACTTCAAATACTCGAGTTAAGTATTTCTTTTTAGTTAGTGTGTAGCACAGGGTGGGATTCTTTTGACTTGGAACAGTCACCTACTTAAAGTGGCGCTGCATGAAAACTCTTTCCATACTCCTGAGTTTATATTCACACAAGAGACTTTTCCTCATCTTTGTACACTCCTTTGATCTTTAATCTAGAAGTTGAGTCAAACTTTGGTGGTGAATGGGGAAGGGCACACACTGTCATGGTAGGTTTTTGGGATGTGGCTGAGTCTAGGACAGTGGCAGTGGTGGATTTTGGCTTTGTTCCTGTGGCTCTGGGGAAGGGTATGTCTCTAGCACTTCAGGCAGACCACTGTAGGAGCTTCCTCTGGTGTAACAGCAGGGACAATGGTGAATGGTCCTCACTCCTTCAAATCCAGAATAACACTGTAGTGTCTCTTTGGTTCTGTGACCCCAAAATCGTGATCAGCAGTTCCCATCAGGGAGGAATGCTGGGTTAAGCAAGGGATTCATTGTTCTTTAGAGTTCTGCATTCTCACTAAGCAAAGCTGTTCTTGCTGAAGTTATACATTTTGCCTTGAAGTCATTATCCAGGGTGTGTTCAGTTCTTACAAAAGCTTTGATGCAATATCTAACACACTCTGAAGTTTCACACTCTTGGCTAAAAAAAGGCTTTCCTACTTTGTCCCCACTCTTACACAAGCTAATGGTGACCAGAGAACAGAAGTACCTATTTCTATAGATGAATAATTTGTATTCACACTGTTTTTTTCAATAGGAGGAGCGTATTTCTACATGAGTAAGATTCTACGATTGGTCAAAAATACTGCAGCATCTTTTGCATCACTATTAGTGCAACTATTTCAAATGGTTTTGCTGAAGCTGGGTTATGAATATAAAGGTACCTTTTCAGTTGTCTTCCTTGGTCTGCAAACAGTGTGTGTATTGGATTTTTTTTCTTCTGGACTTCATCTTTGGCACTATGATGTTCTTCTATAGTCTTTTGGCTGGCTCTTGTCTTTCTTAGTTTTTATTATCTCCTCACTTGTGCTACACTTTTCATCTCTTTCTTCTCTTTTGAAAGTATCAAGATTGCTTTACAGGAGGTCCACATGTTGATTTTACTAGAAAGTTGTAGAGAGTAATTTTTGAATGGAGAAACTTGATTTTTAAAGACTCTGGTGATAGTGTCAAATTCTAATTTTTCAATGTCTTTAGGTCTCTCTTATCACCCTTAAACCTGCTGTGCACTTAAGGCTTGTTTAGATCTGTCTTGCAAAACTCAAACTTCTCTCATCACTCTGCACTACTTTAGAGCATGTCTTGTTTCCCCTGAAAACATTCATTTCTTCTTTGGTGCTTTCTCTTCTATAATTCCTGCTCTACAAGTGGAGTTAAATTGCCATAGGCAGAAGGTAACTGGTTTTTACATGTGAGAAGAACTTTGCTCTCTTCCTCCTCTCTGCTCAGAGCCTTGAAATTAATCTTTCTTCTTCCTGTAACAAGTTTGTTAAAATCAACACAAATATGTAATGAATGGCTGACCCATTTGATGAAATGTTGGGAACAGGGACTTACTTGATGAGGGTTGGTTGTTTGTTTTGTTGCTTTTGTTTGTTTGGGGTTTTTTTTACAAACTTTGCTATCTGAAAAGAAGCAGAAGGATTTTTTTTTTTTTTAAAGAAGATCCCTGATATTTAAAGAAGAAAGAACAAGATTGCACAGAGTAGGCTTCTTCCTCAATCATTTTTCAGGTTTCCTTGGAGTAATCTGACTTTATTAGTGACCCAAGCCAATTTAGCTAAAATCTGTGTATGTGAAAGGCTTTGAATTTGAGATTTGGAATCCATGTGTGCTTTCTGTATGTGTTGCAGCTCACTCAGACTACTGTGGAAGCATGAATGTAAAAGAGTTCTACAGAGAAGATCGTCATCTTGGTGTGAATGAGGAGTCAATATGTAAGTACAGTGATTGATGTGATCTCAGTCCTGGGCTCTGCACCAGGCTGTTGCTGTAGTATCAGACAGCCCCTGACACTGTGGAAGATACACTGTAAATATTTGGTTTGCAATTTAAATGTGGGGGGATGGTGATTCCCCTGCTCTACTGTAGTGTATCCCCCAGCAAGTTTCCTTCCCCTGAAGTTTGCGTAGCAGTTTTTTGGGTTGATAACTGATGATGTGAGCTAGACTTGTTCAAGTCTATCTTGTAACAGTCTTGACTTGATCCTGGCTTTATCCCATTAATCAACTGTTACCACAACCAACAGGTGATGACTGTAAAGGGAAGAAACATCTTGAAAAGTACACCACAGACCACATGCAGTCCTCATGGGCTAAAAGGGTAGCAAGGACCATTTGGCACACCTTTTCTTCTGCAGGTTGACTTGGACATTTTTGTTTGCTTTTATTTTGCATCGCAATCTCACAATGTTAACCACACTTGTTTTGTGTTTGGGGTTTTTTTCCTTCCTTCATCTATCAAATTAGGGTAAAAATATAAAGTGCCTAGACAACTAACTTCCTTAACACCTCTTCTGTCTGAATTCTCGCTCTGACTTTGGCTTTTGTACGAGCTTGGCAGTCTGCTTACCTGTTAGTGAAAACAAAGTGTAGGGTAATGTGCATAATGTACCTCCTATGTTAGAAGGAACAAGTCAGATTGTTAGTTTATTGCACTTTGGGGAGATCTGTACACTTGCTAGGTTGAAAAGCTGACTTTAAATGAAGGCAAGGTGTGAGATACTGGTATGCAGATTATTTGAATAAAGGGGTTTTAACATTTTATTTTTGTTCTAGTGATAGTCAATTTTTACAGGAATCATATATAGGGATAGAATCTACCCTGTGAGATGAGCGTTCCCTAGCTTGAATGACAGAGGCATCAAGGATCTGTTGAGTGCTCTTTATTCAGCAAAGGAAAATCATTTGAGACACTTCAGTCACCTAAATGATTTGCAAAACATTGGGTTGGTATATCTATAATCCCTCAGATTAACCCAGACATACCTCCTAATCTAAAAATGTAGGATAATTTTCTAAACAAACATGGTAGTTTCCTCTGTAGAAAGGTTGGTCCTAGTCTTGGACATAGTAATTGTTGGCCTCAGCAGGCTTTAAGTTACAGCATTGGATGAGGGGGTTGTTGGTGGTAGTTTTGTTCTCTTTAAGAACATCCTGAACATCCTTGGGAACACTCAGCTTAATGAAAATGTACTGCTTGTAACTTTCAGGTGGGAATATTTTCTGTTATTTATCAATTTCTTAGACATCACTGGAATTTCAGATTTTTAATTGTTCTCACTTCTGCATAGTAACCCAGATAAAGAACTTGATGTATTAGTTTTGAACAAATGAGATGCTTTTAAAGTAATGATATGCTTAAAGCTTGTTTTTGTGCTAGTACTCTTGCTATTCTCTGCTAAACTTTGCATGGCATTGTTAGATAAACATGTTACAAAATCTAAACTTTGATTTTGGAAAAGTGATATTCTAACTGCACAGATAGTGTTCAGTCTGTTTATCTCTGTCCATGAGAATTCAGTTTCTAAACTGTCTTGGTTTCACTTGACTTCATATTTATTAGTGGCTTGCTTTGCTTTAAAGTAGTGAAGAACCAAGTTTGAGATTACTGAAAGCTATGATTTAAAATGCTGCCAAACATGGGCAGGGGACAGAGTCTGTTTTACTGCATGTACTGAAGAGAACCTGCAGCTCCTTTGTGTCTGTTACCAATATGGAGTTATTTTGTTATAATCCAGGTTACTTTATGCTTCACGTGTTGCGAACAGTGGGAGCCACCGGATGGCTTGTGTCACAGAAGGTGTTGTCTCTACTTTGGCTGGCCATTCTCTCTCCAGGTTACTATTCTAATCTGTGTGTGTGTGTGTGTGTGTGTGTGTGTGCACTGCCTGTTCCTTTTGGCAAAAGAGGGGACTGCAGGGGCTTACACTAATTCAGCTGTGCTTGTGCTGTAGCTTTTGTCTTGAAATGCATGTGCTTCTTTGACCAAAATGTGCTTAATGAGAGCATTTGGGGTGTCAATAACGGGTAGTGTTTGGTTTAGCAGTCACTTGCTGTGTTGGTATTCCTCTTAGCAAAAATTGCTGCTGCTTGTCTGTGTGTTTCCTGGAGCATACTGAGGTCTCCAGTGTGTGATAACATTAATACTGAATTTCCAGCCAGGTGGCATTGTCATGACAAATGAGCACTTCATCTCCTTGCATGGCTGTTGACCTTGTTGAGTAGCTGATGTTACAGTACTTGTGATGTCTAGATGTCAGTAAGCTGCATGCATTGCCTTATTCATGCATTTCTCCACTCTGCAAAATGGCCACAGCTGCATGTCCCTCTACTTGGTTTCTTTGAACATGTGCTGCAGTAATTACTTTTCACACTCTCATCTTTTGTCTTCTAGGGAGGGCAGCTTCTGGCATGTTCAGGTTGCTTAAAAATGGATGGTATCAACTTGTTACTCTGATGTCTTTGCTGAAGGTGTTTCTTGTAAGAAGGTGTGTATCCTTTGAAATAATTTTTTTGTGAACAAGTTATTTATCCAGTTGTTAAATGAAACAATTAATTATGTCTTCTTTCTTGTAAACTTTCTTCTCTTTCTCTAGATGCCTTTCAAGGAACTACAGGTGGTTATTGTTTCTTATCCCACTCCTGTTTCTACTAGGTATGTCAATCATTCACTTAAAATACAAATCAGCATGTTTACTATGGCTGTTCCAAAAATGCCTTTTGAGTTGATTTATGAAGATGATGTGGAACTGAAAAAGAGCAAGTTTTTTTGTGAACAGGGCAGTAATTCAAACTTCCAGGGAACTGACAAGTCAGCAAGCTTTCCCCTTGTCATGAAAGCAATATCCTTGATTTAATTGCATAGAGCTCTTTAGAAGGAGTGGCTGAGTAAGTAAATGCACTGAAGTCCTTTTATCTTTACCTCCCTTCATTGGAGTAGCAGTGAAAGAGTAGGCTGGGTACTGATTGCTTTGTCAGTCTCCATAGAAGTGTGGTTAAGTTTTTACCAATTCATGCAAAGACTTTCCTTTGCTCTAGAGCATGTTTTACTTGCTTAAGATACTGCTGACTTTAGTAGACTCTGTTCCAGGCCAGCTGTCAACTTTGAAATGAAACAAATTGAAGTATTTCCCAGAAGTGCTGGGCCGTTTCTGAAAAGCAGATTCATGCCTTTGTGAGTCTTAAAAACTTGCAGCTATTTTGTGGAGAAGACAAAGCTTCTTGGAAACTTACAGTAGGGATTCAAAGTCCTCTGTATAAGGGTGAACAAGGAAAGAATTTACCCTGTGTAGAAAATGCTGCTGCTTCCCACTAAGATATTGCAAAAATAAGTGTAATCTTGTGAAATGCTCTTTTATTTCCACGGAGGCCTAAGTTACTTCCAGCTTTTATTAGCTGTTATGCAATGTGATATTTAGTAAGTATATAATGCAACATATTTTCCGCGGAGATAAAAAACAGCATTTACATCTGCCTTCAGAAAACCTGGCCTATTCTTAATCAGCAAATGTGACCAAGGTGCCAGGGAAGCAGCAATATGAGTTTAATCTTGTACCATGATACATATAAGTGCAAGTTACCTGCCTCACAACTGTGTGAGTGGCACTGATAGATGTTCCCTAACACTCTTGAGTGCTTGATTTAAAAATTTTAAAGCTGACTCGTGGTAATTTTTGTTTGGAGTGTCCATTGTGTGGCACCTGCCTTGCACACTGAAGGTAGCTGTGTCCTCAAAAAAACCATTTGTAGATATAAGCAGTCAGAAGGGAGAATTCTTTTGAGTACATGTTGCTTTTTGTTTGTTCTAGGTTGGTGGTTTTGGGGGCTTAATGGCTTCATTTCATTAATACCTCCATTGAACTGGACAAGAATTGACACAATACAGAGAACAGATGATTCTGTTCATGTTCCTGAACCACAAGATGATTCTTTTCATTCTGTGCAACCTCCAAAGGTAAGGGAGAGCACTCTAGGGAAGAATTTGTGACTGTTTAAAGACCTCTTAACTCCCATGTCTTCAATATTTTGCAATAACTACTTGTCACACAAGAGTAATGTAAATAAGTTGATTTTTATGTATTGTCTTTATACTTTAGGATGCCATAAATATCTTTGACTTCAGTCGCATAAGTGAGCTGGAAAAGCAAATGGCCTTCGTGTCTGATAGATGCCATGACCGAAACAAGGAATACAACAAAGTGATGAGCCTGCTCCAGAATCTTCAAGATCAGGTGGCCACAATGAGTGACAGAAGTGAAACATTGAACTTAATAAAAAACGTAATGAGTCAGCATCTTAAAGATATGAAATTGGAGGAAAAGGTAAGACATTCAGTTATTGTTGTTTCTGATATTGACTGAAGTGTTGTTTTACTAATGCAGATTGTGAGCAATTTGACTGGAGGGTTCTTTTAACCAATAGAAATAACCAGTAGGGAGTAGTTGTGGGCATTTGTTCATCCTTTGTTGCTGCTGAGAAAGGATTAATTCCAGACAGGTGGCCTAAAGTAGAGTCCTACATTGCTGAAAAGCTGCTGGATTTATCCTGTTTCCATACAAAAAAAACTATAGGAAGGACTAGTGACAAAGCAGGGATTTTGTGGTAATTTTCCCTGTATATAACCCCTACTACAGCTAAATCAGACTTCTGTATTTATTACAGATTCTGTAATTTCTCACACTACCTGCAGGATAAATCACTTAAACATTCGCAGAATGGAATGAAAATTACGCTTTGCAGAAAATATCAATTATGGTATTTGTGCTCCAAAAGAAAATACACCCCCTTTCTCTTCCCTGTTTTTTAAGACTGACTTCCTGGCTTTACATAAAGAACATGAGCTGCGCATCCAGAAGCTGGAAGACCTTCTCAGAAAACTCTCAGCTGAATCCAAGGTATTAACAGGGAGCTTTGCTGACTTGTTCTAATTGTAAACTGTTGGTAAAATAGTCTGAGTTTTATTTGCTGTCCCAAACAGCAGTTTCCTTTACTCCGGCTATTGCTTAAGTCTCAAAACTTGTTTGTATTTTTGCTCCCCCTTCTTGGAGAGGGTTTAATTCTAAAGTTTAAAAATTGTTCCCTTGACCATTGAGGCAGATTCTATTTGGAATGAAACTTTGTTATACAGAGCCATAAACATAATTTTGAGCACAATCCCACATAGGTGGTGCTAAAATTTGTTTTCATGTAACATTCTGTATCTTCTTTCTATCTCTTGATATATGTATACATTGTATATATATCTTGTGTATGTTAAAACTTAACTTTTGTATTTTTTAGGACATCCAGAAGGAGTTTGACCTAGCCAAATCAAAATCTCTGAGGTATAAGCACTTTCCAAATACATTTTGCTTTTTCATTCCTGATGCCAACTGACAGTGATACTTGTCTTCTGTCAGTTAACTGACCCTGAGAGGTTCTGTTGTCAGCAAGAGCACTTGTCTTGTACTGGATTTCAGCTGTGATGCTGAACATCAGCACAGGACCCTCCTCCAGTGTGGGGGCAACCCTACAACTACACTTTCATTAGAGAAAATTATGTATATAGTTGAGGAGAATGAAGGACTTCTCATCCTCTTATAAACACATTCGTTTTCCTTCAGATCACTTAGTGAAATATACAGTAACTGCTTTTGATGGGCTTTATATTTCAATTCTTGAACTGTATAAATTCTACTTTTTGTCCCTTGTTTTTTGGCTTATTTGCTGAATGCCATTTAAATTAGAATTAAATGTAAAATGGTTTGGAATGATGGTTGAGACCTTTTTCCATAGCATTCACTGGACACTGATCTATATTAGTCATATATGAGCTGCTGTTTGTAACTCAGCACTGCCTCTGGAGTTACTCTGCTTTGAGTGAGGTAGCCTGAGACTTGCTCTAACCAGAGGCAAACTCACACAAAGTTTCACTGATTTGCCAGAAGCCCTTAAATTCCCCAAAATCTGTATAAGTTTGAGTTACTAACTTGTCAGCCTGCTGATAATCTGAAGTCATCACTGCTGGATTTTTCCTTTACTTCAAAATACTTTGCTTTGAATATATTAGCTCTACTTATGCTTTAAGTAACAGCACGTCACAACTCCAGGTTCACTGTGTGTATTGTGGTGAACAGTTGAAATAGGAGAGCACTTCGTATTAGACAAATATATTCTCCCACCTTTGGAATTTGGTGGAATGATTCCAACTACTCTATTCCTAATGATTGGCTCCTTGTTTTTGTCAGAGATGATGATCAATACAGTCTACTTATGTCCAAAATTAAAAAGCTGGAACTGGAGCTGGCTTCTATGAAATCAGAGCTGTTATCTGGGGAAAGTGTGAAGACGAGTTGTGAGAAAATGGATGTCATTCATGAAAAAGTAGGTTCTGCAACTTCTTGAACTGTCCCAGTAAAATTGGTTTTGTTCACTAACTTTCTTGAAATGCACTGCAGTAAATGGGGGAAGTATTAAAGAATGACAGTGTTGTATGTAGAGTTGCTGTGAATTTTTCCATTAGTGCATAACACTTTACTAGAGAGAAGTTTCTGCAATGGCAGGGGTTTGCTTGTAAGTTATTCATTGTAGCAGTTCTCTGTACAGCACTATGTTGATGTATTTAGCTAACCCATGGAAATATGGAAAAACTCATGTAAAAAGCAAGTTATGTTTATCTGAAAGTTTTGTCTAAAAATCCTGCCTAAGTTCTTTTGAAGCTTTTTGAAAGGTCTGGCTGGAATGTGGCCAACAAAATACTGCAATATTGATATGGGATTATCAAAGTTTATTTAATGACTTGTGATAAGTCTAGCTGTGTGCCTGCTGTATATTTGTAAAAACTAATAATTATCATTATTAATGGCTTCTACTAGGTGGATGCCCAGGTCAAAGAATCTGTCAAGTTAATGCTTTTTGGTGATCAACAAGAAGACTTCCCTGAATCACTCCTCCAGTGGCTTACCTCCAATTTTGTGAGCAAAAGTGATCTACAGACTTTGCTGCGGGATCTTGAGTTGCAGATCCTCAAGAATATTACTCTCCATATGTCTGTAACAAACCAAAAAGTAACATCTGAAGTCGTTACAAATGCTGTGACTAATGCAGGGATTTCTGGAATCACAGAAGCGGTGAGTGAGATTTAAGGTTTCAAAAGTTCACCTAAAACTGGAAAGAGTTGTTTCATGAGCGTTTTGTGAAGCAGGACTGTCAACATAAATGTTAGTGATTTTAGGAGATGTCAGGAACAACAGTTGAAATTAGGGGAACTGCAGAAAATGCTTTATCAAGTATATTCTCACAGCACTGTTTGTTGCCTGTTGTGAACACTTGCTTTTTTTCAAAGTGTGGATTCCCAAGAAACAAGTATACCAAAGAAATGCAGTTCAGGTCTTGGGAAGAAGGAATGCCGATTTAAAAAAGAAAAAACAAAAACTACAGAAACAGCAGTCAAGACGCAGTATGAACTTGTATTTTAAGACAGACAGCCATGCATTAAAAGTTGCCTCTGTCTTGATAGAGGCTTTTCAAGACTTGTGATGAAGACTTGCAATTTCACAGATATGTAAATATCTTTCTATATCACTTGATCTTATTAAAATGTTTTTCCTTCCATTCTCTTGTATGTGTACACCTCTAGCAAGCACAGATTATTGTAAATAATGCACTGAAACTCTACTCTCAAGACAAGACTGGGATGGTGGATTTCGCCTTGGAATCTGGAGGTAAATAGAGGAAACACCATTTTTACTGTTCATGCTTTTAGTAGTATTAGAAATATTAAGAGGAGTAAGGATTAGTAGAACATTGTTGTGTGTTGCCTCATCAGGTCAGTGCAATCTGTGATGGTGTTTGCAGGGCTGTACATGGGCCTAGATGTGCATGGACAGCAATAGTCTAGTTCTCAACATGTCTACAACTGGATAAGAAAGAAATTAAAAACGTTTGACCTGTTCTAAAAATAACATTGTATGTGATAGAAGCATTGTATCCATTATTAGAAAATCATTAGAGCTTTACAAGATCTTTAACCTGGTATTCAGCAAGCTTTTATATAATCTGTTGTACTCATTCCTTCTTGAAGACTTTTATTTCTGCTAACCTGATCTATCTTTTTTGAGGTGGCAGCATTCTGAGTACTCGCTGTTCTGAAACCTATGAGACCAAGACAGCATTAATTAGCCTCTTTGGAATTCCTCTGTGGTACTTCTCTCAGTCTCCCAGAGTGGTGATTCAGGTAATTAAAGGTCAAGTAAACAAAAGGAGCCACGTTATTTTATGTTGAGTGGTTTGGATGGCTCTTTGGGTGCTGGATGTATCTCTAATATATTGGGGGCACCGGTACTTTGAGCTATTCCCATGAGTGGGATTCTTCTGGCAGTCCCTGGACTGCTTAAGTCCTACTCTAGCAAAATTGAGACTCACAGGAATCTTGGGTGGTGTATTAGGCTTGTGTAAAGTGGGAGGGCTGGGAGGGTTCCTGCTGAGAACTGATCTCAAGGTAGGTCTTCAAAACATAACTGGTGACTCAGCTGTCCTCCTCAAGAATTCCACCAAGGAGATTATTTCTGCCCCTTACTGTTTAAGACTGTCCCCAAGAACTCAGAATTCATGACAGCTCTTTATTACAATAAAAATAAATTAGAAAATGCTGTTGCATTGGTTTTTTACATCTTGTTCTCTCCACCTTCCTTCTGTGCAGCCGGACATGTATCCAGGAAACTGCTGGGCTTTCAAAGGATCACAGGGCTACCTTGTGGTGAGACTTTCCATGAAGATCTATCCAACTGCCTTTACACTGGAGCACATACCAAAAACTCTTTCACCAACAGGAAATATCACCAGTGCTCCTAGGAATTTTTCAGTATATGTAAGTCTGTCTCTGAATTGAAGTTGATATTTATACACCGAATATTTGTGTTCCATACCTTGGAAGATAGTAACTTGAGGGAGAACAGCTAAGATAATCATTAACTGTTTCACTCATTGCTCTTAAAATTGCTTTTATTTATGAGCGTTGAGATTATGAATAAGAAGTGTTGCAACTAATTTTGTATGAGTTATTTATTCTTGCTCTGTACAAGAGTAGTAAACACTTTTGGAAGGAGATAATGATTGTTCAGAACAATCAATGATTAATTAATCAAATAATTTATTTGATCTAGTTCTTTCAAACACTTTGTTTCATCCTCCCTCCCATTCTTCCTCTCACCGCCCACTATCCCTTCCATTTTGTCTCTGCACCTTATCTGTGATGTGCCTTAAGTAATTTTTTTAACTCATTGTACTCGGCACCACAAGTTGTGTTGGCAGGATTTCAGAACAGACCACAAGGTATATCAGAGAGCAGTTATGATATTTGAGAACTTTTTGTCAGGCTTTTCTACATGCTTAAACAGTCACCTGCAAGCATCTGAATCTTGACTTCAACCTTCATGTTCTCTCACTGTTTGTCCTGAGCAGTTTATATTGTACACTGTGATAAGGGCTTGGCCATGAAAATTAAAGACTTTGACCATGAAAAGATGTAAACAGCACAACTGTTTATAGGGCAGGAAACAGAGCTGTGCTTGAACTTTAAATTGCATGGGAAACATTCTGGTCTGGCTTGACAGACCTTCAAGTGCTGTCCCTTGATAATCTGTGTTAGGCATGCTTCTAGTTAGGGTTTGATTGGAAATTTGATAGAAGCAAAAATCTTTATCCTGTTGTTACAGGGTCTGGATGATGAATATCAAGAAGAAGGCAAGCTTCTAGGAGAGTATGTCTATGATCAAGATGGAGAACCACTGCAGATGTTTCCAGTGATGGTAAGTCTGGATTGTAAGATTTAAAGT
Organism: Sialia sialis; assembly: GCA_009812075.1. Taxonomy (NCBI): domain Eukaryota; kingdom Metazoa; phylum Chordata; class Aves; order Passeriformes; family Turdidae; genus Sialia; species Sialia sialis. Next base: position 5,584,923 of record VRYO01002014.1, on the reverse strand, counting down.
GTCAGGTGAAAGTTGCTTTTATTTTCTACACTCATGTGCAATGAGCAGTGAGGGGAAAAGGCCTTGTTTTCAACTGGGCACTGCAAAACCTGAGGTAGAAAGTATCTACCTAGCTCTGCCTCAAAACCTATGGCCTAAATGGATGAGAGGGGAGTGAACACAAATGATTAAATGTTACTAAACATGGGAAGAGTCTGTTCCATGCTGCTTCAGACTCTCAAATAATTGTAAGGCAAGGAAGGTTCTGTTCAAAGGAACAGAAAACTCCCGAAGCATAACTTAGATTCCTATGAGTACCAACAGTCATTAATAAACTAAGAAAGCTTCAGCTGTTAATGCCAGAACCCTGACACTGGTTTGTGTGTTTGCTTTTTTTCTTCTCCAGGAGGAAAATGAAGATGCATTCCAAATAGTGGAGCTGAGGATTTTCTCTAACTGGGGCCATGCAGAGTACACCTGCCTTTATCGGTTCAGAGTGCACGGGAAACCTGCTGAGTAATTCACACTACAGCTGGGGGTGGCTGCTTTGTACATTTTGTTCCTAATCTGTATATACTGGGAAGCCTACAACACTGGAATCTGTAAAGGAGGAGGATGCAAGGTGCACACTGCAGAACTATTGATCCTCTGGTAAAGGCAGAAGACTGTCAGCAGAAATGTATAAACCCCAATTTTTATTTGCTCTAAGGCTCAGCTTGTAATTGCCAGTTCGCTTCATATTTCTGTGTCCATGCTGAGAGAAATAATGCATGCAAACAGCTCTGGTTCATAAAGCCCAGTTGGCAAACAGGTGACACATATTTTATTACAAATGAATGTATAGGTTTTTTTAAAAGAATAAACCACTTTCTGCAACTAGGAATCTGTTCTTTTTTAATCCAGGACTTAACTGCATACTTTTGCTAGCTTGGCACCATAAGCCAAAAACTGTGGTACATTTTGAACACGGACTGTGGCTAAAGGTGTCCTTCAATTCGCAATTGGTTTTGACCTTTTTGGTGGATCCAAAAGGGCTTCTTTGCTACATGTTGAATATAATAAATTCTACTGTCAGGGAAAGCTAACACAACCAAAACCAGTTTAAACACCAGCGACTGAGAATGCTTTACTGTAACTTGTGGCTGCGAATTGCTCTAAAAGTCAGGGATAAATTTAAGTAACTGAAGTTATTTTAAGGGTTTTTACCATGGCAACTTGGCCAGTTTGTTCTTTTTTTAGTGTCAGTCCCAAATCGACCTTGATGTACTGACTGACTGGCTCGGAGCTGACAAGCCTGCTGAATTGTTCAGTAAACACTGCTATGCAGCAGTTGCACTACCTTAGTTTGTCAAAAGTGATTTCTTTGGGACAAGATCTCCTTAGACTGGTTGATTGTTATACTCCATAAATGTACTGTGACAACTTGTGTGTGGAAAATAAGCCTGAAGTAATTCTTGCTGCGTCACATTTACAAGAGGGACTCGAGCTCAGCGCTGCTGTGTGCAAACACGGGCATTCCTGATCCTCCCCACAAGCCTTAGGTACCAGATGAGTAGAGTTGCTCTTGGAAACAACATTTCCATCCAGAACGAGATGAAACTAACTGCCCCCCTTAGCCTTGCTGCTTTGAAGATCCTTTTTGGAAAAGATTCCTGAAATTCACTTGTATGCAGAATTTTTACCTTGCTGTTCTAGCGCATTTTGTAGTTACACAGAACTGTTACCACATGGACCTGCTGACGGGTTTTCTGAATTGAGTTACATATGTTGCACAACAGTCCTCGAATGTTTGAAATACAAAAAGTCTCCCTGTGAAGAACTGTTTTTCACTCGACCTAGAGACAGAACCTATGGCCTACGCAGAGTGGTAGATGAACACGTGTACAGGTGTTTTCATATTATAGGTTACATATTTAAAATTAGAATTATCCTGTATAAATTGAAGTTAGGTAGCTGGGGGGGAATATTTTGAATAACACTAACTTATTTTTAAAAAAGCAAGATAGGACTTTGTGCAATGTATTTTTGTAAATGCTTTTCAAAATGTCTGTTATTCTTTGCTGCCTCCAAACTGACAAGATGCTATTGAGATGTTTAAATAAAGAGTTTTAATTTTTGAAAGTGCATGTAATACTTGAAACAAGAAATAAAGCCTCTTTTCTGTATTTTTTTTACCAGATGCTTAAATAATTGAGGAAAGACTGTGATTTTAAAATTGCCCCAAGCTAGTACAGGGGTGGGTGGGATTTCACTGAGGCTGTTACAAAGGCTTTACAGGGAGCGGTGTGTGACGTGGTAGGTAAACATCAGAGGTGGAGAGTTAGGGAAAAAGCACACGGGGGTCGTTGCTGTCTGACTTTCAGCTGGGTGAAGGATGAGGGGTTGGCTTAACTCCTGAGCCACAGCTGTGCTCAGCCAGCCTCTTTGCCTGCGCTCCATCAAGCAGTCCTCGATTTTTATTACTTTTTAAAACAATTCTGCAGTTTGCTGTGCGCCCCCAGGGCCGGTCGTGCCCCGCCTCGACTCCCGGGGTTCCCTCACGCCGTTTGCAGCCCCAGCGCCGCCGTTACCGCTCGGGGCGCCGCGCGCAGCCGCGCGGGCTGAGCCTCGCGAGGCGCCGTCTGAACGGGCGGAAGCCGGGCAGCGGGGCGCCGGGGCTGCGTGCGCATGCGCCCGGCCCCCACCTCCCTTCCCCTCCCCTCCCCTCCCCTCCTC
>VRYO01002014.1:5559381-5581229 GCA_009812075.1 Sialia sialis | reverse complement strand
CCGACCCGGGCCGGTCCGGGGCCCGCCGGCCGGCCACTGACCAGTGACGCGCGGGGGGTGTTGCGTCACGCTGCCCAGAGGTCACGGGCAGAGCGGAGTTTCGGCCCCGCGTCCCCCACCGCCTCTCGCTGTCCCCACGCTCCGGGGCTCCGAGCGAGGCCCCCGGGGCAGCGAGATGGGCTCGGGGTGTCTCTCCAGGCGTCCCCTGGCGCTCGGCTCGCGGCTCGCCCCGTGTCCCGGGGCCATCCTGGAGCTGAGCCCTGCACAGCCGGTGCTCGGCCAGCTCCATGTGAATGTCAGGTGGCTGCGCAGTGGCGGATTCAGGGCTTGAAGGTTGATTGTTGCCCAGCTGGGACATGCGGCTACTTTGGTGCACGGCACGGTCCTAAAGGGGCAGCACTCAGTGTGGCAGAACCCCCTGCACGGAGGAGCGTTTTGGAATAAATTCCTCTTGGTGTAGTACTTTGTGTACGTGACAGTGACTAAGTAGAGCAGGCCTGGGCAATTATTCAGAAATGTTACTACTGCCTCTTTTGTCATAAGAAAATTCTTTTTATTGCAAAGCATTTTTAGGCTTCATTTTTCACATCCACTGCAACTTGCAGGGGTCACCTTTCTCTCATCAGATTTTAACATGTAGATCTTTGCTTGCAGCATCTCAGAAGGAGGTGTTTGTTCTAGGGGCTTCCTCACTTGGTCTCAGCTTTGTTTACTTGTGGTTCTGCTGGGAGAGGACAGGACGGAAACTTGGCTCTACAGAATCAGTTAGGCTGGAAAAGAGCTCTGATGTCATCAGGTCCAACTTTTGGGTTTCATCACCTGTCAGCTGGACAGTGGAGTTCCACATCTGGTTATTTCTTGAACCATTCTAGGGAATGTGACTCCACCACCTCCCTGGGCCACTGGGCCCAGTTCCAGTGCTTGACCACCCCTTCTGTGAAGAAGTTTCTCCCAGTGTCAGACATGAACCTCCTGCTAAAGCTGTTTCCTGTCATCCTGTCACAGCTGCCTGGGAAAAGAGCACCTGACTCCAACCTCCTTTCAGATGTTCTAGAGAGAAAAGTCACTCTGAGCCTCCTTTTGTCCAAGTTGAGTGCCCCCAGCTCCCTCAGCTGCTCCTCGTCATGCTCAGCTCCATTGCCCTTCTGTGGACACATTCCAGCCTCTCAGTGTCTTTCTTGAAGTGAGAGGTCACCAACTGGACACCACCCTCCGTGTCCTGTGTCTTGTTAGGATGAGAACAGGCCTATGAGTAAGCACAGAAAACCAGCAGTCATGGAAGCCAGTGGGGAAGCAAGTCCTTGGTGCATAATCCTGCTGGTGCTCCCAGTGTACATCAACCAGCCTGCCCTGCCCTGCCCTGTGTACCAGCAGCATCACTTTAAATCACTTTGTGCTTCCATAACCCCTCTGATGCGATCAGCGAGGCACCGTCCAGGCCTTAAGACTTAAATTGTATTTGAGAATAAATCTAAATTTAAGACAAAGCCTGGCCTATTTTATAGTAGGGATTATGTGATGTGTGTGAGAAGTCTTGGCTCAGGTCACTTCTCCTCCAGTCTTCTGGATGTATTAACTCACATACTCAGGCCTCCCTGAATTAATTTGGAATCAAAGATCCTGCCTTTTCCTTTTTAAATGTGAAAGTTAAATGAAAAGGTGACATTTGCATGGCTGGGTGGTCTTGTCAATCCTCTGTAAAATGTGATAAAAATCAGCATTTTTTCAGTCACATGAACACTTATTGGGATGACCTGAGCTCTGGAACTGACTGGGTTAGCTAGTGCTTTTAAACACATGAGCCTGTAAAACATTTGTCTTGTCTGTCAGAAGTTAAACTTGAAATCCTGACTCAGTTTCATGCACTGAGATGTATTTTAGGGTGGAGGAGGGGAAGAAGTGGAGGAGGAAAGATTACCATAAGCCTGCCTCCTGCAGACTTATTATCCCTCCATGATCCACAGAGCAGGTGGAAAATTGCTGTTCCTGCCTAACCCTGAGCTCCCCTGGGCACACCTGAGCTGGTGGTGTTTGCTACTGCCAGGCTGGCTGGGCTGGACTCTTCTGTCTTCATGAGTTGGTAACTGAGTCACTCTTCAAAGTGTAATATTTACATCTGTTACTATTTCCCTGATACCTGTAGTAATTCTTCTGGTATAGATAATGTATTCCAGGATTTCTCATTTTAAATACCATTTAGAGCAATGTCATCAATATTTCTTTTTATTAAACAGCTTTTCTGATAGAAGTTCTTTGAAAAACCCCAGCTCTTTAGATGTACTTTCTATCATAAAATTGTTTTAGCATCTTTTATTATATTCTGTAATAATTCTCAGATCAGGAGCTTCCATGTAGGTTGTGAATCTACTGGAAGTAAAATTTTGTGGAAGTGGATCCATGCTGAGTCCAACTCCTAGGAGCAAACCTGGATGGGAGCCCAACTATAAAAACGTGGAGCTGTGGATTCATTTGACTCATGTTTACCATGGTGATTGCAAATTTGAGTTGTTGAGGCTTGCTCCAAAACACTCTTGTTGTGCCTCCCATTATTTCAGTTCCATTTTGGATAAAAGACCTTGGGGTTTCTCAGGTGATGAGCAGGGTGGGAGGAGTGTCTCCTCCCTTGTTTGTTGTCTGTGATGCTACCAGTAGGGCCTGTCCCCTCAGGGGACACATGTGACAGGAATGTGGGGCACAGCACAGCACCAGGAGGTTTGGGATGCTCTGGTCCCTTTGGTTGGTGTGACCCCCCATGGCCATGCTGTCCTGCTTCACCCCCAGAACCACCAACGCCTCTGTTACCCCATGAGCACATTTGGGCTTTGGAACAGCCTGGGGAGCCCAGGGCTTCAGGAGCAGAGAGGGGTGACACAGGCACAGCCCAGCCAGCTGTGTCCCAGAGGACAAACCAAACTGCAGGTGCTAAAGCAGCAGGGTATGTTGATACGAGCAAGTCAGCTACTGAGAACACAGACTTTTTGAGTAGCAGTGAAGAGAAATGGAATTTGGAAACTCTGCCACACCTAAGCTGCTTTTATGGGAAATGCTGTGTTTATGAGCTGGAGCTGTGACTCTCTGCAGTTACTGACAGTGATGATGTGCAGGAGGCTGCAATCACAGCTCTGTGGTAAGAGGTCCTGAGGTAACCACTAGCAGCAAATACTTTAATTCCTTATTTCTTTGTTAACTCTTAAGTGAGAGAGTAAGGTGGAAAGTACGTTTTGAAGCACTGTATTTTGTTTCTTTTGAAGTGTTGCATGTGAATCTTGCTGGCTGTGCTTATCTTACTCTTGAACCCGTGAGAGATGAGCTCCTTTGGTTCAGCAAAGGACTCAGACAGACTGATGTCCCCTGGCAGAGTTGTAGTGGTCAGAGAGACTTAGACCAGTGGAAAGGCCAGTGAGCTCTCCAGGAGGTTTTCTAAAAATTGTTTCACTGGGATGGCTTTGGTAGAGGCTCAGTACATCGGCATCTTTTGCTCAGCTGAAGTCTTGGATTCATTCCCTTTTCTTGTTCCAGCCTCAGATGTATTTGTAACTCTCTCCATTTGCATCCTTATATTCTTGTTTTACTCCATCAGGTCTGGAGCAGAAAACCGATTGCAGCTTGCAGTACAAGCTACATCATTATTGAAACTAACCTGATTTAAAAATAAATCCCTTGTCATTATTTTAAATTTTAGCAATCTTTTAATCCTTTAAATATAAGTAACTTTAAGCATACACAGCTAACTTAGCAGTAATTTTTATAATGGCTTTGGTATTTTTTTCAGGTATATGTCACAAGGAAAACATGCAGAAGCAAGAGAACTAATGTATTCAGGGGCTTTACTGTTCTTCAGTCATAACCAGGTAAGTCACTGGTTTTGTGTGTGGGGCTTGGGGGCAGGGGGTTGTTACTCCCAAGACTTGGAGAGATGAATGGTGAGTTCTCAGTGGTAATTGTTTGGGGTAATGGCTTTGTAATCTTTTGTTTTATCTCTTTGTTGAGCCTTTCTCCACAGAGAAGAGTTATGCCAAGCTGGAACATGCAGCAGTAGTGTTTGTGAGCATCCAAACAATGCCTGTGTTCTGCTTTCCTGGAGGCTTCTCTTTGATGCCATCAAATTACTATGATTTTTTTATCAGGAAGGCTGAGACTTGATACTGTGCCCTAGCTGTAGATGTTGATAAAAGCATTAAACCTGCTGCTGCCAAAATTCTGCTTGATGTTTCTTTTTATGCCCTGATACATTCTTCACTGCCAGTATGTGTCTGTTTTGTAGCAAAACAGTGCTGCTGATCTGTCCATGCTGGTTTTGGAGTCTTTGGAGAAGTCGGATGCAAAAGTAGCAGAAGACCTTTTAGGTGAGGTGACCTCTGCTCTTGGTTTGGTGGCATTTAGTTGTGCTTTCCCCTTCACAGGGACTTGTTAATAGTCTTGAAAGCTGCAGTCCTTTTGGATGCATTCCCAACATGGCAAAGGGTCAGCTTCCCCATAGCAATGGACTGGGGGAAACTTAGAGAATTATGGGTTCCTGATGGCTTTGTGGGCACTGCTGCCTGTCCTAAAGATGGATTTAAGAGGTGTATTGAAAACAGCAGATCATCTTATTTTTCTTAATGCTGAATGTTTTTCAATCTCATTGCTTCTAGAAAACTTGGCTAAATTGTTTAGTTTAATGGATCCAAATTCTCCTGAAAGAGTGGCTTTCGTATCCAGAGCACTAAAATGGTCCAGTGGGGGATCAGGAAAACTTGGACATCCAAAACTACACCAGTTACTAGCCATTACCCTGTGGAAAGGTAAGAAATACCAACTGGGTTTTCTGTGTTTTCCTTGAAAGCAAGCTGTTATAAGAGAGCTGCTTTGGGAATAATCTTAGGAAGCTGACGTGGAAATGTTTGGTTGAGTTCTGCTATTATCTGATTTTTGCATTAATGTCTTTGTAATGTTACAGGAGAAAAAATGGGTCTGTAGCTCTGTATTAGTGCAAATTCCAAAACACAGCTGCTGTAAAGCTTTCTGTAAAAGGCAGGTTGATCCTTCAGACATTGGGGTAGTTTGATTGTGTCATTAGGAGGAAAATTGCCAGGGAGCAAAGATAATCTGTTGGCAAGTTTTTTTTATTTTTAAATCCTGGGTAAACATGACAAAGATTGAAATACATCACCTGGCATCCAAAACAGTCTTTGGACTGTAATTAAGTACTTTTTGAGAAGCTGGCCAGCAGAGTTATTTCAAAATGAATGCTGTTCCCTTTGATTTATGAGCCATTTTATCACTTGTGATGGGATGCAAGAGAAACACAAAATGCTCTAAATAATTATTTTACTTGTGGATGATAGCCAGTATTTACGGTCTTGTGTTCAAAACATAACAAAGGTGATTGAGAACAGTTGACTACATGCCATTTTTTCTGTGGTTTCTCATGGATAACTGTGGAAGATGATTGTTTATTTTACATTTTTCAGTAGCTGCCAAGTGAATGACAATGGTTTCATGCAACAACCCTGACCCAATAATGGTCAATGCTGCTGCCTCTCTGTGTGCCATAGGCAATTCCCTAGCTGCTCTCCTGGGATTTATGCTAGTCTGATGGCTGCTGCCAGCCAGAAAGGGAGGATTTTTCTCACAGCATCCAAGTTAGAGGCTGCTACAATTAGGATAAGAAACAGTTGCATTCTGAAAGTAAAAGTCCTGATTTTGTAGCCCCTGCTCACTGTTCTCTTGTAGAGCAACATGCCTACATTTTTTTAGTCTGTAGCTTTTTAAGTTTCATCTTAAAAGGCTCAGATTTTTAAAACAAAGCTTTCAAATTCAAAAGATTTGCAGCTATCCAGTTTTGTCATTGCAGTGATTTTGCACAATCCTTTGCTTCAGGTTCTAACAAATCATTGCCATTTCTTACACCATTTTTCCTGTATATTTGCTGTTCTGATCAGCATATAGGAGTGATTTTAGTTTTGGGAGTAAGAGTGGGCTAAGCTAAAAATAGGAAATGAAAGAAGGATGATGAAGGTGCTGTTTGACTTCTTGGTGCACATGGGCTAATATGGAATTTCTTGATTCCTGTCCTAAACACTGGTGATAGCACATCAAGTGTCAGCATTCACTTAGATAGAATAATATGACCAAGGTTCAAGCCAGCAGTAGCTATAATTGAGTAAACTGTATTTAATTGCAGTTGTTCAAGTGTACTTAGGGTAAAATTTATTATTATCTTCCTTTATAAATTGTCTGTAACTTACAGACATTTTACTAGCTGTCTTATTTATATACCACACCCATAACTCTTGTTCTTTTACCAGCTAATAAAGCACAAGCTTCATAAATTTGTTTTTATGTTCAGGTCTGCTGAACTGATTTCCTAAAAGCCTTTTCCTTTTTCTTTTTCTAGAGCAAAACTATAGTGAATCTCGGTATCACTTCTTGCACTCGACAGATGGTGAGGGCTGTGCAAATATGCTGGTGGAATACTCCTCATCCCGTGGATACCGCAGTGAGGTGGACATGTTTGTAGCTCAGGCAGTACTACAGTAGGTGTCAAACTTCTTTTGGAGCATTTTGCTGAGATGACATTATGTGTGGGACCACATACTAGTCTAATTTAACCACACAGCCTTTGCAAAAGAAACTGTGAAACTAGCCAGAGCAACAACAGGAGAAAACTGTCTGAAAACCGATGTGTTAAATTCGTCAGACCAAGGAGAAAAAAAGTAAAATAACGTATTAAGGTCAAAACCTGAAATTATGTTAATTGCCTGAAGAATGAATGTAATCTGTTTCACCCCGAAAGCACAATTCTTGGCTTTATTAACACCACTATGTCTAGTTAGGGCTTATTAGCATGTTCTTACAAATACTGGATTCAAGCATGCCTGTATTTAGCACAGAACTTGCTCTCACTCAGGTCCTAAGAGGCAACTTGTCCTGGTCAGCCTGGTCTGTGAGCAGCAGCTTGGTGGCTCTTGCCTTGACAGAGTTGCTGCTAGCTCTCCTTTAGGCATCTATTTTGTAGGAGGTGGGAATGCAAGCTATTGTGTGCTTTTGCAGAGCTCATGTAGAATGAAGGTTGACAAAGCCAATTTTACTGTGTTTAATCAGCTGACAGCTTTCTTCAGGCAGGGAAAGCAGCTCATGGAGGAGTCTGAGGAGGAGGTGGAGACAGGACTGTGTGGCAGGGAGTCAGGGAGAGAGTAGGTGTTGGGGGAGAGGGAGGAGGTGAGAGCAAGTTTGTCTCTCTTTTGGCAGCAGTGAGCTGTCATGTCAGATTTGTCCTGCTTTCCATAGCTGGTTGCTATAGATTGCTGTGATTTTGAGCAATAGCAAATCCTTTATAGAAATCCAATATGTGCAGGACTCAGACAATTTTATGGGGAGAAATTCTGTGAAGAAGTTAAAAGATTATTTTTTCAGTGTTCATACAGCACTTCTACTGCATCCTTTACTGGCCTATATATCAAATACTGTGTTAGATCCTCTTACATGGCAGTTTATTCTCTAATGAAAATAATTGCAGTTCTTTGCTAGCAGTGAGGCAAAACCGCCCCAAGCCCTTGCACATGTGAGGGTGCAGAATTAGAGGCCAGCCTGCCATCAAAAATGAGATGGTTTGTGGCAGCCTTCCTAGTGCTTGCTGACAGCATTTGTCCCAGATAAAGGCCTGTTAGGCCAATGGGACTTGCAGAGATTGCCAGTTAAATTAACTGGACCTGAACAAGGATTTGATCTGTTTGGGGGATTGATCTGTTGGGGACAAATGGCTTGGGAGCTCAAAGTACAGCTTTGTTATGAGACTTTTAGGCATGTGTGTCAAGCTGTTAGTGGTCCTGATGCTACGTTATCTTGAGGTGGAATAGAATGGCAGAGTCAACAAATACTGACGGATACATACTAAAAGGAGATGTGTTTGGGGATGAATGGGTCTTTAATTCAATTTTTGACTCAGCTTAGTAAATCCTGGACCTGTAGATGCAATATCATGTTAATGTGAATTACGGGGTAGTCAGTCATTCCACATTTTAAAAACTGACATTCTCTTTTAGTAACCATCGTGCACAGTCTGTTTAGAACCTGGTTAAACTCATTCTATTCATATTTAATGTCTGTTTTCCCTCCCAACCTGCCTATTCCACAGTGTGTTCTAGTAGTGATTTTCCCCTTCCTCAGCTGATGGCCAAACCTTCAATCTCTACCAGTTGTGTTTTGCCATCAGTTCAAGCCTGAGATGGCCTCTATGCACAAGTGAAGTAGATTTTGGCTTCCCTTTTTCTATGGTGAAACCATTTCTCTGCCCTTTATTTTTAACTTGCCCCATTCTCTTTCCTTTTTCAGATTTCTCTGCTTAAAAAATAAGACCAGCGCATCAGTTGTTTTTACGACATACACACAGAAACATCCTTCGATAGAGAAGGGTCCGCCCTTTGTGCAACCACTGCTAAACTTCATCTGGTTTCTGTTGTTGGCAGTTGATGGGTACAGTCTGATTTCTGTCATGTCGTTCTTGGTTTCATTTTCAGTTGTTAACTGAGATTACATTTTTGGTTGTTTCCTTTCTAGAGGAAAATTAACAGTATTTACAGTATTGTGTGAACAGTATCAACCTTCGCTGAAAAGAGACCCCATGTATAATGAGGTGAGTTATTCATAAACGGGATTTGTTCTTACTGAAACTCGCTGAATTAGTGAAATAATGGCTGATTGCCTCCAGCTTTGTAGATAAGAGCTGGTGATTTACCTTGTGCCCATAGTATTTCCACCTGTAAATGAAATAAATGACTTTTTTTTCACCTTGTGTCCCCACAGTACCTAGATAGAATAGGACAGCTTTTCTTCGGAGTTCCGCCCAAGCAGACCTCATCCTACGGGGGATTGCTAGGTAAGCTCTGCCTGGAGGAACCTCCAGGCTTTGATCAGTGACCTGGATAAAACACCTGTGCTGGAAACAGATAATCTGTTCTAAGGAATTTATCATTCTTTTCATAGCCCGTAGGAACAGCACAAGGTGAATGGGTTGCTTGTGAAAGTAGTTTGGGAGAGCTTGTAGACTTTTCATCACTGAAAAGGGGAGAAGCACTAAAAGGACTCCTGTGCTTAATTTCTGACATTATGGTATAGCTTCCTAATGTAAAGAAGCATCTTACTAAAGCTTAATTGCCTCAGAGTTCAGTCACAGCTGTTTCTTTAAGTATGGGGCTTTGGTAGAGATGTAATCTGTGCTGATGCAACATGAATATGTCCAAAGAGGAAGTTCTGAAATTAATACAGCCCTTCTACAAGGACTGAAATGGAATAGAGAAATTCAGCCCTCATTTCCTGGCTCTTGAACAAAATGTGAATAAAATTAATGTTTTCCCTGAGAACTAAGCTTCTTTGTAAAGGGACTTGAAGCTTTACCTACAAACATCAATTCACTGATACTCAAAGTTTGATAAAAAACATGAACATCGTGTTTTTACCGTCCCTAAATTGCTTTTCAGCAATTCAGGCACCTTTAAATTGATGCCTTTGAATTTCAGGCAATTTTTTTACAGCATGATGCAGACTGTGGCTGCTTTTTGATAGTTTCACTGCTGGAGGTGTTCTTTTCCTTTTTTGGTTGGGGTTTTTTTCCCCGCTGAGGGTGCAACTGTAGCACATAAATATGTGACTTTGGGTTTTTCCAGTGTATTCTTAGAGAAGGAACAGTATCAGTGAACAGCTAAGCTGTACAGCTTCCCAAATCAATATTCATAATGGAAACCAGTGTGGGGTTACTGATGTCTTGGTGAGACTCTTCTAGTTCAAAACTCTTGGGGGTTTTTTGTTACAGAATTCTGTACTGTAGCAGGATGGAAGATTACTTAAAAAGTTTTGAGATGAAAATGTAAAACTAATGATTTTGATTGTCTTGTGTTTTATTCTAGGAAATCTTTTAAACAGTCTGATGGGAACTGGGGAAGATGATGACACAGAAGATGGTCAGGAAGACAGCAGTCCTATCGAGCTCGACTGAATGTTGTTGTCATTGGGTGCCGTGTAAATCTGATGATTCGATGACTCCAAAGACACTTTTGGAATTTGAATCCTGCAGTTGTTTCTTGGCTCCTAAAAGGGCTCCTCTGGTCTTTTAGAAATGGTTGCTGAAATGTTTATACTGTCGGTCTATATTATTTATGTAAAAAAAAAAAAAAAAAGAGAGAGAGAAACCAACAAAAAGTAGCCAAACGAACCAATTGGAGCGGTTGTTAGTGGGTGTCTGATCCGGCGGCTGGGGACTGATTAACATAGTCTGCGGTTTCTGATGCAGTATTCCCTTTTGCACAGTCTTTCAATAAAGCATAAACATGGGGCTTGTCCTTCACGGCCTACCCAATACCGTCTCTGTTCTGAGAAAGCCTCCTTGCCCTCTGCCCTCTTCCAAGGAAGATCTCCAAAGGCAGGGGGAGCAATTGAATAATTGATTTGTGAGGCTGGTGCCAAAAGTACTGCGAGACGAGCCAAGCAGCATAATTTGAGATGCACATCCAAGAGACATTGATACAAGAACTTGCTTCCACTGCCATGAGTAACATGCACACCCTTCATACTGCCTGCCCCTCTCCCCAAAGCCAGGCTCTGAGCCCATGCATGCGTTTAGCTGATACTTCCTGAAAAGCACAAGGTTGAATAGCTCTTGACTAAAAGCCCAGCAGTGGAACGCAGATAATTGGCTTCCAGGTGGATCTCTCTTGCCTAGGTATAAAAATTTGGCATCTAAAATACCTCCTGTGGCTTGTGGCTCTGCTTGGGAAGAGATTTGGCCAGTGTAAGTTCCCAGCTGTACGTGCAGGCGGCGGCGTTGCTGCGAGCGGAGCGGTTTGCCTTGGGCAGAGGATATGTTTGAACTGGGCTGGATGGCAAGAAAAGGGATACTGCAGAGCTTCTGGTTCTTTATGATATATTTATTTTTCTTGGGTGATTGATTCATTTAACACTTTCTGTTAAAAAAAGAATAAATCAATAAATAATGGAGTAACTTCACCCCCAGCAGTAGGCATAGCCATTCTCCATCTCCTCTGTAACGCAGCACAGTCTGGTACAGGGAACAGGTGAAAGGGTGGGGAAACGCTTTATTTTTTCACGATGAAAATAAAAAGGCTTAGATTAATAAACAGCAATCATGCATGGGGGAGGGATTAATACAAATTTATTGACTGTATGGAAAAAAAAAAGGCATTGACAGGAAGACTTTGTGTTAATTGTGAAGTCTCAAATAAACACTTTATACCAGGATGTGCGATACTGCTGCTTTCTAAGTTTCTCAAGCAGAGATTTACCTTCCTTGCTATTTTTTTCACTCTGCATTTGGCTGTGGGTCATCCAGCCCTCAGTACTGAAGCTTCACCTCTGTGCAATGAAGGTGTAATTCTCTTGGGGTGTTGGAATATCTGGAGCAGATGGGATTGCTTTGCTGTGCAGCCAGCTAAGGGAAGAGCTCCCTCTCTGGGATGGTGCTGTAGACATTCAATAAATGATCTGGGATGGCACTAGAGATTAGAATCACATCATTTCATTGCTTCTGGCTGCCAGGAATGTGCCTTTCAGGCAGTGTAAGGTGGCCACGGGCATGCAGCACATGTCCCCTCCTGTGTCCTGTATTGTGACCCAGTGTGAGGGCGTTTGCCTCCGTTCTGTCTGCAGCCCCCACTGTGAGCCCTGCATGTGCCCTGACCTCAAAATCCCAGCCCTGAGAGGAGGGCAATGCTCCAGGGCTGGGGCACCCCACAGGTGGATATAAAAATGTATATTCCATAATTACAACAGTATATACAGAACATATGTGTGTGCATAAAATATACCCAGGAATTTCAAATACATGTATATACACACACATGTAACCAGCCTTTTGTATAGATAATAATTATATACTTGTATGACATACCATTTATAATATTGTATTATTCTTAATGATGTTATGATATTATTATTAATGATGTATGCACACAAAACACTTTTTACAGCCACCTATAAACACAAACAAGGAGCCCTGTCTGTCCTCTCCCTCCTGCTGTGCCTGGGTTGGTAAGTAATTGTGACAGTGTGTGGGTAACATACACTTATAAATACTTTAAATATAAGTTAAATATATAATTATAGTTATGCATACACGTGTACATGCAGATATATGTATGCTTATATGCAATATAGTTACCTTAAATTTATAAATATGTTTATAAATTATATGGATATAAAACATGCACATGTGTATATAATATATAATTACATATTTTAGAAAACAAAGTATAAAAATGTATCTATACATATACAGGTATGTGAAACACATTTAGCTTATATATTGAAAATAGAATTGAATATATCTGAATATATACATGAATGTGTGCATATGAACACCTCATACATACACACAGTTTTTATATATTACACTCTATCCACTC
This sequence comes from Sialia sialis, assembly GCA_009812075.1. Taxonomy (NCBI): domain Eukaryota; kingdom Metazoa; phylum Chordata; class Aves; order Passeriformes; family Turdidae; genus Sialia; species Sialia sialis. Next base: position 5,568,831 of record VRYO01002014.1, on the reverse strand, counting down.
TGCAATTTATAGCCAACAACCCCTTCACAAAGCTCATTTCTCTCTTCCCAAGAACCAGCTATCCTTTGTGTATGTGTGAGCACATAAAGAAGTGCTATAGAGAAAATACATAGAATATGCACCATAACACACACATATTCACAAATAATAAATAATACACACTGTGTGTCAGGGTGGGGCAGATGGTTTTGGGGCTGTCCCACACCCCCAGGGCTCTGCTAGCACCAGCCCCTCCTTGTTTCCATTCGCTGCTTTTTAACCCCACCTCCCTCCCCTGCCCCAGCACCACACGGCCACAGCTCTGACATAATAATAATTTATTGGTTTGAATGACATTTAGTACCACAGTTGTCTTACCAGTGACAGAACGAATGCACACAGCCGATGAGATGCTCTCAGATACACAACCAACCTAAGAAACGCGTCGGACAGGTCCGTGGCTGGGGCTGGGCCTTCGGGGCATGCCAGAAATCTCATTTTTGGGTAAAAATCCAGCACCTGGTGTGCAGGTCCCAGCCCGCCCGCCCTGACTGCAGGAATTACAGTGCTCAACACCGCGCTGAAACGTCACTTCAAGCAGCTTTTTCATTTTTTTTTTCTTTTTTTATTTTTGTCTTTTCTTTTTTTTTTTTTTTTGGTAGGAAAAGAAAAATCAACCAAAAAAAATTAAATCATTGGGGGAAAATGTCAGCCACCAAGTCTGGAGAAGGGATGTGCCTGCTGGGAGTGAGCTGGGACAGGCTTTGATGGTGCCCATCAGCAAAACTGCAGATAAAGTTCAAACCCCCAGCTCCGTACTGGGCTCCCCAAATGGGGCAAAGCCCCCAGAGCATGGAACAGGGATGACCCAGCCAAACAAGGCCTGGCCCCTCAAGCTCTTCTCCCCCAGCATCACCTCATGGGTGGGTGTCTCCTTGCAGCCCCCTCCTCCCTGCCCTTCGTTAACCTAACGAGGCTGATGATGCCCATTTCCTCAATTTCTAAATCCTATTTGATGCTCTCCAGGTACAGCATCCCCACCAGTCCCCAGGGAGATGATTTATTGATCATTTACCCCAGCACCACGGCAGGCTCAGCTGTTCTGCACAGCACATTTCACGTTTCCAGGCTGTTTCCCATCCCACAGGGATGTCAGCCCTTGGGGGACTTGCAGCCCCCCTGTAAAGGGCTGGCAGCCATCTGGAAGTGCGGGGATACTCAGCTCCAGCACCCAGGGACCTGAGCATGGTGACAAGTCCCATCTGCCCCTAGGATGTGCCACCAACAGTCTCTGCCATCCTGGAGCAGCTGGGTGGGATGCCCCTTCCAGCAGGTGTGGGGTGATGGGCTGGCAGCACCATCCATCCCATCCCACAGAGCAGCCACAGAGCTGAATTTCAAGTTGGATCAGGATCTTCTCCGACATTCCACTGCTGCCCTTCCAACATGATCAGGTGAATGATGAGGGGAAAGGGAAGTATTATTATTGTTATTAATATTACTGTTATTATGAATTATTTTTAACATTTCAAATAAAACCACGTTGTGTTGTAAACAGAAGCTCACTCCTCAGGTCTGCCCAGCCAGTCCCAGCTAAGGTTTATGTTTGAAATGGGCTTCCACTGAAAGGAAAAAAACAGAAAATAAAGTTAAAGCAGGACAAGCACCAGTGGTTACAGCCTGGCACAAGCCCACCCTGACAGTGGTCCTTGCTGATGCTTCTTGGTTTCAATTACCCCACAACCATATGAGTGATCCTTACAGCAGCATGGACACCACACCAGAGGCAATGAAGAGGGAGGGATCCCATCCTCCTCCTCCTCCCAGGGAGAGCCCCTCTCTCAAACAGCTCCTGCATCCCCTGGGCAGTGAAGAGCTGCTCCCACAGAACAGGAGGGCGCAGTGTCCTGCACCCCCAGCCCCTCCAGCCATCCCAGCACACACACCTGCGTATTCCTGAGGCAGCATGGGCCGGCTTATAACCTTCTGGAAGGTGGTGATCCACTCCAGCTGGTCGTCCTCTGTCTCGCAGGCAAAGAGGAATTTCCTGTCTGGGGTGACGATGGTGATCCCGTGCTGCCAGTGGTTCCCCTGCGTGGATGGTGGGAGCCCTTCCAGCACCTTGTAGCTGTTTTCCTTGCTCCCAATAAAAACCTCCCCTCTAGCAAAGGCGTCCTAGGATGAGAGAGCAGCAGAGCATCAGGCAGGGGTGAGTGTGAAGGGAGCTCTGCATCCCAGGCAGCCAGGACAGCTTGTGCTGCAGCAGACACAGCCCATCAGCCAAACCCCAACAGCACCAGCCACCCCCACAGCCCTGCTCCTCACCCAGGGACACCCACAATACAGCACCTACACCAAGAGCCAAGATCCAGATGCAGAATATCTGGTGGACAGAGCTTTTAAAGGGTTTTTGGTACCTATGCACAGGGTTACTCCACACTGGACACCAGGCAGAGCCATCAAGCAGTGACAGCCTCATGCCCTCTTGGCTCTCCCACCAGCCTGCACTTCAGTGCAGGTCATTACTGTAATTATCACTGCTATTACTCTTAGTAGTGGTAGCATTGCAGGTACAGTAATTTCATGATTATAAGCCGCACCTTTTTCATTGAAGAATCCAGCCTACCCCAGCAGTGCAGCTAATCATCAGGTGCGGCTTATCTATGGACAAATCCCGGTGAAATGCCAACCTGGAAGTGAGAGCCGGCTGGGGAGGGCACCTGGGGCTGCCTTTAAAGGCTTGGCTGGTCTATGAAAACTGTTTGTAACTTGAGCACCTGACACCAATTTGTGTCTGTTACTAATTTGTTACTTTGTTACACATGGATCCTCACTTTAAAAAAAAAAGGTGTGGCTTATATATGGACAAATCCCACGGTCTACCCGGCTACTGAGAGGTGTGGCTTATAATCAGGTGTGGCTTATAATTTTGAAATTACTGTAATTCTCAAGAGGCAGCCCAGGCACCTTCATCTTACCAGGGGATCTTTGAAATACATGAGCCGCCGGTCATCCATGGTGAACCATCGCTTCTTGAACCCCTCTGTTTGCTGAAGAGACAAAAAATGCCAGATCACACACTGAAACAGCACAGCTTCTTTCTAACCATGCATGGCCAGGAGTATCAAAGCACTTGGAGGAGCCTGATGGGCTGGGGGAGATGGAACAGGGGACTTCTGAACCATCACGAGCCACCACAGCCAGGGTCTGGGCCAGCTGCACCAGGAAAGTACACTGGGTTTGTGATGTAGATCTGATTTTTTTAACGTCTGCTCCCAGGTGAGGAAAGTGCATTAAACACTCCCAGAGTTACCTAGCAAGGGTTTCTTTGTTCCACCAGCAACTCCTTCTTAGGGACACGTAGAGCAAGACTGATGTTTGGAGGGACTGAAAAATGCTTCATATCCTACCTTTGGCCCTGTTTTCTCCATGTATCCCTCCTTCAGGTAGTTTCTAGAAAGCTTTGGCACCAGCTGGAGCAACCAAGGACAGAAAAGAGCAGTGTCAGATGGGGAGACTGGGGGTCACTGGAAGGAAAAGCCCCACTGAGCTGGCCCCCAGCCCCGAGCCCACCCCAGGCTCTGCCTGAGAGCTGCAGTCCTGCTCCTCCTCACGAGAGGAGGGTTCAGCCATGGAACACTTGGAGCAGCTCCCCAGCACAGCCAGCAGCCTCCAGGAGAATCTCCTCAGGGTGCAGGGCAGCCAGGGACAGAGCCACCCTGCAGAACCACGGCTGGACCCTCCCAGATAATGGTAGGAGGCAGGAAATGCAATTAGATTTCAAAACCTACAGCCAAGGAGGTAGCAGGGAGTAATCAACAAGCACCACCACAGTGTTCCATCCCCAGAGCAGCACACAGCCCTGGCTGACAGCAGTCAGAGCAGCCTCTGGAATTGCATTAGCCCAGGGTAACACAATTAGCAGCTCCAGCACCGGAAAACTCCGGCATTTATCAGCCAGGCTGCACTGACCTGCAGAGCAGGGCTCAGGCAGGGCACCGACATCCTTCTGCCCTCACTCTCCTGCCTTCCAGCCTTTGTTTTGGCTTTTTTTACCACAGAACACCCTCTGGGGCAGATGCTGAGGCTGCTGCAGGCGTGGCAGGGCTGGAGTTGCCCCCACAGCCCCTGTGTGTGCACTGCTCCAAGGCTGGATGCTGGGAGCAGGTGCTGCCCTGGGCTCAGCATCCCACCACAACCACTTCAGCCTGGCAATTGCAGAATTCTCCAAAGGATGGAGCACTCCCCAAGCCTTCAGCTTGTTAACGGGATGCTAAAAATGAGCAAGAATAGGAAAAAACCCCACCCAGCCAATGCTGCAGGAGCACTCACGTCAGAGTCACTGGCTCCAGGGAATGCCACTTGTAAGTAATGGAAACGTGCTGCCCGGATGGCGTTGAACCAATCCACTATTTCCTGATAATGAGGAAGAAAAGCAGAGTGAGGAATGCAGCCTGCACACAAAATAACCTGATCCTGCTGTGTTCTGTCTCTCCTGTCACTCTGGCCCCAGTGACAGAGCACAATGCAGCAGCAATCCTAAAAAACACAGAATACAGCAAAGAAAGGTGAAGGATGTGGAACATTCAGCTGCTGCTCCAGGCTGCCAGACGGGCACACAGCTTCCAGAGGGGAGGGTTTAAACATCTCTGAACTGCCAGAACCAGCCCCAAAAGAGCATTTGAAATACTGAGCTGACCCTATCAACACAGCTGGGCTGGTGCAACCTGCATCCCACCCAAATTCCAGCATACTTCAGTGTTTTCTGAAAGAGTAGCTAACCCTCTCTTTATCTTTGTGTCCCAGTCTGTCAGCTGAGTCTGTGAGTCCTTTGGGGACAGCCACACTCATTCTGAAGTCCAAGAAGCTCTGGCACTGCTCCCTTTCCTTGGCAAAAATCTTTCCCCATTCCTTTCCTCCTACAAAATAATTGTTTTATAATTCCTTTGATTTTAAACTCATGTATTAATTTATCTCTGGTAAGACCCAACAGCCTGCGCTGAAGGTTTCTGAAGGTTTTGCTTAGAAATGCCACATTAATTTTAAGGGTTCCACACAGGGAGCACTCAAATTCTGCCTTGTGCTCTGAGACTCTGGGAGCAGGAAAGAAATGTGGGGAAGGAGATTAGGAGATGCCCTGCCTGGGATGCTGAGCTTCCTGCTGCCATTAATGCATGTGAAGCTTCACACATCAGATCAGGGATGTTCAATGAGCCAGACTTAATCCCAAAATAAACACTGTCAACCCTCTCAGGTGAGGTCGCTGTAGTGCAGGAAAGAGCATAGCAAAGGAGAAGTTGGCCTTCTCTAAGATTTAATTTTTTTTTATGCTTTAGAAATGATCAGGGTAAGGAGGAAAGGCTCACATGAAATTTTGAAATCTCAGTTTTAAGTTGAATGGGGGGGTAACTCAAAAATGGTCTAATGTGGCAAATAACCATTCCCAAAAATTAAAAACCTTTGCTTTGGTTTCTTAAGCTGCTTAAAGTTGAAAGGAAAAAAACCTGAGACATAATAGGACAGAGACAAACAATGTTTTGGAAAACTCTGACCTACTTGTCTGAGGTTTTACTCAATTATAACTTGCTTTCCTACCCTAAGCAGCTAAGGACACACCAGATAGCACCACAAAGAGGATCAGCAAGAGGAATTCACTCCTGAAGTTAAGGATGACCAAACCAGGCTGGAGCTAATGAACAATAAAATGTAATATTAAAATTTGGTATCTTATCCAGCCACCAATTGGGTAATTATTTATTTATTTATTTATTTACCTGTGGGTCTTCTCTGTGATCATGATGTGAGGGAGGGTTTCGCCCTGCAGGAAAGCAGAAGCTGAAACCCTCCAGCAGTAAATTGCTTTCTGGAATATTGATAATTGACACCAATGAGGTTTGACCAAATTCCTCCCTGTGAGGGAGGTGAGGCCCTGGCACAGGGTGCCCAGAGAAGCTGAGGCTTCCCATCCCTGGAAGTGCCCAAGGCCAGGTTGGACAGGGCTTGGAGCAGCCTGGGACAGTGGAAGGTGTCCCTGCCATGGCAGGATGAAATGAGATGTTCTTTAATGTCCTTTCCAACCCAAACCACTCTGTGATTCTATGAAATGTGAGAAGGATCCTAAATGAAGCTCCACCACCTCAGATCAGGGAGCAGCAGCAGCTCTGGGGTCCAGGAGGACACACTGGGGCTGCTGGGGGAGAACAAAGGCAGCAAAGGGCAGCACAGGTGAGCCCCAGGGCAGCCTCCAGTCCCAAAGGGCAGGAGTTTACCCCAGGCCATTCATCTTCCTGCAGCCCTTGTGCAGCCAAGGAGACAGAGCAAATTCAGGGAAGTTGAAAGGAATTCAGCTGGGTCACGGTCAGATTTCATCAGAGCACATCCTGCCCCTGCGTGGGACCAGCCCCAGCAGAAACCTCAGCACTGAGACACGAACCCCAAAGCCAGCACAGCCCTGAGTGCATTCCTCACAGCCTGGCTAAGCAAACCACAGACACTGACACAGCAGGGGATGCAATTTCCCACACAGGAGCTGCTGCCTGTCATTCTGGTTTAAATTGCAGCAGGGAGGCACCTGAGAGCAGCTCCAGTGCCACTGTGCTGGGCTAAAGGAGCACCTGCTGACAAGCACTTGGCATGGAGGGGAATTTGGGAGCAGCTCTGCTGGAACAGCTCCTTGGGACCCACAAATGACCCACCAGCCCCTCCTTCACACCTCCCTTCAGAGACACCTGAGCAGGGGCATTTATTGCAACACAAACATGAATATTAGACAGGCAGAACCACAACAGCTCCCTGCTTCTCCTGCATTCCAGTGTGCTCCCCTTTTGCAAGTCTTTGGTCTGAGTCCCTCATCTTCCAATGCTCCATCCATCCCATCTCCATCTCTGGGTACTGAGGAGCCCGCCTTGAAAAACCCTCAACTCAAGTCACAAGAAATTTCCAATTCCTTCCACTTGCACCTGTTTACTTAGATTAGTTTTCCACCCTTTGTGTTTGGAAGTACACGATAAACAACTCGAAGCTGGCTGTGCATCCTGTTCCCTCCCTCCCTGCAAGTGACTCCAGCTGGGTGAGAGCCTGGCGTGACAGCACAGCCCCCAGCAGCACAGCCCAAACCTCCTCATGGCCTCCAGAGCCTCACCTTGCCATCCTCGTGATAGACAAAGATGTTCCTTGTGCTGTTGTCCTTCAGGTAAGTGATCTGCAGCCCGTGCGGGTTCCCGATTTTCGCGGGCTGGAAAGTGGCGTTCAGGTGCTCGATCTTCATAATTGCTTTGGGTTCTTTTGCCTGCAGAACACAGCTGAGTCAGCGAATACCTGAGAGGTGCCTTTCACTCCACAAAGCAGTTCACTTCCTGCTTTCAGAGAAAAAAGCCTGTTTGAGGCTAAAAACAGCTGAATCCCAGCCCACAAAACCACCAGGTGATGAGATATCCAAGGCTCTGCTCAGGTGCCAGCCTGGGAAAATGCTCTGTTCTTCTGCAAAATCCAGCAGGGGGGCGAAAAAAGGCAGACTGCTAACAGGCCAGGATGCTTTGTGACTCTCTAACACCTACAGATAGCTCATCCTTGTCCCAAATGATGGATAATTATCCCTTTTGGTGCTTGATTATCCCCAGGTGCTTGGCTGGGAATCACCATGTCCATGTCCCATCCTCTCACATGAGCCACTGGTTGCTCACTCTGCTCCTTCCCTTGCCTTCTAAACTGGGAACTTTCTTTTCAGAGGGACAAATGTAATCCCTTACAGCCCTGCTCTAGGGTGGGTTAGGCCAGGAGGGAGCCTGGGAGGCTCCCAGCCCCACCTGCACCCTCAGTGCCAGCACTGTAGTGTTGTTCATCTTCCTACAAAGTGTTTCTAGAAGTTGACCACCCTCCAGGACTGCAACTGTTAAAAAGCCACCCCAACACATCCAGATCAGCCCCTTGGTGACACCAGATTTGGAGCAGGGCCAGCAGAAGCTGAGGGGTCGTGGTCCCAGCACCGTGCAGAGGTGTCAGTGCTGCTTTGGGAACCTGGGGACACGGCCCTGGGGAGTGGCCATGGTGGGGAAATCCCAGCAGAGAGGATGTCTAGACAGCACCATTCCCTCCACAGCTGAGGTCAACAAGGAGGCAAAGCAGCTTTAAACTATCAGAGCAGTCAAGAGTGACTGAATGGAGCTGCTGGGACTTTCCCTTCTCCCTCAGCAGGGCTCTCTCTTCTCCATGAGATGCAACTGCACCATAACAACCCAAGCTGAAGGGGAAGATGGTGCTGTCAAAGCCATGGAGAAGTCAGGATGGATGTTCCCATCCTCTAGTTCATCCTGACACCACCACTGCACCAACTGCTCGGGAAAACCGGCTCAGCCTGGGCTGCTCCCAGCTCTGATGGTCAGGGGAGACTCAAAGGTCAAAAAAGACACCCTGGCTTTCTCCAGTACATGGTGGAGTGTCCATCCATTCTTCACAAATGTGATTTCTATGGTAAGAGCTCCATTTCCACAATAATGAAACATGCGCTGGAGAAAAAGACAGACACTTCCACACTGCCTGACACTGGAACAGAACGCCAGGGAGCTTTCCCTCTGGATTGCATCCCATGCCATGCAAAGGAGAACTCAGACCCTAGAGACCACTGCAAGCCCACACCTCCATCACAAGGCAGTCATCAATATGAAACCCTTGTTAGTTGGATGATGCAGAGCCAGAGCTGAGAAAAAACCCTTTGCTGGTGGCTTGAGAAAAGCCCTTGAGTGAACAGGCCTGTGGAGCATCTCTCCATGACTGCTGGGGGAACAAGGGCAAGCCCCACGAAAGGGAGGGTGAGCTGAGCCTGGTGCTCTTTCCTGGAGCAGCTGGGGACTCAGATCTCATGGAAATTGTATCAATGAACTGGTGCCATGGGAATTCCGTGCTCCAGGATGCTCTCACAGCTGCAATCCCACCTGCACACAGCACCCCCAGGTACTCACATCGTTTTTGTTGAAGTACTTCAGAGCACCTTCCCTCTCTGATAACACGAATTTTCGGCTTAGGAATTGCCCATTGTCGCGCCCTCTCTTCCACAGAAATCCTTCTCGGTACCCTGCAGCAGAAAGGAGCGACTGAGGACCAGGGATAAAGCATTTATACAGACAGTTGGGATGAAGAAAAGAGCTAAGACTTCAGAACTAAGCAAACCAAGTGTGTGACTGTTCTGCTGAGGACGTGAATGAGATGTGCCTCCTCCTTCAGATCTGCCCCTCTCACTCTGCTCTCATTCTTTTTCAACAGTTTCAGACATCTCCACTCTGACAGCCAAGGAGTGACTGCCCAGCTCATTTGTGAATTATTACAGCTCAGTCCTGGGCTGAGCCAGCACAGGCAGAGGGAGCCCCTCTGTCCCCTGACACCAGCTGCCACCACTGCACTCCCAAAACCCACCCGTCACTGCCTGGAGGTGCAGACGGGGACCAAAAATTCCCCCATAAGAGGTCCCAAATCTCC
>VRYO01002014.1:5483590-5558381 GCA_009812075.1 Sialia sialis | reverse complement strand
TAGCAAAAAGCCCCTTGGGAGGGCACTCAGAGTGGGTGGTTTGGGAGCCAAGCACAAGTGGCCTGTGCTCCTGAGAGGTGCTGGGTTTTCATGGCAAGCCGGTTGCAGCAGCAGGAGATATTTCTAAAGCTGCTGCTGTTCGTTGTGCTGAACAGCAGAGAGGGTTTCAGAGCCTCTCTGGAGGAAAGGACATGAAAAATAGAAATGTGGGGTGATGGAGGAAAGCCCATCTTTTCCTCCAGGAATTCCCCCCTGGCTCAGTGGAGCACACAGAGCTCAGCTCGTGGTGCCCCCACCTTGGAGCAGCTCCTGCCTGAGGGTCTCATCCATTCACTCATCATTTCAAACACAGGATTGGGGAAGGATGCTGCAGGCATTGCTGACTACACCTGCTCCCCTCCAAAACACCTGGTTTTTAGCATTTTAGGGATGGAGAATAAATTTACTCAGCATCTTCCCAAAGATGATCTCACATCATTGCCATGGCTGTACATGAAGAGAGGGAAGCCCAGAGAGGTTTGCTGAGCTGCCCAAGACAAAGCTGTGAGCCAGGTTCAAAGTCAGCCTGGAAACCCACTTCTCCCTGCCCTCTTACATTGGACATTTCATCATTTTGATCTTCTCTTTCCAACTTCTGGTGTCAAAATACATGATCCAAATTCCACTTGAAGGAAGCATTACAAAAACCCAACACAACCAAGTGTTATCCCATTCTGTGGCTCACATACTGGCTCTTCCCAGGCCAATCCTGGCTGCTCTGACAAAGCCAGCTGCTGATTTCAGTGCACTTTGGGACAGATTTTTGCTTGCTTCTTTTCTTTTTCCTTTTTTCTTCCCTTCAGGCTGCATCCTCAGGAGCTGCTCCTCTGCTCTGCCCAAACCTGAACCCCTGTCAACACCCATCAGTGCAAACCACTGCGAACAGCACTTGAACCCAAGATGAACCCACACAGGTTCCCCAGGCAAACTGTGTGTCAGCAAGAAGTGTCCTCAAACCCTGATTGTGAAAACAGCCTGAGAAGGTGCTGAGAATCAAAACTGCAGGAGGCTGAGCAGGGAACAGATCTCACACTGGAGGGTATTGGAGACAGCAAATAAACCCTCTCTTCCTTCTCTCCTGCCTTCCTGCAGGGTGAAACCTTCCTCACATCATGATCACAGAGAAGATCATCCCTGGGGAGCTGAATGTGAGCAGCTGCCTCTAAACACAGAGCTGTTGCTGAGATAGTGCAGAGCATAAGCTGAAACCCTCCAGCAGTAAATTGCTTTCTGGAATATTGATAATTGGCACAGGGTGCACAGAGAAGCTGTGGCTTCCCATCCCTGGAAGAGTCCAAGGCCAGGTTGGACAGGGCTTGGAGCAGCCTGGGACAGTGGAAGGTGTCCCTGCCATGGCAGGGTGAAATGGGATGTTCTTTAATGTCCTTTCCAACCCAAACCACTCTGTGATTCTGTGAGGGCTGTTCTGCTTAGATGGAAGCTGAACAACCACAAGTCCTACAACACCTCTGACTGCTGCTGTTGGACCACATCGTGTCCCCAGCACATTTGGTTCCTCTCCTGAGGCACAGAACAAGGGAAGCACCCACCTGCCATCATGCCAGTGACCCCCAGCACCCAACCATGAGCGCAGAAAGCACCACCTGGGAAGCCCTGCTGAAGAAACACCACTAACACTGCTGCTGTCACACTGCCACGTTTCCTGCATCACTTCTGCCACCTGCCAGGGAGCAAATTACATTGCTTTCCTCTGCAGGCTGCTCTGGCACACACCTGTGACACCAAGCAGTCGTGTCCAAGTCAGCCAGCAAATGGCACATGATACAACCACACAACCCAGATGGGAATTTCTGACCCAAGGCTTCCAAGGTAAAACGAGAACTGTCACTCCCACACCCATTTCATCCCCACAGCTAAAACTCTAGGGGAAAGGAAAACAGGGTCACCAGGCTCGTGGACTGAAGAGAAGGTTGAGCGTGGCCTTGTGCCAGCTCAGGTGGGCTGGTGGCTGCAGCTCCTTCAGGCACCAAAATCAGCAGCATCCACTGGTGCCCAGTGCCTTCCCCTGCCTGAGAGGCTGCAGAGGAAGCAAGGGAGAGGATTTATTATCAAGAACATCTGCTGTAGCCACCATCTCTCCATCTGACTTCTACCAGCATTTGCTTCAAGTTCTCCATTTTAAAGAAGAGGGATATTGCTACTTCCCCACCTCAGAAAGCTCTTGCAGAGCTTAATTAATGGTGAGGGGCTGCTCTCTGAGGATGTGGGTTACAGAAGTACCCAAAATTCCTTGTTCAGTTTTACCCTTTGTTCTCAGAGAAGAAAAGTAATTCCTGCAAAGAGAACAAACAGATCCACTGGCTTGCAAAAAACAATGTGCATGGACCTTTCCTTCTGTCATCCTAAATCAGGCATTAAAAACTGGGAATGTAAACCACACCTGATCCTTGGTTTCTTTGGCTCCTTATTTCAGTTTCACCTGGCAAGGGGCAACAGAACTGCTTGTTCCCGTGATGTTTGTAGGGCTGTGGTAAAACCAGGTCTGGTTCTAGGCTTTAGAATAAACCTGAGTGTATCCAACACCACACAAATGCACCACTGTGTGGTTTCTTGCCTTCTTGTCTCACTGCAAGACAAAGCATGGGGGGCTGAATAAGAGAAAAAAATGTCCTTGTGCACAAAATCCAAGAGAATCACATCTTCCTAGAGTCAGGCAGGGCACCTCCTCCTGCAGAAGGCATGTTTCCTTCCCCTCTGCAGTTAAAGTGCATTGACCCCAGTTCAGAGCTTTGGAGAAGATTCGAATCCAGCTCCCTCAGTTCGCTGCTGAAATGGCAGGGTGTGCATTGCCACTGGTCTGGGTGTCAAAGCTGAGCTCTATTAGCACTGTGAGGTGTTAATTAAGGCAGGGCAGGGGATGGGCACTCACTGGGCATGGTGTGCTCACCTCTCCTGAGAGTTAAGGATTACCTGGCATCACACATCACCTCTGACCCTGGTTACAACCTCCTCTTTAAACAGTGTGGTGGACATGCCCTCTGAAATAAACCCCATGTTGGATGGAGAAGGTGGCATATTCTGTATTTTCCTTACAGGACTGCAAAAACAGCTGTGCAGCTCTTGTTTAGCCATGTCAGTGTAAATGGTTTGGTTTGACTGCTCTAAGATGTAACATTGCACTCAGCCACCATCAAACAAGACATTTCAATGGCTTCAATTTGCATTCTTTAAGAATTTACATTCCAATAAAAGTCATAAACCAAGGAATACTAGGTTTGCTCATGGAATGAAAACATCACTCATTGCTCAGATCCTCCAGAAGCAAGCAAGATTCAGGTCCTCAAATCCCTCAGAGCTTGCACCCTGCTCCCCTGCACAGCACCAGCAGATTACTTTTTTTTGCCTGTTTGGGGTTTTTTTTTGTTATTGGGTTTGGGTGTTTTTGTTTTATTTTTGGTGGTTGTTTTATTTTTTTGTTTGTTTGGGTTTTTTTTGTTGGTTGGGTTTTTTGTTTTGGTTTTGAGGGTTTTTTGTTTGTTTTTTGTTTGTTTGTTTTTTGTTTTTTTTTTTGTTTCGAGGTTTTTTGTTTGTTTTTTGGGGTTTTTGTTGTTGTTGTTGTTTTCTTTGAGTTTTTTATTTGGTTTTTTTTTTTGTTGTTTTTTGGGTTTTTTGCTTGTTTGCAGCTGTGCTGAGGAGTTCAGAACTTTCCTACAATAATTCTGCAGCCATCTCTGGGTAATACATGTCCTGCTGGTCCCACCCTGAGCAGGGCAGACACAGCCATGCTGGAGATGTCTCAGCATCCCTGTGGCAGGAGGCACCTGGCAGGTCTGAGGATGAGATGGGAATCCTTCCCCCGGGATCCTCCTGCACTGACCAGCTGAGGAGCCACCAGGAGCTGCCCCTGCCCAGCTCAGTTTTTTGGAATTGACACCTCAATGACAGCAAGCAGGATGGAGGATGTGCTCAGGGATCCCTCAGGACTGGGAGGGCAGCACTTGGTGCACCCAGGGCATCTCTCAGCTCACACAGGCTGAGAAGGGAATGATCTCCCTTCACCTCCCTCAAGACTTTTTGTCCCCATTTAGCACACCACATCCTCGTCACATCTCATCCAGCCAGCCCAAAGAGCCCCAGAACTCCCAAGTGCAGCCCCTGACACCCACACCATCTTCTCATGCACACACGTCTCAGAGGCGCAAAATTTCCCAGCTCCTAATCAATCTGTCCTCTCTTGACGAGCACTTAGCATCCAAATTATCTTTCCTAAAGGCCATTTTGCAGAGGAGGGTTTCCTGTTGTCATCCAGTCTGCCTCTGCTGCCTTCCAGGAGCCCATAAAACAATTATTGTCCCTCTGCATTGTCGCCTGAGCTATGGATGCAAGCAGCTGATGAGATTGATTGCTTCCACAATACCCAATTAACCCACTCACTCTGCAAACGATTGACTTAATCAAAGGCAATTAGCGCTTGAATGGCTAGAGCAGACAGAGAGCCAGGATTTAGTGGGTGATTCAGATAACATTGTGCAGACATCTCCTTGTCCTTCTAAGGGAAAACATCTTCACCATGCTCAGCTCAGAGATGGAAGTGGATGAAACCTCAGGTCGGTGGTGTGAGGTGGCACTGCAAACACAAGGGAGTAGGAACACACACACTTCCCTTTACTGATAAAAGGGGAACTGGCAATGGCTGATGTTCCCTTTTTCCTGCTTTTTCTGCTCATGCAGGGCCCGGAGCACCAAGCAGTTGACCAGACCTCAATGACCAACAGGCAACTTGCCTCTGACAGTCAGATCCAGTCCTCTGAGTAAAGTCTACACGGTTTCACAAAACCACCTTCCATACTGATTTCTTCCACAGCATCTTCTCCCACAATGTAAAAAAAACCCACCAAGAAACCAACAAAAACACCCCAAAAAAACTCATTGTGGAGGTAGGACCATGTATCTGTAGAAATGCTGGTGTCAGTGTCCTCAGGGACTGCTTCTCCTCAAGACAAATCATTCCAAACTGGCACAGCAGAGACCAAAGCCTCATCAGGGGAAGGTCAAGAACAACCCATGACACCTCAAGAAGAGAACAGAGATCATTTTAGATCATGTGAGGAACAACTTCAGGGCTGAAGCCAAGCATGGAAAACCAATTCTCCAGATCACTGTGAAAAGATATTTGCTTCATCTTGATTTTGTAATGGAGAAGTGTGGAAAGCTTGGATCAGTATGGAAAATGGAGCCAAATGCAGCATCTCTGTGCAAGGATCAAGGGGCTGAGCTTCACTGTGGAGATCCTGAGGCTGACAGAAAGAAGAGAGGTCTGTTCCCCCCTCAGGCATGTGGCATTTAAATGCAAGGTCTGTCCCTGGGTTTCCAGTCCCACTTAATGGTGAATACACTTGCATTGGTGGCTCACAGCTGAAAATCCAAATTGCTTCCAAGCAAAGCCCCAATAATAAAGCTGAAATCCATTAAGCCTGTGATGTTTGCCACTATTTAAATCTGATTAAAATTGTACATGACACCACTAAGCCCAACAGCCAGAAAACACTCCTGTCAAGTCTGATGTTTCTCCATGTAATCCAGACCCCCCTTCTTTCACCGGGTTGTCGGCTAAAAGGAGCCATAATAAGAGATCATGTACCTAATCCAGCTTCCTAAGCTGTTTTTAACTGGTTTCTTTAATCACATGTTATGATTCCCCGCGGAGCAGCTCTCGGGTGACAAAGACATTAGCACAGTCATTCATACTCCTGGGAGGGATCCTAAATGGGATCACCCATCACAGGCTGCAGAGTTTGGGAAGCACCAGGGGGATAAAAAGCGGGAAATCACTGCAGCAGGGGTGTCAGCCACAGGGCAAAGCAAGTGCAGGGTGAAGTGGTGCAAAGGACACTCATCAGAGAGGAAACTTATTTTGCTGGAGTGATATTGATGTCCCAGTGAGCACTCACCTCCTCTGAAATGCTGCTGGGAACAAGCATCGGGAGAAAACACCAAATTATACAATTCCCAAGTCTTCACCTGACTGCTGCAGGCATATCAGGTTTGATAAAGCAGGCAGCCACATCCTCCCGTTTATCAGTTTATCCTATAATTGACCATCGATACAGTACAACTTCCGTGGTAACTTAATTATTGAGCAAGTGTTTACATATTAAAGATAAGACCACAGCTGGCTGCAGCAAGCACAATATGATTGTATCTGCTGGGAGATGTTACAGCCCCTTGCTACAGAAAATGTCTTTACTGGAAGCCTTGCACTTACACTGCCGAGAATTGAATGTGGAATCTAATTTTACTTGGAAATCAAATGCTTCCTCTTCGAGTGGCATCTCTGCAACACCCACCTGGGAGCCTCTGGCTGCTTGGAGAAAAAAATCCTCTTACAGGTAAATAACCTTCAGGTTTTGATCTTTTGAAGCCATAATACAAGGCAGATGAAAGCTGGGAGGTTCCCAGTGTGATGCTCATCCCATTTACCAGCACTGAGTGCACTCAAAGCCAGGCCAGAAAACATTTAAGGGCAGGCACGTGGTTCTAACTCACAAGAACATCCTGCAGCAGCTCACTCCAGGAGCTGAATTAGCCAAACCACTCCCAAACCACAGGGCAAGGATCCTCCTTGGACAAGACATGAGCACTCCAAAAAATCCTCACTGCAGGGTTTGAGTTATTGCGCAGGAAGATGTGCTGCAGCCTCTCCTCCATGCAGGGTATGAATTATTGCACAGGAAGATGTGCTGCAGCCTCTCCTGCTGCTGCCACCATCCCACACCCTCATCACCCCTGCGCAGGGATGCTCACAGAGCTGGTCCAGAACCCCCCTGCAGCCCCACATTCAGCTCATGCAGAAAGCAGAGGTGAGGCACTAAGGGGACAAGGAGCCTTCACCCCGTCCTTGTGCACCACAGTGGGATTCACCAACCCTCAGCTGCTGAGGCTTCAGCTCCAAACACCTCCAGAGCAGCTGAACCACCTGAAGGGCTGGATTTTACACAAACCACACCTAGGGGATCAGGCTAAAATGATCTCCAAGCCTGAAGAGCTTTTGATGGATCTCATCCCCACATCAATAAATAAAACCTCAGCCTAGGCAGATGCTCACACGGATCAATCCAAGCAAGGATGAGATGAATTCAAACCCTCAACAGAGCTACAGAGAAGTCACCACAGACTTTAGATGAGTTTTTGACTCTCTGTTCTCAGGGATCCTGGAATAAAGCATTCCCCCCTCATATACAGCATTTCCATACAATCACAAATCATGAAAAGCCCTTCTCACACACACAGCACTCACTTTTTCTGCTTTGGAGAGGAATCCAAATGGCTTTGAGCAGATCTGCTGTGGTGCTGCTCTTGGCTCCTGAGTGTATTTTATGAAGTGTTCAATGCATTTACAGTGAAAACTTCATACAGGAAAGGAGAATTTTTAGATTTAGGACTCATTTCTGCCCTGGCTGCTGGTGTTGCAGCTGTCCCAGAAATCAGCTGGTACACGATGCTCTGGCAGCTGTGCTGTCAAGGGCGGAGCATTTGGCAACACAGCCACAACCTCCAGGTTGCACAAGGACATTTGCACACCTTGCTTTTTCTAGAATTATCACCTTCCAGTCCCTGGAGCAGCATAATCCCACTTAATGAACTCCTGCAATTATATAAACCAAGGCTAGATTCTGTCCCAATAAATCATTGACCAAAATTCCCACTGATTTGGCTAGGCTAAAATTTTCTTTCCCCCTCTGCAATGCATGAAAATTTGAAATTTGAAATTCACTCCCTGCTGAGCAGCCTCATTGTCTTTGAGGTATTTTGGGGATGTGCTGTTTGTTACTGCCATGCCACATACTCGTGTCCCTCAGGGGCTGCCCTGCTTATGAAACTGGAGGTGGCTGCTGTGCCTGCACTGAACAACAGCAACATTTGTAAAACCAATCCCATTTAGCCAGCTGGGGAGGCACCTCCCTGTCCCATTTCAGTACAAGCATCCCAGAAGAGGGGTGGGGACAACTCCTCTGCTGCAGCCTTCCCTGCTGCTCCAGAGATTTCAAGGTGAAAACACAGGATGAACTCACTAGAGGGGGGAAATGCAGGTGGATGTGGGCTGGTGCTGGCAAGAAAGAAGCATCAGCAAATGCTCTGGTTCAGAGCTGAGGCTGATCTAACTCAGCTACATCTCTGGCAAACTCCAGAAAAAGACATGACCTCACCCTGGAGAATGCTCTTTATCTGGTGAGAGACAGAAACCACCCGACTCTGCGCAGGTCTCCAAAGAAAAACGGATCTTTCGTTAGTGGAAATTTAATTAACTACCATGAGTGGCCACGAAAACAGCCTTTTCCATGTTCTTTGTCATCCTATTGCTTCCTAGTCACTCCCTTCTCATTAGTGGAAGAAAGATACCCAGCGTTTTGGTCCAGTGTCATTACTCAGGGAATGTGAATGTGCACAGTATAAAATCACTGAGAAACACCAGACCTGGAGCACCAAGAACTACCCACAAAAAGCACAGAAAATACAAAGGGATGGCTCCCCTATTCTTTCCTTAAATGCTTGTCATCCAAGAACATGAAGAACAAAGCCTTGTACTTCTCTTCAGCTGTCTCCAACTGGTACAGGTCCATTTATTGAGTAAAAAACTCAAGATTACAGGAACAGGCAGCCTGAGCAATGTCAAAATACACTAATTCAAGCTGGTTGACCTCAAACAGGGAAAGCTCAAGGACAGGTGTGAGTCATGATAATTACAGAAGGAGTGTTCCACACATTTATTGATCTTATAGTCTATCCTCACCAGCTGGACAGACTCCCCTGGGAACAACTCAGGGCATCCCCAGGGAGCATCAGAAGCACACCCCAAAACACAGGGAGCACATTCAGCTGCCACAGGCTGCACGGGCTCAGACTGCCTCACCCATGAGAAACTGCACTAGTTCAGCAAATTCAACCAACCTCAAACTGACCACAAATTCAATGCTTTTGATTTGAGTTGATAAATATAAACATTTCTGTTAAAGGATGACACAAAATGAAACAACATTTCTTAGGTGTGCTTTTTTGAGGCGGGGGGCGAGGAAAAACCCTAATGAAATATTTTGCAAAAAATCCTTAGATGGAGAACAACAACAACAAAAAAAAAGACCAAGCCCCAACTATTTAAGATTTCATGGGGCAGCCCTTACCCCTTTCAGCAAGGGTCACACCCGCACTGCTCTGCCTCTCCTGCATCAAGCATTGCTGCTGCCTCACTGCCTGCACGAGAGCTGCTGCTCCTGGGCTAATTATAGAAGCTTGGATCAGAGCTATGCTGAAGGCAGCTTGACAGAACCAGCTGTTAAAATGACAGCTGGATCCCAAGCTAGCTGTGAGCATCCAGCTTTAGCCTGCAGTGGTGCTACCCCCTTCCCAGAGCTGGCTGCTCCTCCTCCCCTAAGTTCAGACCCACAGGTTCTCACCTGCAAATTTTGGCTGCCTAAATGCTTTTCTGCTTTAGGGGAGTTAAAGACATCAGAGTACTTCCCTTTGCTAGATGTTTTTCTTCCTACAGCAGCTATCTGTAAGATCCATCACCGCCCCATCACTTTGTCACTGCAATGTTCATGGATTTCCTGGAAAGCATAACAGCAGTCGCTGGCCTCTTGCCATAGCTCAGAGAGATAGAAAAAAAAAAAAAAAAAAAAAAAAAAAAAGACCATTTAACTCTAAAAGACAAGCTTTTGCATTTGGAGCCCTCTCCTTTGCCTTCTGGTGGCGACTTTGTGCGGTGTGTCCTTATCCAGGCTGGGAAGCGGTGCAGCATCTTCCCTCGTTCCCACAGAGCCCCAGGAGGCGGCAGTACTCCTTCAGAGGGGGCTGTACCAAGTCTGAATCAGCACTTCCAAACAGCTCCTGCAAGGCACTGAGAGGCTTCTCCAGCTCCTGGTCATATCATGCTGGTCCTGTGGGAATGTCAGCACATCCTCATGGCAGCGATGCCACATGCGGGTCCCTGTCACAGCCCTGTCCCCCTGCACAAGAAAACATCACAGCTACCCAAGCCAGGCTGTGATCTCCCTTTGCACCCTCCTCCTGAGTTTAGTTTGCTAAACAGCCCTTTGATGTGCCTTGTCTTCACTGCAGCAAAGTCCTGTTTGATGTTTCCACCGTTTGCATGGTGAAGGAGCGGGGCTGGGACCAGCACAGGCAGCTCTGTCCCCAGGACAGCCCTGCCCTCCCCAGCCCTGCCCAAACCCACTCAGGATGCTGCACTGGGTGCTGTCAGTCTGGCTGAGGTTAGATCTGCTGCTGCTTACTTGAGTGGATTGTTTCAAATGGATCCATTTCCTTCCAAGGCAATTTGGTTCAGTATTTGTTCACCCACTGTTTGAGATTTTGCTTTGCTCTGAGTGAGGCTGCAGAGAGCAGAAGTGACCTGCAAAGCATCTTCCTCCATCCACTTCCCATGGTGGCACTGCCAGGGCACACCAGAGCAGAAGAAGAAGCAATCATTTGTTTTAAAGCAATGACTGCATTTCCCTCAAACCTCCAAGGAGAGGATGGGGAAAGGTTTCTTGGAGCAAGTCCTGACACAGAGCTGTGTAATGTTAAATCCATAAAGGATCATACTGGGAAGACATGAAAATGAGACTGAGCATCAGCAGTGGGGTCCAGCCTGCTTCAGCTGAACATACTCTTGTATAGACTTTTCTCCTTCAACCATTTCAATATTTCTCCAGAACTCTTCCTCCCTATTAGACAAAAGATTTTTTGGGAAAAAAAAAATAAATCAGGCCTTAATCCCCATTTTTTGTACCCAAAATCCACAGCACCAGTGCCAAGGCATGGATGCCAGACTTCACACATCCCCACTGAGGTCAGGGGCTGCTCCTGGGGCTGTCACACCTGACCCAGGCAGGTGCTGCCCAGGTGAGGGGGAGCAGGGGGGCTCAGACCCCTGAGAGGGGCTTCACCTTGCAGGGAGGGTGTCGGGGAGCAGCTCCCCCAGCCTGGCTGCCAGCGTGACTCACGTCCTGCCAGGGCTGATGTCAGTGCTGGAGAACAGAAGCCTCTCTGTGGCTCGGCAGCATGAGAAGGAGGTTTCTGTGCCAGGCAAGGTTGCTCGCTGGAGGGATGCTCGTGCTTTAACCCACTCCTGACAGCAGCACATCAGCCTCCAGAGACCTTGGTGCCGGGCTGGGAGAACTGCAGGGTTTGCAATTTCTGTCAGGCATTCACACGCCCAGACCCTGATGGAAACCTCTGGACAGGGGCTGCAACAAAATGCCTTTGAGAACCCTTGAAAGGCTAAAATGCTCTTTTGAAAAGCCAATAGCAGAGGCTGCATCCTTTTTGGAGAGGGTTAGAGCCCCACTGCCACTTAACCTGACGTCCTGTATCTCCCTCTGCCATGCTGCCCACTCCAACAACCATGGAGAGAAGCATCAGCAGAACCTGCACAGCAGCAAGCTCACAGCAGGCTGCAAAACTCAGCCAAGAAGCCAAACTGCCTGACACAATCCCTGCCTGCCTGTGATGTCAAATCTCTTCATCCTCTGGGACACTGAGGCAGGATCCCTGTGCCCTGGGCTCCTCACTCAGGCACAGATTCAGAGATCAGTCCCACCTTCACACACTGCTGGGTGCACCAGCAGAGGAGCTGCTCCTGCTGTCAGCTGGGGAGAGTGAAAATGCAGCCAGACCTTGGGGCCCTGCAGCCATGCCCTTAGAGACAAGGGCAGCACTGAGGGCAGAGAGTTGCACCATGGTCTTGCTGAAATCCAGTGAGAGCCAAGCCTGGTTGCTGGGAATTTACTGGAAATAGTGATTTAGCAAAGGCACCACTGATGCAATCGCAGCATGCACACCAAGCACCAACACGCACTGCAGGGAACTGCTGCCATGACTTCCTCCCACAAAGCATCTCCCCCTCCATGCCCAAATCCCTGCTTTGCAAAAGCCAAGATGAATTCTTGACAAAATACCAGGCTATCTTGATTTCTGCTGCTTTTTAACCAGGCTGCTATTACTTTTTTATTTCCATCTCTAGTTCTACAAGGAATCTTCTTACAGGGATTGGGAAGAGAGGCTAAGACAGCACAAAAAAGCATCCTACAGTGAGGGATGCTCCACAGATCCTGTGACAGCACATCTTCCTGATGCACACTGCTGCCCTGAATCACAAAAACAAGAGCTTCCCATCAGTGAGGGGCAGAGCAGAAAATGATGGAGCTTCTCTCAAAGCCCTGCTCTAATACTTGAGCCTTTCAAGCATCAGAAGAGAATTTAATCCATTTACAACTAGCATCAGATAGCAGTGACATTAAAAAGCAGTCGGAGCCAAGCAGCAACTTCTTTTTGAGGCTATTAAGCAGAAATAAATTAACTTATTTCTTTATATTGAAAATTCCTCTCTGTGGACTAAGATCAAGGCCAGCTAAAGCTTTTGACAGCTGTTTGCCCATCAGCCACATCTGCACTGGGGTTAAATAGACATTTACACTTGCAAAAACTCCTGAAAAACTCAGACCTTTGGATCAAGACGCAGCCAGTTTTTTCAGAAGTTCAACTCCCAAAATGTTAGAAGAGCCAATTATAATTAGGCTTTTTCTACATTTCTATATATGGTGTAAATCAGGCGGCAAGTCACTGGCATTACAGGAAACATGCCAGCAAAAAAGCAGAATGAGGGGAAAATAAACTCTTTATTTGCATGATACCATTGGCTTTACAGACACGTAACACAGCCAGGGCTTTAAAGGCCATTTATAAATTTGCACTATAAATTACGTGGCACTAAAGCTTTTACTGTGGCATTCAGTCTGACGTGACCTGGTGTTTATACAGCGACATTTCAAAGCTCAGTGCCCTCAGCAGAAATACCTCCATGGCCATGGGTTTGGGCACACCAGCATCCCAACTGCTCTGCAGAGATTGTGCCACAGATCAAACCCAGCAGGGAGCAGGGTTACAAACGCATTTTGTTTAACAGAGGGCTGTTTACAAACCACTCCACTGCAAAAGCAGTGACATGAACAGTGGATCTGCTCTGGCCTCGGACACTCGGACATTTGGACATTTGGACACTGGTGGGGCTGCCCCAGGCTGGAGCCACAGCCCCTCGAACAAAGGGCAAGCAGAGCCATGGCTTCACTCCCACACCAAAGGCTATTTTTAGCACGAGATGTTGTAAGCTCGTAAGGAACTGGGGGAAGGGAGAATAGGTTTAAGGAAAAAAGCCCCACAAAGCGATGCTGAAGTGTTTCTGTACCTTGTCAGGGCAGAGAAGGGAGGAACAAGCCCTGCCCCGTGGCCAGGCACAGCCCCTCACCCCACAGCCAGGGCATGGAAATGATGGAGGATTATTCCACACACACAGCAACCCCAAACCAGGCAATGCCCTCCATCCCCTGGCAGGCAGGGGATGCTCCTGCACACCCCAGGGCACCCAGGCAGGTGACCTTGCTCTGCACCACTGTGCTCCTGGTGCCTGCACAAAGCCCAGTGAGATGTTGCTTTTATCTCCTGGTTTTTCTCTTATTGCTCCTGTGTTTCCTAAGGAACCAAAGCTTCTGTGAGCATTGCTCATCTATCTCTCCCTCTGGCTTCTCAGCATCCTGGATAATTTCAGCCAGATGTGGCTCCCTGTAGTTGCTGAACACTCCTCTCTGTTTCTCGCTTATAAAGCAATGGGGTAAAGGACACTTAAAAAATCATCCTCAGCCCTGTGTTTTGCAGAACCACCTTGGGCACTGCCCCTCCCTGCCAGCCTTACCCCCAGCCATACCCCACCCTGCTCTGTGTTCACACAGTGCACAGCATCACCCCGACCGTGCTCAGACTGGGAAAAGCCAGGAGAGCTGCCCTGGAGCTGGTGGAAATATAAAGAGGAACAGCAGCCAAGGATGTGGGCTGCATTAGGGGAAAAAACAACAGTGAACTAGATCTTCCTGCTGGTCTGCATGAGAAAGCTGAGATGGCAGCTGGCTACCCTCCTGACCACACATGAGCTGGCTCAAATCCTCCCCAGTGCTAAAAGCAGCTCTTGATTTAGCTGGCCACACCTCAGCAATAGAGTTTTGGCTTAGCTCTTTTGAGATGCAGGTCTGGTGTCTTGTCAGCAGTGAAAGGATGCTGCAGGAAGGACCCAAGGCACTTCTGCCCACTTGCAGGAGCTGTTTCACACAACAGCTGTGTCTCACCCTTGTCAAGTCACTCCCACAGGGTTTCTCCCTGCCCACGGGGTGATGCTCTGACCACAGAGCAGTGCTCCACATAAAGACTTTCAGACAGCACAAGAAATAGAGAAAAACCCCAACAGCCCACCTCTGCCTCTCCTGCACCTCTCATGGGAGCCCAAATCTGGGAACACTCTGTTACCACAGCCCTGAACAGGGACCTTGCTCTTTCTTTAAACCTTCTCACCAGCACCATTTGCCCTTCTGGTTCAACTGTCCTTCCCTGCAGCCAGGCCTGGGCTGGGCAGTGATTTCCTGGCACAGGTAAAGCTGTGTGTGTGAGGAAAACACCTCTCTGGAGCAGCACACCAGCAGTGTGCAGCACTAAAATCCTGCAGCCCTCTCCACTCCCACCCTCTCCTCTTGCAAGTACCCACAGATCAGGAGACCCTGCCTGTGCCCAGCCACCCACCCTCCCACCCACAGTGTCACCTCCTGTCCCCAGGCCACCTCCACCCTGGGCTGTGCTTGCAGAGCACAGAGGGGATGGTTTTCATGTGGCTTCACACCCTCTCCTGCACAAACATCTCCTTCAAGAGTGCTCAGGGCTTAGCCAAGGCCACCAGGAGCCCCCCAGCTGATGCTTTATTTCTCTATTTCTTTGCTCAGTGCTTTGGGCTGTCTGATGTGCAGAAATCCCCGTGCCCTCTGAGGCTGCCATTAGCACTGGTTTGCTCTCTGGGTGCTGCTCAGCTCTGTAATTTGCTTCTGAGGCTGTGAAAAAACCCACAGCAGAGCTGGTGTCGCTCTGACACCCACAGCTCCTCACTAGCTGGAGGAAATGGGGTAAGAGACAGCAGAGGATCAGGTCTGTCAGTTAAAATAATTGGATTTTAACTGCAACACTGCTCGCTGTTTTGTCTGATGAGGCCCAAAATAAACTGCATTACATCACTGCAGGTCACACTGAGCTAATAAGGGTGTCTTCCTCACACTGAGAAAGGACGTTTTTGTGTCCCCTGTGTTTTCTCCAGTGCTTTGCAATCAGAGCTCCTTCCAACTGTGTGAGTGCAGGGGAAAATTAATTCAAACTGCTGCCCAGATTATGCAAGAGCCTCATGGAATGGAAAGTGCATATTAACAGATTTTACTATTTTAGGGTGTTCTTTTATGTCTCATAATTTATTTTGCCATCATATTTGCAGACAAATAGGAAACAACACATAAACCAAGTAATCCTTAGGGTGCTGACAGAAGATAATACAAGCAAATAGGAACTTCCAGAGAAATGCTACCTGAATAAACCACAGCTCACCTGAATAGTGACAGTATGATCCAGTCCACAGTGCTATAAATACAGGAATACAATCCAACAGAGCCAAAAGTCCTGACCATCAATGACTTTGCTAATATGCCCAAAATTTTGCCTGTATCTTCCAGCTTTCCAGCTGCAGTGGAAGCTCACAGGCCACCTCAGGTTGCAGTAACATCATGCTATTTTACTCTGCAACCCAACAGGTCATCCCACCCATCTATGGGACTACCAGTCAAACAATCCCAGTCCTCCAACTCCCTCCACAAAGGACAGGGTTTAAAACTTCACCTGGTGCAAATCTGGATTCTTCCAACACTTTCATGGGACCTATGACAATTTTTATCAGCTGAGGAGCCCCAGCTTCCCACTAACAATGAACAAAAGCAGTGAAGTCAAAGTTCAAAAAGCAAACAATTTCTTTTAGGTCTCTCTTGGCCATGTTCCCATTCTCTCATCTGTAGCCTGAGATTCATCAGAGCAGCTGCACCTTGACCAGTTTATATCATCACAGTGCTCCAGCCCTGCAAATACTATTCCCTTCTGCTTCCTCCACCTCTCCCTGGGTTAAAATAAATCCCTTTGATTAAGAGGAATCAAGAGCACCCAACTGAACTCTGGGAAGCATTGCCATAATCACCATCTATCAACAGCAGTGGAAAATAACCAAGCTTTTTAAAACTGATCAAAATACGTTTAGAATTCATCAAACCTCACAACTGCCTCGATGTACAGATCCAGACTTTGATGGCAATTTCAACTGTCCCCTGTTTCTAGGAGAATTCAGCACCCATGCCCCACTAAACTCCTTTAGGAAGGACAATTAGCTGGAGACTGACAGTAATTTTGCCAGTTCATTTACCAGAAGGGATAAAGCCAACATGAAACACGTTAATGTGAGAGTCTCAAGACTGGTATAATTCTGTGCTGTTGTACAAGAAATGTACTGCTGGAGAAAGGGATGGTGTTAATTAGGATTGCTGGGGTGTAAATAATGTTTCGTTTCATAAAGTCTGGCTAGGGCAAACAAATTATTTAGCTCATGCTACAGCTGAATGAAGAGCTCAAATGCATGGGAGGGTGTCTCTGAGAATCAATAGTGGATCACCACAACATTTAATCAGAGTTTCACTGATCTCACTGCACCATCAGACTGACTCCTCTCTCCCAAATCAATGGTGCTGACACACTCATTAACAGCAAACCATCAGTCTCAAACACTGATGGGGGCAGAGGAGCTGAAAGCTGGGAACAGCACATGGGCTTGTGCTCCAAGGCTTCTTAGGAGAGCAAGGAACCCTAAATCTCCCCTACAGGAGTTCTCAGTGTGATCTCCCACCGAGGGGAAGTGGCTGTGACTGCACAGAGGGGACATCTCATTTAGGGACTGAACCCAGACCCATGGATCCACAGCCATGGATCTGGCCAGGCTCAGGAGCTGGAATCAGTGCTGCCCACGCTGGGGATTCCTGCACATGGGAAGAGTCTTGTTTCCCAGCTCTGGCTCTGTAACCTGGCATCACTCTGTATCTCACGAGCAGATGTTCCCCAGCAGTTTGGGAGATATGCAAGACCCTTTGGGGAACTGCTGCCTTTGCATCCCACATTGCCTCTTATTTATCCCCTCCCCAGCAGCTGAACTTGCTGCATCCTCCTGCCTGCCTTCCCTGCACAGCTCTCTCAGCCCTGACCTGCACATCTGACACTCCTGTCCCGAGGCTCATCTCTCCAAAATCTGGCAGTTCAGCTGTGATAGCTTCTGCTTGGCATCTACAGGCTCCAGACAGTCTCTCCCCAAAGGATATTCTGAAAGACACTGTATTTCTGACCAGGGTTTCATCAGGCTGCCTGGAAAAGGATGTTGCACAAAACTGTTGCAATATAGCATTTTCTTATTTTTGATACAATTATTGAACAAATATCAGAATGTAAAATAGCCCGTGGGATTGGAAAACGGAATTAAATCTTCCAGCAAACATGAGAAAATGGATACTGACATTTCTATTAGCAACAAAATGTTTCATGCTTAGAAACTGGTAACCCGACACTGCTCCAGGGAATTCAGGAGGGTGAGGAAAAATACTCTGAGACAGCATTAGGAAGAAACAGAGATATAGGGACATTCCAGTGAGCCACAAGTGGATGTGGGGTGGGCAGGAGGGCACCCTGGCGTCAGTAAAAAGTGGAAAAAAGCAAAGCCCAGACTCTGCGTCATCCCCAGCTGGGCTGAGCCTGGCAGGACCAGGCACAGGAGGTCCAGCACCATGAACAGTGACAGAACAGCCCCACGTCACTGGAACGACACAAGAACTGCCCAACACACCTGGGACATTCCTGCTGGCACAGGGCTGACTGGGGGCCCTGGCAGTGCTGAGTTAATGTCTGAGTGATCTGAAGGGTTTTTTTTACAAGCTCAGTGGTTGTGTGAGGTTCAGTGTGCTGCTTCAGGGATTCCCCTGGGCTCCCTTCTCAGGAAATCACCAACTCCCAGCCTGGCAGAGAGCATCACCAGCTGGTGTGCAGGACAGGCTGGAAGAGGAGCAATTCTTGGCACAGGTCAGGGACAGGTGGGCAGCTGCACCTGGGGGCTCTGATGGTGGCACAGGGGGAAAGCTGGCACTGGCAGTTTGGTGTGTGCATCCCCAGCTTTGTTTTAACATCAACCTGGTCCCCCTACAGAGGAGCCACCTGGCCAAAGCTCCCCTCAGAATTTACTGTCCAGAAGAATCAACTAATGACATCCCAGATGCACAGGTCATCTGCGTGGCTCCTGTGCTGGATTTTGGAGATTTTGCCACTCTCAAAGACAACTCATAGCTAAAATCACTCACACAGCACTTGCACAGCCCACCAGCCTGCTTCTCTTCCCCTCCTCCTCCCCAGAGCACTGCTCACTGGAAATGGCTCACCCTCTTCTCTCTATTCTGTATTTAATGGCTTTTGAACTTCAAAGAGAGGTGAGAAAACCTTATCACTTCAGCATGCAGTTAAATATTATGCAGCCACATTATTGAAGAACACCTACAAAACATGCTGCTAAAATAAACTCCCCTTTGAATTCTTCTTATAATATCTTTCAGAGAGCTCAGAACACGCTGCCCTTCTTCCCACACAGCACTGAAGCACCTACTTCACTTTAACCAGGTACACACTCTTCTCAGAGTCAAAAAGACTCATCATGTGCTTAAAATTATGCATTTTCCTCAAGTACTTGGTTGAATCCCAGCTTTTATATCCAGAAGTTGCACGGTAAAATCTGTAAACATTATTCTTGGATGGGTATTATACACACATTGGCAGATCCATTAGAAAATTATCTAAGAAATCAAACTATTTATTGGTAATAGAACATGTCCAACTCCAGCATATAGCTTTTTTAAAATCTAAAATAAAAATGTGCCTAACGTACTCTCTATGAATATGGATACTCCCTACACACTGTGTTCCTCATGTACACAATACAGCAGAGCTGAAATGCTCAAAACATAAATTGAGAATATATGAGATCAGAATTTAATTGTGGTTTTCATAACAGCAAAATGCTGGAGCTACCTGCATATGATTAGTCTTGAAAAGCATCATGAAAATAGTATTTTAACCTTTAATCTGCAACATGGTCTTTGCTAATAAAATTATCCCAGAGTCATCCAAGCAGATAGCTGGTGTCAACTACTTAATATGCAGAATAAATTAAATGCCACTTACATATAGCAAAGAAATACCCAGCTAATTTCCTGCACTTTCAAGCTGGAGCAAACACAGTGGAGCTCTGTGTCTCCTCTTCTGCAAGGAAATCATCCAACCCACTGCTCTGCTACCCCAGCCCCTTGCAGTGTCACTGTCACCCTGCTGGGATGAGCTCTGAGGTGAGCTCTGCCACCTTTGCAGCTGCAGAACACTGACTGTGCTACAGGGAGAGCAGGTGCCACTGGTGACACCTGCAGCACGGTGCACAGACAGTGACAGAGCCTGGAGAGAGGGGGACGCCCAGCAAAAGTCACCTGGAGGACACAAACATCCTTATCTCCCACCCAGCTTCACACCTCCTGCTCCCAGAAACGAACCCAGGGGTGCTTGGTCTGACTTGCTCCTGGTGAGCAATCAACATAAACTTGATAACTGATTTGTTTCCATCAGGTTTGCAAATTCCCAATATTCTAAATTAAACACAGGGAATGCCAGGAAGGATCTCGTGCAAAAGATCACTTACCTACTTCTACTTAATGGCACGTGGGCAATTATCAACATAAAGGACATATAAACACAGAGGAAGAAAATGGAAGGTGCTGGACATGAGAAAACGTCTCTGCCAAAAGTGTTTTTCACTACCTGCAGAATAAGGCTCCTGCTTCTCACTGTGGATGAACTCTTTTCGTTCGTATTTGGCTCTGATCCACTGTTCCCGCAGTAGTCTGGAAAAAAAATACAGAGAAAAGGAAATATGGTCCAAGATACACTAAGAAAGAAGTCAGAACCATTAATTCTTCAATCAAACCACAAGTGTAATTTAGAAGTCTTCCCAAAAAATGCATTGTGCAGTCTGGAGTCAAGGCTTTCTTCTGCTTACTGTTGGACAACAATAAATCATTTCCTTGTACATCCAATTTTATTGGAAACGTATTTTTTAAAAATGCACAGATGCAGAACAACTTATTCCCACCAACCCAATCAACCCCTATATAAAATTCCTTCAGTATATGAACCATTTTAGACCTAATTTCCACATTCTTCAGTGAACAGGGTCAGTAAATTGAAACACTCAAATACAAACAAAAGAGATTACTGCCCTGAAGTTATCACTACAGAGGCAGAAGGTGCTGAAAACCCATCTGGCCAAGCTCTTCCAAACTCACAGCCCATACTGCCAAGTTTAAGAAAGCAATCTAGGATGCATGGCAGAAAATATGATTAAAAAGTCCTTTACTTTTAATACTGAAATGATACCAATGATTTATACACCAAGACCTCAAATTCCAAAAAGGAAAAAAAATACCCCAAAGGTTATAATTTATTTTTCACTATTTTATTTCAGCATGAGTGCTTGAACCAATAAAATAACTTTGATCTAGAATATGCTGGAAGTTGCTTCAAACCATTTTTAACTGAACTTATTTCTTAATTGCCCTAGAACCCTAAATAGCCCAAGCAGGCAGAGCACAGTCAGAAATAAAGGCATGTGTTATCCCAGCTTCACAGCAGACATTTTGGAGCAGCCTACACTGAAGACAGTAAAAGATCCCAGCACTGGGTGTGTTTTGTAAAACCATCACATTTCAGCACATCAACTTCTCTGCCAATGAAAACTGTTCATATGCTTAATCACCTTTTCTTTTTTGCTGATTATGCTAACTAAATGTTATCTTTCCAACAGACACATCCCAGAAATGCTCAAAGAACATAAACATACCAACACTGCTTATGAAAATTCATCCACAGGTACAGCAAACACATTCAATAAATCTGGAAGACACTATCCAGTGAGAGCTGTGGCTGTGACTGGTTTCCTGGCAATAAAGGAGGAAATAATTACAGTAATTTCACGTGTATAAGGCGCACTCTTTTGACTAAAATTTTGATCGAATCCTGGGGGTGCGCCTTATACTCCGGTGCGCCTTATATATGGGAAAAGTTTGGAAATTTGCCAACCCGGAAGCGCGAGCCCGTGGCAGCCCGATCTGAGCCAGTAAACCCCGCGATCGCGCCATTCCGTTACTAATTCGTTATTTTGTTGTGCACGGATCCTCGCTGCAAAAAAAGAGTGCGCCTTATAGTCCGGTGTGCCTTATAGGCGTAAAATTACTGTACATAGATTTTGTTCCCCCCTTTTGGAAGGTCCTTGGTTGCGGTACCAGCTTTCTCCCCAAGGCTTCCCTGCCCCCAACAGCCAGCTGTGAGCTCCTGCTGCAATAGAAACAAAGCACCAAGCCTGCCTCTACCTCTGCTCCTGTTTCCATGTCTGATCTTCAGCTGTTACACACCTGGAGATCTGACTGTGACCTCTGAACACCCATCTCCCTCCTGCTGCCATCCTGTGCCCTGCTCTGCACGCAGCCCGTCCTCAGGAGGTTCAGATGCTTTGTACAATCACAGAAAGGCTTGGGAGGGACCTTAAAGGTCATCTAATCCAAATTCCCTGCCATGGGGGAGCTCAAACCCCATCCAGCATCCAAGGAGGCTCTTCTGCGTCCTTTTCTGGATCTAATATCCACAAACACAGAAGCCTGATGACCCAAAATGTGGCAGCCAAATGCCTGTTCTATAATGCTGCCACCAATCAGCAGAGCTACCAGAATTCAATCATAAAACAAACACAAATATTTGAATTTACTACCCTTCTTTAATTATTCCTGGCCAGCTGCTGCAGGCAGCTTGTTATCACTAAAGCCAAACTTGGACCTTTTCAACAAGATGATCAGGGAGGGAGCTGGGAGCAAGAAAATTCACACCACCCTCAGCTCCAGCTGACGTCAGTGGGTTCAGCAGGAGCTGCAGCTGCTGAGAGGCATGGGGGTTTAAATACAGTGAAAATTAAGATTCATGTGCAGCAGTGGGAAACACTCTTGCTGCAGGATGCAGATCACACACCAGACACTCTGCAGGGCTCATCCCTGGGGGAACACTTCCCTGCCTGCCCCCAGCACTGCTGCAGAGCTCTTGTGCAAGAGGCACCCCCGGGGCAGGCTACAGGCACCACGCCCAAAGGAGAACCCCGAGAAGCTGCAAAACGATCCTGGTGGCCTCCTCAACATCTGGCCCTGAACACAAAGTGGCTCAGATGGCAACTCCCAGAGCACGTGGGAATCCAGCTGTGCCATCTTCCCAGCAGCTTCCTGGCAGCTCACGCATTCTTCCCCTTTCCTTGTCATCACAAACCCGAACTCTTTCAGCAATAATTTCCCGAAAGCCAGGACACACCAGGAGCAGACCGCAGTTTGGACAGCTCAGTGCAAGGCATCAGCTGCAGCTTCTGCTCCAGTGGTTATTTATAGAAAGCAGAACAACTCCAGTAAAGAAACCAAAACAAAAACCCAACTAGGACAGCGAGGAGCTCACCATCTCCCTTCACTGAACAGAGAAGCTTAGCAGGGATTTGACCCCATTCACTCTCATGGACAAGATACAATCCTGCCATAAAAAGCTGCTGGTGCTAAACCCCAGTTTAGCATAGCTCTGATGAATTCATACAGGAGTAGGAATGTGTCCTGGGATCTATAAGATCTATAGGATCTGAGACAAATTAGAGGGCAGGGACCATCCAGGGGACCCTAAAACCATACAGGGATTGTATGAAAGCAGTACACTGCTGACCTGATCTTAATTTAAGTGTATCTACAGGGCCTTTAGAAATATCTGTTGCTGTGTTTTAGTTGAAATGTACTTTTCCAGGCGTGAATATGTGTGTACATAACCCAGGGCAGACATCACATACCCAACACAGGAGCCTCTATCCAAATCCATCTTTGACTCTACAAGCAGTTCTGTGACCAGAAAGGACTGTAGTTAACAGCCCCCTGGTATTTTACTGCATGTCTGGTGATGGGACAATGTAGCAAATAAACAAATATATTATTTGTCTTTGTCAGAAAAATGTAAGTGCATCATTCCTAAACTGCAGAGATGCAGAGCGCTTTCAGGATCAACTCCAAAAGCTTCAGCAGCCCACCTAAAGTCTGTCAGGCTGCTGGTTACAGGGAACTTGTAATTTTTTGGCAATTAGAAAACTGCTTGTACTCATCAAAATCCTAGAGGCAAATCAAAAAACCCCACTTAGAAAACAAAATGCTAAGGAAATCCACATTTCCAACAGAACAAGGGAAAATTCACCCCCAAATGGGAAAGGACTGGGCTTCACTGAGGAGGCAGCAGGTCCAGAGGCTGATAAAGCATTGCCAACACCATGGGAGGCACTTGTTTGCTTTCCTGCCCACCCACATGGAAATAAGGGCCAGCAAGGAAGTTTCCAGAAGAAGCCACTGGAGCAGTTTCTATGTCCCACCTACTCACAGCTCACAGCAAAAAGCACCACAGGAAAAGCTGCTCAAGCAGTTTAATATCAAACTGGGGCTGCATGGCTTCAGTGTGCTGTGTGGAGGAGGTGCTGGCCAGCCAAATTCAGAATCTCCAGTTTATTTATTCCCCTCAGCTGGGCTGGCTGATGCACTCCAGAGCACACCCACAGATGCTGCGTGGCCACTGGGGCTTCTTTGGAGACACAAAACCCCAGCCAGAGGTGAAAGTGGCCCAAAAGACATCGAACACCACACACCACCACTGTCTGACTGCATCCTTGTGAGGCACCATCAAGTCCAAGAAAGACAAAAGAAATTAATGTCATCCAGCAACACCATCTCCAGAAGCCAAATTTGTAGCTTCTGGAATTTGTCAGAGGTTTTTCCAGCAAAAGCCAACATGCTTTCCACAGGCAGCTTGGTGGATGCAGCTACGCCAGGTTTCTGTCAAACAACTGCTTTAATGAAATTTTAAGCCTGAGCCCAAATTCTTTGCTCAGACTGCAAGGAGAGCCACTGCAGCATGGACTAAAAGCCTGTCTAGCTTCACACTCTTTTCCTATTTAGTAAGTTCTTGCTGTAAGGACTTGCTTTTAAACAGCTTTGTGGAGGCACGAGACAGCTGGGGGGCTCCTCCCAGGCTCTCTGTGCATCACCTCAGCCTGCAGAGCCTGAGGATTGATGTGCCATCCCCCTACCAGCACCAGCAGGCTGCCAGAGGAGAGCAAAAATACAGGGGTTTGGCTCTCAAGGCATAAAACCCTTGCACTGTGGATTTGGAGAAGTTAAAACTGATTCTGAGCATGCAAAATTGCAACATTTTCAATTAAAATGCAAGCTGGTTCCTTTTTTGTTTGATTGCTTTGCATGCACAGTCCAGTTCAGCCCAACACTATTTTTCAGAATGGTTAAACACCAATTAAAAACATGTAGGAAACAGCCTCTGTCAGTACTACCTTAACCTTGTAGCAATTTCCTTTGGAAATTAAAGGAATCAATGTGAATTAACAGGTTTACAAGCTACCAGCAAAGAGAAAACAGAAGAGAAAGAATGGGAAAACAAGAAGAGAAAAACCCGTGGTTGGGATTGAAGGACTGGGCAGATCTCTGCCCATGGGTGACTCAGAGAATTCCCAAGGCTGAGTGCCCAATTTGAGCCACCACAGGAGGCTCCAGCACATGGGAATGAAGTGATGAGAAGCCACCCCAAGTGACCACAGAGCAACACCTCAAACTTTACACCCAAGACATCAGGCACTTCTGAAAGCTGTGAATGTAAAATCTGAAAATGCTTATAAATAACTAGGAGCCTGAGCAAAATTCAGTTGTACCCGTCTGGACATGATGTGATCAAGCTTTCGTATCTATAAAGTTTTTATTATCTGCAAAGTACTGGCAAAAGGAGGTGACAGAGGAAGTGGTGAGAAGTTTGCACCCCTGTTTGCCACTATTCCCATGGCTGGGAGAGGAGGGGCCATGCTCACCTCACCACACTGAGGTGATGGGCTGAGTACCTGCTCCATCAAATGTACCAAACTTCAAATGATTAAAAAAAAATTCCAGAGCTCTACCAGGCAATTTTTCCTCTGCACATCTCAATCAATGCAGAAAGCCACTTCAGCTAATACCTGTTGTTCTTGAGGTGAGTACACGGATGACTCCTCAAGAGGTGCCCCGTTCTCTGACATCTCATCTCCTTCCACACACAAGCACCCAGCACAGCTCATGCCATCCCATTCTGCCCCATTTTTCTGTGCTGACAGCTGAACTGCTCTGCGTGAGGAGCAGATGTAGCTGCCACTTATCCAAGCATGGAGAGAGGAGCAGAGCAAAGCACTGCAGCTCATTCACAATTCCACAGGATGAGGCTCTGCATTCCCAAATCGAGCAACAGAAAACGATGGTAAGCATTGGGCAGGGACAGGGATGTACTTCCAGTTCTGCAAAAGGCAAGTAAGGGATTATCTCACTTTCTTCTATCAGTTTTCAGCCACATAAAAGACTGAACAAAGCCTTTTTCCTTTGCTTTTACTCCAGAGTGAGTATTTGCTGCTGAGTGGTGACTCAAAATTCAGCCATGTGCTTGCAATGTATCTGCCCCAGAAAAATCTGTTTCACAGCTCTCCATGTGCTGCTGTGGTGTCCCAAGCTGGGCCATGACCACTCGTGAGCATGCAAAGAGAGGTTTTGTGGTTTAAATCCCACACCCAAAGCCCTTTGGGCCAACAGGGCAGGAACATCCCAGAGTCTGGGGCTCATTTCACTGTAGAGACTCCCCAGAGGCACAGGAGCTGGCTGCTCTGGTCACTGTCCCTGGGGCATGGGTCAGTGCAGGCAGACAGAGAAGATAAGAGGAAAGGACAGAAGAATATTTTTTTTGTTAGGTTTTTGTTGGTGGTGGTTTTGATTTTTTGTTTGGTGGGGTTTTTTTTGTTTTTGTCTGGTAATATTTTTGTCTATGAACAGCTGGTCAACTTTCCCTGGGCAATTCCAGAGCACCCCTCCAACTCTTCTAACCTTTGCCAAGTGTCCTGCAGAACCAGGAAGCCACAATGGGGCTTCTGAAGGATACAGAAGCCAAATGCAGCAGGCAAACAGCACGAATTTCCCAAAGAGCCAACCACAGCATGAAGAAAAAAGAACAAGTTGGCACTGCAGCACTTTTTCCCTCTTGCCCTGAACTTCACAATTCTTCATGCAACCAAAGCAGAGGGATTCCAGAAAGAGCATTATAAAATTAAGAATCTTCAAATGAACAAGCAGCTGCCCAGGCACTGCAGCTGTCCAGCATGTGCTGCTGTTGGAATCAGAAGCACCAAAAGCTCTTGGTGCTGCAGAACGTGGCTGGAATCACTGCCAGTGCTGGATGGAGTGTCACCCAATGCTTCTCAGGCTGGGAGCTGGGAACAGCTCATGCTATTGCAGTGACTGGACTGCAGCGAGGCGGGGAAAAGCTAAATATACATTCCTGTAAAAGCAGCACTCCCCTGCACTTGTTTAGCATGCATCTGTTGAGAGGAACAGAGAGCCCTGAACTAGAGAAAGAAAAATACAACCTGGCACTGCATCCTTGAGACAGTCCCAGGGTGTAATGTGGCCACAGCTGCTGATCCTGCAGCAGTATCAGGAGATTGTCTGCTCCTGGGAGAGGTCACATCCATCCCACTGCATCCTGCTGTTATGGCAGGCACCCAGCAGTGCTGGTCCAGAGAGCCCTGCAGGAGCAGAGCCCCAGGCTGAGCACAGAAATCAGGCCATGCAGGCTGGTGATTGTCCAAGTGCAGAATGGGCACAAGCTGGGACCAGACAAGGATCAGAAATTAGGCTTCCAGCTGCTCCTAGGAAGACTGGGCTTGCCTCATCTTCCCAATGAATCAGGAAATAACCAAAAAGAAACAACAACAAAAAATCCTTTCAATCCCCTGCTCCAGCTCCCTGCAGGTTCCCAGCCCAGCACAATGCCACCCCATCAACCCTGGCAGGGCTGTGGATGCAGTGATTGTCCCAGCAGGGTCCCTGGATGCAGTGATTGCCCCAGCAGGGTCCCTGGGAGCCCAGACAGCCCTGGCAGGGTCCCTGGATGCAGTGATTGCCCCAGCAGGGTCCCTGGATGCAGTGATTGCCCCAGCAGGGTCCCTGGATGCAGTGATTGTCCCAGCAGGGTCCCTGGATGCAGTGATTGCCCCAGCAGGGTCCCTGGGAGCCCAGACTGCCCTGGCAGGGTCCCTGGATGCAGTGGCTGCCCCAGCAGGGTCCCTGGATGCAGTGGCTGCCCCAGCAGGGTCCCTGGGAGCCCAGACTGCCCTGGCAGGGCTGTGGAAGGAGCTGAGCCAGACCTGGCAGAGCTCCCCAGAGTGATGCAGGGAGTGGAACAGCACAGCAGCAAAGGCACAGAACCTGCCCAGCACAGAACCACCACAGACACTCCTGCCAGCCCCACAGCAGCAGGAATGGAAATGCCCGTGGTCTCCAAGCTGCCTGAGAGCAGGAGCAGCTCCTGCTGTCTCTCAGGGTGTCATAGGCACCCAGATCTCAGGACGTGCCCTGCTCCCTGCCAGGCTCCTCCAGCACGGGCTCTGCATCCCCCAGGCAGGGACAGGGCGTGGAAAAGAACCTGAGTATCAAACAGGCAGCATCTAACTGAGCTTAACTGAGACTTGGGAGTAAACAAAATCAAAATTCCCTCGAATGGTGTTTCTCCTACCAATCTTGCGTCTCCAACCCAACACGACAAGCAAAGTACAAATCTCAAAATGGCACAGCCAAACTGCTGGGATTCATAAATGCATGTTCTTTTCTTGTCAGGCCAGGCAGCTCCACTCACCCAAAAATCAAAAACCACCTTGGTACACGGCAGGACTGGACCCTAAAGCCAAATTCAGTTTATCCCCTTGCAGTTTAGATGGTATAGCATGTTGTGGCTGCTCAGCTTCTTGCTCCACAAAGTCCAGCCCAGCTTACTGGGGAGGTTTACTCTACACTGCACAGGGGCACCTTTAGCTGCCTTCACAGAGAGATTATTTGTCATCCAGGTAAATAAAAAAAAACAAAACAAAACAAAAACCCCCAGTATTTTTGCATCACAAATAACCCAGCATCTCACACAGCAGATCAGCAAGTTCTGCTTTGAAGCAGAAGGGGGATTTGAAAAGACAGAGGAAATCAATGGGTAGAAATTGGCATTCTTGTAGCTTTAGAAACTTGGAAGAGTCTGGGGAACAGACAAACTATTGACTCCCCTGCATCATCTCAACTGCACTTATTAAATAAGATCCCACGCCTAGCATAAACTCTACCATATGCGTGCAGAAGGAAAAACATTTTCAGAACCTTTCATAAATAAAACCTCCATTGTGGCTAAAAAAAGAGAAAAGTATTATGCTAAAACTAAAGTATTACAGAGGCTGCAGCTGCACAAATAAATGCTGTTTACCAGAAGAGGTGTTTACTTACTGGCAGTCAAGATACGTTGGTTTATAATAAAATGGTGGCATTTTAGATTCATATTTTGCTTTTGCTACATTGTTTCCATTCGAGGCCATAAACTGTAAAAAGAGAAAAAACCAGAAATAATTTTAAAAAGTTAATAGTATTTTCCTTTATTCTCTTATATTTCCACGGAGCAATAAAATTATTGGGATGGGATGTCCTCTTACTGAGAGGTTTGCCCAGGAGTGTGCACAGAAAGGTTGCTGTAAAAACTGTGCCTGCAAACCAGGGCTCAGAAATAATTATTGGTTGTTCTTGCTGGGGATCCCACAGCTTAAAATGATGCTGAGGACATGTCCCAGTCTCACTTGGAGCAGGAGGCAGCACTCAGTGGCATTTCCCCCTCCCAGGCATGGGAATCAGATGGAATCCAGCATGGGAATTAGGTAACCAGAGGGCAAAGCCTCACACTGGCTTTAGTGTCCATGTGTCACAGCTCCAGCAGGGTGACAGCCTCTGACAACACGCCCTGTGCTTCAGACCACACCACTTCTGCCAAAAAAATGGTTTTGTTTCTGCAAAGTCATTGCAGCTACCTCAGGAAGGAGCGTGAAGTGAACAAACAAACAAATATATAAAAGTTCTCTCTGCCTTGACAGCTCTCCTTTCCAATAAATAAATATATAATGTTTCTATCTCTCCTGATAGCCCTGCTTTTCTTCTGATACTCAAAAGGCCAGTTGAGAACTCGGCAAAGAAAACTACTTATTTCCTTATTCACATATTTTATTTATTGAAATTCACTTGGTGAGTGTAAAAACTCCATTCTTTTCCAGGCAGCCATGCTAAATACATTTTGTTTTGTGTCAAATGCCAAGCATACAAACGTAACAAGCAGCTAAGATTTTTTTTTTTGTTACTGTCATGGTTTTGAATTTCTCACATTTACATATTCAATCTATTCCCCCCAAAAATATCAGGGAAGGAAATACCCATGCAACACTAAACCTTATTCTCATAAAACACTCAACTCCATGAGGTGCAGCTTTCAGAAAAACCTCAACTCTACACATAGAAGACAGAAATCAATGAGTGGTAGAGCTCCTCATGCCTTTGAAGCCAGCAGCAGTCAAAGCAGAAAGGTTTCCTGAGCACCTTTAGCAGCACCACACAAACCTAGGCAGGTGTGGGGCATAAATAGAGAGAATTTATATTGTGAGGGTTTGGCTTTCTAGCTGTGAATTCAAGAGGAACAAAGCCAGAAATAGCTGAGCTGGGCAGGGGTGGTAGAGCAGAGGGTACATAGACTAGACCAGAGGTCTGGTCTAGACTAGAGATATTGTAAGAAACGAGAAGAAAGTTGATTAAATTTAGTCATTTCTACATGCTATTTCACTTTTATAGGGGTGGGGGAAAATGAAAATTCTCCATGAGATGGGTTCTCTATTCAATCAGCACCACTGCCCTCAGCCCCACACTCATTACCTAAGATGCTTTCTGGAATCACATTTATTTTCACAAAAGGGAAGAGCCCCAGCCCCAGGTGCACCTACCTCCACCTGGGCATCGT
Source organism: Sialia sialis (assembly GCA_009812075.1). NCBI lineage: Eukaryota > Metazoa > Chordata > Aves > Passeriformes > Turdidae > Sialia > Sialia sialis. The sequence goes on along the minus strand of VRYO01002014.1, from coordinate 5,528,411 downwards.
CCCAGTCGTCCAGGCGCACCGACTTCACCTTGCTCACCTGCGGGATGTTGCGGTGGATGCCTGAGCAGTTCAAGCAGATGAAGATCCCGAGGCTGTGCGATGCCCAGTCCGGGTCTGGAAGCAAAAAGGAAAGAGGGAATTGCACTGGATTGACATTTTGGGTTCAGGGCAGCAGGAGGTAGAGACTGGGCAGAGGAATGCGGAGTCACCAGGTCTGATGTGTCTGACTCTAAAGGCATCAGATACAAGGAAAATAAATCTTTCTATTGATAAGAATACAAAGTAAACTAACAACTAGCAGATCTTCAATCCTCAATGCAGCTGTTGTTCCCCAAACCCCAATACACAGACAACTGCATGTGCCCAAGACCTCTGTAACTCACTCCATGCTCTCATGAAGAGAAGAGGGGAATAGCCATCTTTCAGGAGGAAATTCCACCCAAACACAGCATGGAACAGAAACTACATCAGTTCAGGGAAGCCACTGTGCTGCTCCCTTTTAGTTATTTATTACATGTGCTCCACACAGAGACTTTCCTCCCACAGCTGCAGCTCCCAGCAGCCCAGCCCTCCATGCCAGGAGGTTTCCAGCCCTTTCCATTTCCCATGGAAAAATGCTGCCAGTGTAGCTCTGTACTTTCTCTGAGCAAAACCACGCACTGTTTACAGCCCCGGGCTGACATCTCACACAAAGCACTGTAAACAGAGTCCCTTGCCTCCAGATTCCTCCCTGGGAGAGGCAGTGGCCAAAGCAGGGAGGCAGAGGGACGGGAGGAGGGCAGGGGCCAGGAGCAGGACACATCCAGCAGTGTCCCTGGCACTGCCAATAAAGCCATTACAGGGATCTTTGTTTGAACTGCAAGCAAATGTCAGCGCCTGCAGACCCAGCTGTGCCCCAGCAGACAGAGCTTCAGTGCAGGTCACCCAACCAGACCCCAAATCCTCCATCCTCCCCAAAACCCCGGGGCTGGGAGCCCCTCAGCCAGCCCAGGGCAGGTCTTCCCTTCTGTGTTGTCATCTGTTTATTCCCCCAATGTAATCACACTGAAGCCTCACTCCCCACAGCACAGCAATTATTTATAAAAGGGAATGTGCTTTCTCCTGCTCATCCATATTTAATGCTCTGGCTGTGTTATGCAGGGGGTATGACTGGCATGGGGCAGCTCAGCTCCGGAGGGGTAGCCAAGGGCTGCCACCAGCCTCCCCCAGCACACCCCAGGAACCAATTCAGCTCTCCAGAGGTGGCTGTGCTCAGAGGTAAACCCCAGCAGTGAGTGAGGATTCTCATCAGACACAGCAGAGTGCCCCATGGGAGAGGGGAGCAAATTCCCAAGCTGACACAAGTCCCATCAGCCACCAGCAGACACAAAGGTGGGGTTTTTCTGTTTCACGTGGTCCCCTATTCCCATCTGAGACCCCAGGGACTACAACTGGAGTCTGGCCAGAATAAAACCAGTCAGGTTGATCTAAGGGTCTGGTGCTGCCCACCCTGCTCCTTCCACAAGCACTGACTCAGCTTCACCCCATCCCACATCATGCACCCCACTCATTCCAACCTCAAACACTGTGGCCAGCTATGGGGCTGTAGGGTGGCACCAAGAATCAAGAGTTTTGAATGCTCAGGCACTTTCTGTGCTCTAGCTCATCATGCTGTCCTCTCCCATATCCAAACACATTTGTAATCAAAGTCTGGGGCTCTCCAAAGTTCCTGCCACAAAAACATCCCCAGGTTCAGCACTGCTGAAGGGTCCCAAAGGGTGCAAGCCAGCCAAGGTGAAAGCACCAGGGTGTTGTGCTCAAACAGACATCACTTAATGCAGAGGATCAGATACATGGAATGTAAGAGGGTGAAAGGACAGAGCTGTGGCATTGGTGAGGCAGCAAAATCTGGTGTTGTGTCCCTGGGCTCAGCACAGCCGCTTCAATCCTTCCAGAGCAATGAGATCTGCCCAACCCTGGGAAACAGGTTTCAAAGTACCCACTGGCCAATAAAACATGTTTTATTGGCAGTGCCAATGCCTCTTCAGTGTTAGCAGATTTATCTCGGGCATGCAGGTGGATTCCTTCATTCCTTCCACACATCCTGGTGGAGGAACATCCTGAAAGAAGGTCCTGGAGGAGATTCTAACTCCAGTGGCCACCAAGTCAGCTCATATCCAAGCTGTCTCTTCTTGGCATGGGCAAACAGCAACAGGCTTCAGTCACACCTAGGCTTTAAAGCATTCTCCTCACACCAACAGGATCTTCTCCAGACCAGACAGTTAAACACACTTCCCCCTGCCCCACGTCTTGGCAAGCCTTGTCTAATTAAGAAAACAAGAGCTGGATTATATCACAGGGTACACACACCCCTGTATCACATCATCTACACAGGGCCACCCATGTGTGGCTGCCAGGAGGTGACAGTCCTTCAGAGGAGCAGTGACAACGGGGTCAGTGGTGACCCAGCCTAGGCAGGGATGTTCTCAGCTTGTTCAATAAACCACAGCCAGGAGCTATCTCCTCCTGGTCACCCTCCCTTCAGCATTTCCCCTCCTGCCTAGACCCAAATCCATGTCCACCCAGCACCACCAGAGTCCCACACAGACCATTTCAAGGAGCACCATGACAGAGATGCACATCTCACCTGCCCCAGCCAGCCTGACCCCAGCCATTCCCATTGCTGCCAGGTATTAATAGCACTTCCTCCTCACTGCTCTACTGGTTTTAGAAACATGTCTTTTGTGGCAAGGGTGGGTGGAAGAACTGTGAATGCTCAGCTGGTTGTGTGCTGCTCTCCTGTCACAGCCCAAAACCACCCACAGTTGGCAACTGAGTTTAGTCCCAAAGGAAACACCAGGCAGGAGGAGAGTTCAAAGGACTCAGGTACTGATTTAGCCCCATCCAAAAAATTCCTGGGTAGTGAAAACCCCCAGAACAAACTGATCTGCCAGGGCAAGTCTCTCTGAAATGTCACTGTTACCATAATTTGAGATGTCTCATCTCTCTTGCTCTCCTGGCTGAGGACATCTAACAGCAAGCAGGGCAGCCCAAACCTTTCCCAGGCTTCAGCAGAAAGCCAAAAGGAAATTCTCAGCATCATCTGAACAAACCATAGGATTACAGAGCCATGTGCTCCCCTGTGACCTCCCCGTGTCACAGCCCTGCCTGAGCACAGGAAGCAGGGGGTGGAGAATTCCCCAACTCCAGCTTTGGAGGGCTCTGCCAACGCTGCTTCCCCTTCTCCCCCTCTCCCTGCACCCGTGACACCATTTCCAAAGAAACCCGGCCAGGAGCCCATCACACCCACTCTGGTGGCACTGGTGGCAGCCCCAGACAGGGCAGCACCCACAGCATGCTGCTCCAGAGCTTTTTGAGGAGTTTGGGTTTGTGTTGTTCCAGGCATGCTGCTCCAAAGCTTTTTGAGGGGTTTGGGGCTGTGCTGCTCCCCAAACACATCATGGTCCCTCTCTCTGCTCCCCACACAAATTCTCAGCTCAGGGACACACCAGTGATCCCCAGACTCAGTTTATAAAAGACTCCAATCCTTCAAGCGACTGCACATGATAAGACAGCATCTTATCAAACATGAAAATAAATTTTCATAAGCGTCTTCACACAAAACAGTGAATTTTGGGGCAGCACCATTGGTTTGGTGAGCCAATGGCCCCCCAGGCTGGCAAGCTGAGGTCTCCATGGATGGGTGAAATCCACCTTGCTGCTGGACATTTCTCCATGCTGGACATTTCTGAGAGCTCAGTAATTTTATTATTCTGTCTGGGCATGTGCCAAAGAAGTGCACTGAAATGGCAATATGTCATAATCTGGGCTTTTGGGGCATTGCTCAAAAAGGATTCTTTTTTTCCTAAGCCTCCAGAATTTTAAGCAAACAGCAGTGAAGCCTAATGAAAACTCTCCAGCATGCCTAAGTTCCACACAAATTACTTTATTCCATTATTTCAAGCCAAAAGGAATAAAAATGAATGAGGAACAACAGGAACACGAAACCAAATACGCTAAGCGCAGAAAGACTCTTATCCTGAATGACCAATTCCAGCTCTAAAAGGCTTTCACTGCCCAGTGTGGTAGAGATTCCTGGTAATCTATAAACAGATTATAATGCCTTGCAGAATAGATGTGAGTCAGCTTCATTTTAAAAATTAAAGAAACAAAGCTAAACTAAACTCAGGAGAAGGGCACTGGGCTGGTATGTTTTCCCATCTCATTCATCTGAAAGCAAAGGCATAGCCAGAGATCAGAGAAGCACCCAAAACAAAACTAAAACACTTGGCCAACACAGCTAAATTCAGAAATTACCTTTTCCACCCAGCCCTTTTTACCACCACAAGCCTCAGGAAAACCCAGCACAGTGAATGCAGCTTGAACCCAGCGTTCCTGAACTTAGGGAAAAAGAAAACAAATTAAGGCTAGACACAGAAAATATTATGGAACACATAAGACACGGGACATCTTATAGAAACCAAAGAGATTGGAAGCTGGATAGTAATGGATTTTTTTTTTTTAATTAATAATCAGTATTTGCTGTATCCAGAATATAAACATGAGGTTCCAGTTTGAAAACCCCAGGAAGCAGAGCAGCAAAATGCTCAAACTAGACAAGAGCAAGGACTCGGAGTCCCAAAATTTGGATGCTCCTGCTCCACCTTTTGCCTTAAACGACATTTATCATGACTTATAGCACAATATTGATGACCAAGGCAAACATCTGAGGCCAGTGCACAGCAACACATCCTCAACACATTCTCCAGCTCACAAATGATGGCCTGACCCTTAATGAGCTGCCCTGCTGCATCCCTGCATCCCCCTGGGTGGGAGCTGCTCTGTGGTTGGGATGAAGGTTCAATGGATTTTTCTGAAACCTCTCCAGGCAGGCAAAACCTTTTTTACAAGAAATGTGACTCACTGATACAGGGTAGAGCCACAGGGATTTTAGTGTGATCCACACAAGCACAAAGCCTTTCCTGCTTGCTGCTGAATTTTCCATGCCCAAGACAGAGACCCTCGTGTTCAGCACCGAAGTTCTGCAGCTATTTGCTCTGAGGAAGGATTAGAAGGTGAATAAACAGACCCCGGTCATGCATGTTGAAAAATAACAATAAAAGAGTTAACACTGAAGTCAAACCAACTCCTACCAACACTCCTCTCTAAGTAGGAAAATTTTTCAGTGAAGGCACTAAACTTGCCAAGGTCTTTTAATTCAGCTGGCGGGTCCCAGCAGCCCACGACTGTGCTGCAGGACTGGACAAAAACCACCATCACATTAAACCTCCTTTGTTTCAAAAAGTCCTTTTTCCTGCAGAAACTGGCATTGACCTAAACACAACTGCTGTGGGATTTTTAATTTTTATTCCTTGTTACGCCTCTGCTTACAGCCAGGCAGAAGGGCTGGCCAATTCCTAGGGACACAAAAAAGTAGGAAAAAAGTCAGTATTTAAGTGAGAGGACAATGGAGGTGTGGGAACAAGTTTGCACTTGGAGCTGGAGGATGAAAATCCCGTTTCACACCATTAGAGCAGCAGAGCTCTGGAACAGCTTTCCAGTGGGAGCAAGGGAGGGAAGAGCTGAGAGCCCCCCCATCCCTGAGAGGATGGGCAGAGTGCTGCAGATGGCAGCACCTGGCAGGACCCGAGGACTCCTCACCTTCCTGATGTGGGATTTTAGCACCAGTGGTTGGAGGGAGGAAGGAGAGGATGAGATCAGATCAGTTAATGATTGATCTTAATCCTGTGCAAATCCAGCAATCCCCAGATGTTCCCCTCTAATCACCACCCTCATGGTGACATGGAAAAGCTTGACCTGCTGTAGAATTGAGAAGGAAAAGGTGTTTACAAGCACCTCAGCCCCCCTCAGGCTTTCAGATGTGCTGTTACACCAGATCTGCTCAGCTCTGCGGCACAAAGCTCCAATTCCAGACTCCCTCCATCCCTGACCCCCTCTGGCCTCAGGCACAGAGGCCAATGTTAGCCAGGATCCACATCCCAATAATCCATCCCAAATAAGAAAGATAAAATGATAACAAGCCATGCTGCTGGAGGGTTTAAACTGCAGGATCGCTTTGATGGGATTTCCATTTCTGTCTTCAGAGCCTCTCTGTCCTCCTACAATGTAAAATAATTCTCACTCCATGGAAACACGAGCCTAAGTCATAGAAAAATAAAGAGAGAAATACTCAAGGTCTTGTTATGCCCTGAGATAACCATCCGTCTTATGATGTGAGGAAAGATTGCCTGAGACAAAGAATCATTTAGGGAAAAAAAAGGGCTGAACTGCCACATTAGTCTTGAAGAAAAAAAGATTATTCTAAAGCACAGAGAGCCATTACACACCAGCAATTCAGTAATATTGCTCAGATTGTGCTTAAGACTGCATTTACCATGCTGTCTTCACTGAGAAAGCACAGATTTAAACCCACAAAAAACACAACACCCAGGACACAGGAGTGTGCAATGACAGAGGACCCAAAGCCCCATCTAATAACTTTATTGTGGCTCCTACCCAGGAATTCACTCCCAAGGATGTAACTAAGGCAGTCTCATTATGCATTACAAATCAATGACATTTTTTGCAATTTAAATATCTTTTTTTCAAAACCTTCCTTTGCAATTTAAGGCTTTACAAAAATGCTATTAATAAAAACCTAACTAGAAGCCTAAAAAAAATAAATTACAAACACAAAAAAAACCTGCAAGTGAAAAATGTGATCTCTCAGTCACTTTACACTCTGATTTTCACTTTCTACTTCAGCATCCTTTCTGCATTCTCAGCTGTCATGGCCCCTGTAAGGTTGTTCTCTCCACCTGAGACATCAAATCTGTGCACAGACCAGGGAAACACATCTTGAACAGGGCAGCTTTACAGGGCTTGGCCACTTCCACCATCCTCAGTCATTAAGTGGCAAATTCAGGCCCAGCCCAGGTTGTGCCAGCTCTCCCCAGGGAGATGGGTGATCCTGCAGGGGATGAGGTAATTTACCCACCCCAGGAGGAAAAGCCTCCCCTGATGCCCCAGGCCTGTCCCCAACTTTGACTTTTGCATGGTCACAGCTCAGCCCAGCGATGCCAAGCTGAGAGCTCCATTGCACCAGGGGTTTGTGACAGGACACAGAGCACCTGGGACAAGCTGTGGCTTCAGGGCTCTGGCTACTGAGCCTCTCCCAAATGCCAAAGCAGCAACAAAAGAAAATAACCCTTTCTGACAGCAGGGAAGGAAAAAAGGGAAAAAAAAAACAAACTTTCACTGACTGGCTGATTTCTCAAACAAATATTTCCAAAAGATAAAGAAAACCCAGCTGGCTTCCAAATACACAAATTAAAGCGATAACAGAATTTTCGCATTACTATTTCCAACCCATCCTATTCTTTGTTATGAGCATCCCTGAGCTAAATGGCTATCCCTTATCATGGATCCTGTACTAACAGGGTATTTCAGGGAAAGGCACTCACCCACCTGAGAAACAGCAGTAACAAATCCTCATCTTTGTCCAGATCTTTTTACCAGATCAGCCCTGTGTGATACTCACATGTGGGAAAGCACAAGTCTGCCCTGCTTCCTTCATTTCTTCTCATTTCCCACTCTCCCTCTTCTTTCCTTCTCACTTCATTTTCTCTGCTTTGGTGCTTTTCCAGTGTCAACTGCCCACCTGGTTCCTTTATCCTGTCACCGTTATCCTTCTGTGGATCCCACTCTCAGCAAAGAACATTCTTGCACTCCTTCCTGGAGGCTCTCTGGATACTCATCCTGCCTCTCCTGCATTACCTCATCCCCAGAAAGAGCTGGCCTGCCACACCTGCCCAGGATGAATAACTGAATTCAGGCTGAATATTTTCTATACTACCTACAGACACAAGTCATTATCATAAGTAGCCCAGGGCACCTCCAGTTTATTGTCACTCGCAGGCAGATGAGCACATTACAGCACCATGAATAGCTCTCATTTGGCAAAGAAACCGAAGCAAAGTAGTCACTAAAGAAATTGGGTTGATGAACAGGGAGGTGGTCCTAAGGAAGTAATGCCATGAGAGTTGAGAAGAGGCTGGATGATATTAATATAGCACATCTTGACTTACAAAAGACACTGTCCCAAATTCTTCTCCTGTGACTTTCAGATTCACTAAGATATCTCTGTATGCAAATGTCACCAAAACCAAAGTATGGTTTTGTTGTTTTACAGGCCCTTTTGGTGCTTTTAATAACAATCTTCTTATCCTGATATGAGCTATTTTATTGACCTACAGCTCCATCTCCACCCTGGTGATGCTGAGAAACGTCCCATTTTGCCTGGGGGCTTTATGTTCTATACCCATAGGGTGAGGGAGAATCACCCTGCTGGTCTGAATGGTTCCTAAAGTTTTTCTCCAGGAAGGAACAATTTAGGCAGACACCTACTCGGGGAGCCCAGGCTGTGCTCAGCAAGACACCTCTGAGGTGGGCTGGAACAGTCAGGCAGCAGCAGATGGGTGGGAGCAGGCAGAGCAGCGCGGCGCTGCAAAGCCATTCACGCTGTGCCCAAAGTTCTTTGTCCTTTCCAGCTGGGTATCGGAGGACACAACGCATCTGAGAGTGAACTGCAGTGTCCTGGGATGCAGATTAGGGATATAAAACCACTGGGAATGGTATGAGCTGGAGAGCAGCATCTAATAGATCTTGACATCCTAAACAAATCAATAGCTGGGAAAATAGGGCTAAGCTGAAGTGTTGGTTTTTCTTTAGCCTATAGAATGACGGAGGCTGAGAAGGACATCCTTTCTATACCTCCTCAGAGCCATCCTGCTCAAGCAAATGCAAATTGAGGCTGTTCTGTACGGTGATTTATTTTTTTCTTTTTAAAAATAGGAAAGTTACTTGCTCTGCAATTTTTCTAAGATTGTTCTCAAAGACAGATCCCACCACCTCATGCATACTCTGCTCAGCAACAGCATCACGGCCCGATCCCAAAAATTCACCATCCAAAATGCGAAAAAGACATTCCCAGCCCAGATTTTCTCCCCTCCGCACACGAAGACGTGTACAGACATTCCAGCCCCGCTCCCTGCGCAGCTCAGGCACCCACGGATGGCAGCTGGGCAAAGGTTGTTGGGCAGGATGTCCGCAGCGCTGCCTCCGTTTGTCCCCATGTGTTTGCTCAGTGACAGGGCAGGAGCAGCCGAGGGGACACGGAGGACACGCGGCCCCCGCAGCCCCGGGCACCCCGGCAGAGCCCGCAGCGCCCGGCAGAGCCCGCAGCGCCCGGCTCCTGGCCCCGGCTCCCTGCTCCCGGCCCCGGCTGCGCTGCAGCCCGCGGGGACCCGCCGGGATGACATCAGCGCTCACCGAGGAGCCGGGCCGGGCCGGGCCGGGGGAAACTGGGGAAACCTCGGCCGGGGCTGGTCCGCGGGGACCGCGGCAGAGCAGCGCATCCTTCCACCAACCCCGGAGCATCCCCGCTGCATCCCCCCGCCGTGGGGAGGGGGACCGGGCACACCCTCGGCGGGGCACAACCCCCGCCGCTCCCGGAGAGCGCAGAGCCCCGCGCCCCGTCGTTGCCGTGCCGTGCCATGCCATTCCGAGCTGTGCCATGCCATGCCATGCCATGCCGAGCCGTGCCGAGCCGTGCGGTGCGCTGCGGACAGGTGCAGGTGCAGCCGCCGCCCGCGCCCCCCGCCTCCCCTGCCCTTACCCGGCGCGGCGCAGTCGGCGCACGCCGCGTTCCCCGGCCGCTGGAGCAGCTCCACCAGCGCCTTCCTGCTCCTCTCCTTCGCCATGGGGGCGGCTCGGCGGGGCTGCGCTCGGTCCAGGCGCTACGGCAGCCTCATGGCGCGGGCGGGGGGCGCTGGCGAGGCGGGCGGCGCCCGGGCGGCTCCATTCGGCCCCGCTCGCCCCGCCACGCTCAGCGCGCTCCGGCCGCCGGGACGCGCCGCGCCGGGGCGGTGCTGCCCTGCCCTGCCCTGCTCTACCCTGCCTGCCTTGCCCTGCCTTGCCCTGCCCGTCCCGGGAGCCTCTCTCCCGCCGCTGCCGGAGCCGCCCGGTGCCGGCGGTTCCGCTCGCAGCGGGCGCTGCCGCTCCCCGCGCCGCTCGCCCGCGACCTCCAGCGGCAGCGCTCCGCCGGGGTGGTCCCCGACCTTCAGGGCATCCCGGCCCGCCGGGTGTCCCCGGGTGTTTGCTGGTTTAACTCCTGCCCGCGGAGGGGATGCTGTCGGTGGGAGCCGAGGGTCTTCTCCTGTGGGAGGTGGCGGCTGGCAGCGACCCCTGCTCTGCGGGCCAGGGTCTTGCCACTCAAGCACCTTGGCCGGTTCATGAGCAGCACGTTTGGGATGCCCCTCTAAATCAGCGGCTTTTGGGGGCACTTGTGAAGGTTTCACTAGTAGCCGCATGCACTCCAAAACACTCCTCCCTCACTGCTGTCCTCGCACATCACCACCAGCTTTCATGTCTGTGTCTTAGCAGAACTGTCCTCCAAGCACCTTCCCACGGTTTTCACACCTCCATGGTTCAAGGGAGTACTGGGGGGAGAACAGTCCTGTGTCATCTTGGCTGTACACCTCATGCCATCTTTGGGGCAAGACTCTTTGTTTTGCCAGGCAAAGACTCAAGTGTCACTCAGGGGCAGGATGTGGGAAGGTTTTGGTCAAGGAAGGGTTCAGAGCTGTGCCCTTTCAACCCCTGCTGGAACCTTCTTCTCATGTATGGGTCACTTGTGATGCTGCTGTGTCCTGTTTGTGGTTCACACATATCTGCTTATAAAAACAATTTTTGTTTTGCAAAGCAAGTACCCACCTAAATCATCCAACTCTGCTTCCTCCAACAAAGCCGAGCCCTCCTGCAAGCTCAACTCATGCCATTCATGCTGCCCATGAGATTCAGGGTGTGCACAAACATCTGCAGGAGGTTTTCTGGAAAACTTTCAAAACCAAACCACCATCTTGATCCTGCAAACATGAGGATGTGAGCAGGTCCCTGAGAACACTCTGTGGGAGAAAATAGTCCCTTAAATACAGGCATAGTCATGGACTGGTACATTTACAATGCTCCCTTTGCCTGGAATACTTTTTCCTAAATGACTTTAGCATTTTTGCTGCCAGACAGGTGACTGTATCCAGGTTTATTTCTGACTGTTTTACACTGATGCTGGACTGTTCTGTGCTGACTCAACCCAGTGTCAGGCATCGTGCTGGGTTTGCTGCTTTTACACACATAGCTTGATAATGCCTGGAAACTCACTCCCATCCCGACCAAAGGCATAATCCTCCTCACAGAGCTTTTGTGGGGAAAAGCTGCTGCATGCAGACCCTCACCTTCTTCAGCCTCTGAGTCACTGGCACTTACCTGGAGCACTGGCTTCTAACACCCTCAGAGTGAACCCAGCTCAGCAGAGCACCTTAACCCTCCATGTCTGTGCAGGGTTCAAGCCTGACAGTGTAAATGCTACAGGATCCGAGTTTTACCTAAGCCCAGGTTAGGCCAGGTTTTCATTTGCACTTTGGCATTTCCAGAAGAGGCATTTGCTGAATGCTTCATGCAATAGCCGGGATGCCACACATCATCATGAACTTACCACGGGCCAGGGCTGGGAGCAGGGAGGGGGTTTGGTTTGAAAGTCTCTGTTTAGCTTTCCATTAAGACTTATTGATTCTCTTAATTTTTTGTTCTCCTGGTTGCTAGGCAATTCCTCACTCTCTCCTCCGCGTGCTGGAAGCCAGGGCTGCAGACAGAAATTTATATCTTGTAATAAAATCAAATAAAACAGAGCCTGTTGTCAGTGATGAGAGGGGAGAGTTTCATAAAGGACAGGAGGAGCAGGAGAACAGGGCCAGCAAGGGTCAATCAGCAGCATCCTCAGCATTAAAGTCTCATCACAATTACTCCAGACTTCACATGGGGAAACAAACAGCCCACGTGGGTGGAGGGAACGTGAAGAGACAGAAAAGTTGGAACTAAATGAGCCAGAAATGAAGATAAACTTTTGTTCAATGGAAAATCAAAGGCTTGAGCCGACCTCACACGTACAAGGGTATCTCTGTAAATTTACTCCTGGTTTATCCAAGGTTAAGAGGTTGCCCCAGTGCTGGCTGGCATAATGTTGATCCAGGGCAGGCACTGAGGTTCTTCTGATGGACATTGACTCCTGAGATTGTGATTCCTGGCATAGACCAGGGACTGCATCTGAGTTTACATCTCACACGGGATGAAGAGCAAAGGTTGCCTCTGCAGGGCTGGTGGAGGCTGATGGCATCACTGCTCAGGCTTGTCTGTGTGAGACTGTTCCCTCCTCTGAGCTCTGCCCCACACTTTTCCTGTGGGTAGCACCTTTCAGGGAATGTCTAAATGAATTTGCTCCTAGTTCTTGTGAAATCTCTGACTAAACTCTCTGGAGATGGGTTGTCGCTGTCAATACATCACCCTCATCCAGATGCTTCCTGTCTCTCCACTGCTAAGTGACTTGGAGGTCTGACATAAATTCATATCCATATGTATGTAAATACTTACATATTTATGTGTAAGATGTGTTTGTTTGTAAACAACGCGCACTTTTAACTCAGTCTTTTCTCAATCACAAGGTTGTTGCCTTAGAAACGGACCTTATTAATGTGATCTCCCGAGGTGCAAAGCACGGTGGCAGCAAGGGCAGCCTCTGGAAATGCCAGATACTGAGGTCAGGGCAAAGAACACTCAGAAATTCCTGGAAACCTTTCCATCATCTTTGTGGTGACGCCCTGAAAATGCACAGACATCTCTGTACCTTCTCCTCGCCCTTCCATATCAGCTCCTTTCACCCCGAGACTGCCTTTTGTTAGGAAAGAGCTGTTTACTCTGGGGCTTGGTTAATTTAGCAGCCCTGAAAAGGCTAAATCAATGTCACAGCCATGCAAGTAAAAGGGTGTTAAACACAACCCTTGATGTGACCCGGGAGCGCATTCCCAGCACAGCGTGGGGAAGCATTACAAATTCCTGCGTGAACAGCAAACCTGAACAGAAATATCAATAATTCATGCCACGGCAACTGCATTCAAGCAAAACTCTGGAGTAGTAGATACACCAGGCAGGATTCCATAGGCTTCCTCAGCACCACAGGGGAGGCAGCTCTGCAAGCTGAACAAGCTGCAGCACTGGCACCCACACCTATGTTAAAGCAGCTCATTTCCGTCGCAGTATTGGTTTCCTGTTCAAAAGAGAAAGAAAAAAAGGAAGAAATCAATCCTAGAGGTTTTTCTTTTAAAAAAAAGAAAGCGTTTTCTGGGCTATCCAGTTAAATCAAGAGTGGGTATAGCTGGGAGGGAGGAGTGCCACAGAGCAGAGAGCTCAGATCAGGGCAGTTTAAGAACTCTTGAACCAAAAATCCAATACTGATGCCAACTTTCTGTTATTTTGAACAAAATGCTGTATGGTGCCTGCCTGTGGGATTGTTTTTGTGTGGAAGAGGGGAAAGCAGGTGTGGTTAGCATGTGTGGATTGAGTTGAAGAGGATGATGCAGGAGAAAAGGATGGGAAGGTGAGGAAAGAACTGCGATGTCCTGTGTCTGCAGAGCTGCTCTGCACCTGCAGCAGCACTCAAAGAAGACAAAGTGTTGTGCAGCTCTAAAAGTGTCTCACTGCAGAGTGATCTGCAGATCAGGATTTCTTTCCATTTGCATAGTGCTTAATTCTATTGCAGCCCAGCGTTACCAGCATGAAAAAAGGGGAGCCCTTTGCTCCCATGATTTGACAGTCAAGCAGTCACCACCATGCAAACCAGACCACAGAGATCCTCTGTAGGGAAGCAGAACAGGGGACAATGAGGACAAGGGGGTTGTTCAGACCAAAACCTCTTTTTTTAGATTTCTGCAACACCCTAGAGCTGATCACTGCTCTCTCACAGCCATGCTGCCACAAAACTTCCCCAACCACCAGCCTGTCATGTACTCTGGGCACCCTTTCAGTTTCTGTTCTGCCTGCCTCTGCCAGCAATGGGCTGGTTTGGGGGTCAGCACATGGCTGCAGGAGCTGCTTAGCTGTTCAGGCAGCATGGTTGGGAGCCAAAATACATCTGAGAGAGAGAGAGAGAGAGGATGTAATCGATGGCTTGAAGATGTTGGATATTTGTATGTCTGCTCCACGGCACCTGGGGAAATCTCAGTGTAAGATAAACAGTCCTGTTGCTGCACCAAACCCATTTCCTATGATGTAAAATATGACATGGAGGGGGCAGCTGAGGGAATTGGCTCCATGGCAGCTGCAGCGAAGCAGCTGGAGCTATGCTGATTTTTATTGTCCAATGACAGGCTCTTTTCTGTGCACAGAGGAGATTAAATTAGTCCAAGGAAGTCAACAGTTCACCTGCGTCTGTGGTAGACCACTGCTTTAAGCATTTTTCCTGATTTATCCTAACTGAGAGACTTGGGCCTGTGGAACGTCTGTATGGAGAAAGCCAACACGTGTGTGATGACATTCATACATCAGGGGATCAGCTCCTCCAAAAAAAGCCAAAGTGATTATTCAGAGTGGGACGTCACCAATGCAATCTGAGTCAGAGGCACAGCAGGACAGGTTTGGTGTGCAAACAGCAGGGCAGCACTTATCATGGAAATTGCTTTTGCTCAATTCCAGTAATTTAATTTCTTCCTGGTTCAGATGGCTCATCCTTCCAGGTACAGCTTGGAGACATTCAAGCAGGAGACTGAGCTGTGTGATGTCACATTCCAGGGTGGACACTGCAGTGTCCCACCCATCTGCTGCCACCTCTGGGTGCTGGGGACCAGGGGCTGCTCCAACCAGGGACACAGAGCAAAGAGGATGACGGAGGTGCTGCAGGCAGGACCACAGCACAGAGGGGCTGCAGCCCAGCACTTCTGGTCTGGAAGTGTCTGCAGCACTGCCTGAGTCCCTCAAAAGAAAAAAGAAAAACCGTTTTAAAAGGGCACAGAAGAAGACAGACAACAGTGCAGTTATCGGCCCCAGTGGTCAGTCTTGTGTCACAGACTGCTGCCTTCAGCTGCTGGTCCAGCTCAGGCAGCTGAGAGCACGCCCCCTTCTGTAGCACTGCTCAGCTGTGATTTGAATAAAGCCGTAGATGAAAACAAAACTGTGTTTTTTCTCTAGAAAGAGATTAAAAATGATGGGCTGAAGAGAGCTGCCAAACAGCTGGAGATGGTAATTCAGCTTCCTTCCAATTAACTTTGTCCACAGAAAGTTGAGGGCCGTGTCCTACCCTTCCTCTGGCTGCTGATAAGATTGTTTAGATGGCACTGTATGCCTCCTAAAAGTTCCCACAACACTGAGATACAGAGCATGCTGCTTATTTATCTGTTTATTCCAGTATGCTTTGCCAAAGAAAAATCAGCAAAGAATTAATTAACAGCAATTATTTCTAGCAACAACAGAGCAGCCCTGCTCCAGAAGCCATGAAAACAACATCATGAGACCCCTGTGGCCAGAAAGCCTTTCTAAACAGGTGCAAAAATAAACAATGTTATAGCAGGGTATAAAAAGAGCCCAAGCCAGGCTGGGGAATGGCAGGAGAGCAGTCATTTCAGTGGCTGAGTCGTCGGAGCAGCTGCCCAGGTGACTTTTGTGAAGGAGCCTCAACAAATGAAGCAGAGCAGAAGCACCGACCTGAGTGAAGAACCAGCAGGGCCAGGTTATTGCTGCCATCGAGGGTTTACTACACCCATCACCCTGTGCTAATAGTGCTGCTGAGGTGATTTACTGTCCCAGTCAGTCCAGCCGATTAGAGCTGTGATCTAAAGTACAGCCAGCTCCAGTTTCAGTGATAAACATCACCCCCCTGCCTATTACTTGCTAAAATAAGCTGAAATAAAGCCATCAATCCAGACATCTCTGTGCTCAAATGAGTCCTTCTAGCGGGCACCACCACACCTGCAAGTCTCCTGCCATGCCTGCTAAAAGGATGGAGGTAGATGTTCCAAACATGCTCTCATTTTTCACCTACCTGGTTCTTATTCAGCAGCCAGTGAACTCAGCATCTCTGTCCCTTTGACCAGAACGTGCACAGCCCTGCAGTGACCCAGTTCCTGAAACATCCCTGCTGCCTATTCACAGCCTGAGCATCTCCCCTCACACAAGGTCTGCCAGAGATGCTCCCCTCCATGCTGCTCCCCTCAATCCTAGCTGTTGGCAGAGGACAGTCCCTCTTTTCCACAGTACAGTTTGGGGTTGGGGAAACTAAACTAAACCCCACACTCCACCCAGCTGCACCACTCCCACTGGTGTCTGTGCACACAGACTGTTCACAGCTGATTTGTGGCACTGCCTCTGCTCTCCCATGCAGATCCTGCCCTGGAATTGGGCTGCAAGGACACAGCACCCCTGCACCTCTGGATCAGGCAGAAATTGGAAAGCACAGAGTGCTGCCTTAGCAACCACTCTGAGAGTGCACATGAACATTGGGGATGTGCCAAACAACAGGCACACCCCAGAGCCTGAGCTCTGCACGGGCTGGGGGGTGAGGACAAGGCTAAAGACAACCTGCTTAATGCAGGGGGTGAAGTCTAAAGAGCAAAACCAAGGGAGGCAACCTCAGCCCCCAGCAAGGAGCCAGCCTCATTACACCCTGGGATTTCCTACTTGGTGCTTGCTCATGGGGCTGTGAAGCCTCATTTATCACTGGGGGGGTTTTGCTTTAGCCTGGTTCAGCATCTTGTGTTACCAGTAATTTTCTCAGCATTGATCTGATCCGCAGCTTCTCTGCAATCCTGAGTGGCAGTGGGAATTTTTTTTTTCTCCATCTGGGTCTGCGGGCCCAAAAACTGACTTCCTGAGAGTGGTGAAATGCTTTTCCATCCAGCCAGCCCTGCTGCCTGGGGCTGTCAGTGCAAGCCAGAGGGAAGAGCCCTGGGTAGACTGGGAGCAGAAGGCTGCAGCACACAGCATCACATCAAACCCTCAAGGCTGTCCTGGTGTCCCAGATTCAGTGGTGCCATCATTCTTCTGCCTTGCCCATTAAGGAGAGATGCTTCCAAAGCCTACTGAAAAGCAGAGCGTGGTTTAATAAGAGAAATGTAAATTGAGCAGACACAACAGGGCCTGACTCCCTGACAGAGCACCTCCTCCCATGCTGCTGCCTTCCCATGTGCTCCCCTTGTTCAGCAGCTCTGCTAGCAGGATCACAACTGGGCGTGTGAGCAGGCTCTTGCTGAGCAGAGCTTGCTAGCCGCAAGAAAACTAGAAATCCTCCAGAATTCAGAGGTCTCATCTCCCCTAAGGTTACTAAAACAGGCAAGGATTCAGCTGCCCAAAGGGGCTGCAGAAGCACCCCCACCAGCTGCTTTTTAAACCCATCAAGGTGAAGTGAAAAGCCTGGGTCATTCTGTCTCCTTGTTTTCTTCATCCCCCTACTCTTTCTTCATCAGGCTGCTTTCCATCACTGTTTCTGTCTGAGTTTACCATAATTCATAAGGACCTGGACAGAAAATCTTCCACAACACGAGGTGGTTTAGTGCTGCTCAATGCCAGGCAGCAGGACAGTGGCCAGATGGATCCCAGTATCCCTCCCACAGCAGTGGGAACCAACCTCACTCTGTGTGGGAAGGGCTGCTCGTGCAGGCATCCCCCTGGAGGTGGGGAAATGTGGGACACCAAGGGCTGCATTCGGCTCACCAGGTTTGATCAGCTGGACTGTTTTACCTCACAGAGAACCGTGGCCTTTGTTGGGCTATATGGTGAATGCCAGCTTGTCATTCAGCCAAGCCCAGCAGGAGTCAGCGAGCCTAAGACTGATGCACCTGCTAATGCAAATCCCAAAATTTCCTGGATAATGAGAGAGAGCACAAGCATCAGAACCTCTAGGGAGAACCATAAAAACCTGTTCGTGTATCGTCATCATTTCCAGGAAACAAAAAAACGGATCAAGGTCTATCAAGTTCCCTGCAAACACTCATTGGACTTCTAGGTGACTTTCTATGAAGCTCCTATTTTGAGCAGTGATCAATTATGCATTTCAAGCCATATGGCACCTTCATTCCAGAAGGAAGGCATTTTGTCTTGAAATCTGTAAGCTAGAAAATCTGCTGCATCCTGACAAAAAATGCAATATTGCCAGTTACTCTCAGAAGCATAATCATTAAGAAAAAGAAAATAAAACCAGGATAAGTTTAATCAGATGTCCAGTTTTCATTGAAATACCCTTGAAACGGAAATGTACACTTGTAATTGCACTTCAGTCTTTTTTTAAATTAATCTGAGTTAGAGCTTTGATTTTTGTGGGAAACTTTATATAATATACAACATTCCCAATTTTAGCAGAAGGATCTCTTCCAGCATGGATCTCCTCCAGGCACAAAAGCACTGAAGTCCTCTGGATAGATATGCTACCAGACATGACAGCAGTCCTGCACACTAGCAGAAGTATCATTCCCATCCCAGGAATTATGGATGAGAAATGTAGAAAAATACTGCTCTCCAGTGGAGCCAAGACATCCAAGGCACTTCTCAGAGCAGCAACAAGTGATGCTCCAGACAGACATTTTTTACATGGCAGCAGGCTGTTCCTTCTCTCACAGCCTCCCACAAGCCAGGTTTCATTCCAGAGGATCAGTGAAAATGGTGCTGTCTCTCAGTTCTCTGCTTGGAGTGAGACAACAACGAGATGAAATTTAGAGGTGCTTTTACTCGTTGCCCCTCAGTTGGTTCAGCCAAAACCAAAGGCAGCAATAAGTAAAAGCTGTTTTGATTGCTGCCCCAAAGGGCAAATAATCACCAGCAACAACGTGTTCTCCCAAGGAAACCAAGCTGGTGATCATTGACTGTAAGTATAATACCCAGCCGCAAGGACTTCTTTGAGCTTGAAACCAGCGGGACAAATTGGGGAGAATGTTTTGGGGAAGGACCAAGCGTGAAGGTCAGCAAGCACACTCACTGCTCTGACTGCTCACAGCCCCAGACTTTCACCCCACAGCTGCTGACAGCTGTGACCCTCCTGCCATGCCAGGTATGTCCTTGCAGGTGGCAGATGCAGCAACAATCTCTCCTCAGCACTGAGGCACGGCCTCACTGCGCTCCTACAAAGGACTTTGGACCATGGCCCATTTCCAGAGGCTCTCTTTGCCTCGGCTTTCCTGTGAAAGCACACCCAGAGCTCTGGAAATGTTTATTAAACCCTTTCTTCCTGGTTCTGCAGGTCACTGTAGCTGTTTGGAGAGATACACCTAGAGCTCAAGGTCTCCCAGGAAGATGTAATGATGGTTAACTTGCAGCAATGTTCTCTCTGTAAATAACTGCTGCGATCAAGGTTAAGCTCTTTGTGGTTGAGTGGATTTTAATCTGAGCAAAGAATGTGTGGGCAAAGCTCTACTGATCCAGAGCCCTTCGGGGACTCCCTGGGACCGATCCCAAGCTGCTGGGTGCCTCATTAGGGCGTGAATGAGACTTTGCTGCAGAAAAGCTACAGAAAAGACAACTGCAACTCCATGGCTTATTGATTTCCATTATGATGGTAACAGCTTACATAGATCTTCACTCCAACACAGTCACCACTTCCTCCTGCCTCGGGCTATCCCTTCCACACCTGTGCAATGACAGCCAGGCTGGCAGTGTGCACGTCACTCCCAGCTGATTCCCAATGGTTTGCCTGTCTCCAGGTCGCAGGATCTGTCAGCAGGTGGAGCCTCACGGCAGCGCTGGCACGGGCAGCGCCTGGCAGCCTCCTGGCAGGAAGATTGATGCACTCCCACAGCACAGCAGCTCATCAGCTCCGAGCAGCTCCACCAAGAAATCAGTGCCCCTGACAAACTGCCTCCCCTGGAGCACGCACACCTCAGCACAGCGTTTCCAGAATACAGATTTTACCCAATGTGGTGACAGGCTCCTGGAGAGGTTCCTCCTCAGCCTGGGCACAGCAAAGCTGGCTATCAACCTACTGCTTTCATTTGGCTTAAAGGAGCACCAACCTGGATATCACCAGCAATGCTAAAATAAAGAGATTTCAAGTGGAAAGATTTTAATTAATGATTTGTATGTTGGCAGGAATTAATTGAAGAGCATTCTGGGAACTCTCCCAGATGACTCCAGTGTTGCAGGGACTTGTCCCCTTGAGCAAGTTGGGAAAACTGTTTGACCCCAGGTCTGGCAGTAATGGCTTTTTTCTCCCCACTTCTCATCTGCAGCTCTGAGCTTCCCTTAAAGCAAACATACTCTATTCTGCATCCAGCGCTTCCAGCCAGGACAGATGTGCCTCTGCCCATTCCCTGAATTTTCAGCTATCCATGCACAGCTCTCTTCGTGTCCTGGCACGAGGGGACAGCGGGTGACTCACTGTGCTGGGAAGCAGGATGAGACGTGCCCCTGGATCTGGACAGGATGAAGATGTGATCTTAGGGCTGGTGAAAGGTGCAAAGCTCTCACCCCCGCAGTCTTGTTAGGGTGGAAATCACTCAACACCTCACAAACTTTGTAACAACCCGAGGACAGACCTGGCATCATTGTCTCAGGAAAACGCACCCGAACTGCTGAAGGAACTGCCTGGCCAAAACCACAGGCAGAGTAACAACCAAAAAATGAAGCCACCACTGATAACAGCGCAGATTACCCCCCACCACTGGTGGGTTCTTTCAGACCTACCAGGAATTCACTTTGCCTTTCAATATTCAGGGAGCACAGAAGCATGAAATTTGATTTCTTTCTTCTGAAGATGCTGGAGATAATTTTAATTCTAACTTGGTATCACTAAAAGAAAGCTCTTATTCAGTGTTTTAATATAATGTCTTTTAGTATCTGTTGCAGCAATACAATCTCTGCTTTCTTTCCTATAAATGTACTAATCTCACTACAGGATATAATTTGAACAGCAGAATGAAGTGGAATAAAAATATGCAGCAACAGGGAAATGTCCTTTTCAAACAGGAACCTGCTCTGAGCTATGTGCACTCTGTTCCATCAGATTAGACAGAGCAACAATTTAAATCTCAGCCCAAATGATCTATACGAAAAGCAGAAAACGTTCTTTCACCCTTTCCTAGAACTCAGTACGAGCAGATGCACAGTGGAGAGAGGCAGAAGCAAAAGCAGACAGCAGGGGAGGTGAGACGTATCAGAGAGGGGACACCAAGCAAGCAGGGAAGCCTTAGAGAACTGCCTTGGCAGAGAGAGCCAGATACACAGAGAAATGATTCACTGGGTTAAAAACAAAAACAAAGGAGCAGGGATAACAGGGCAGAACATACAGTGGGAAACATGGGATTTACAAATTTATTGCCTGCTTGAAACACATTTCTAGGGGCCAACAGGCCAAAATTATTTCTGCTTGAACTCAACGTTGATTGAGGAGGACTTCAACTGCACTAGAACATGCAAGAGAAATGATGAAAAGATTAGGTGAACACTGCTGGCACAGTAAATAAAAGTAGAATTACTCCCTGACTGGTGTCTGGAACTAGAGATACAGTAATTTCATGCTATGAGGCGCACTTACGGGTTGTCGGCAAGTTCCCGTACTTTGTCCATATACAAGGCGCACCGGACTATAAGGCGCACTTTTTTTTCCAGCGAGGATCCGGCACAACAAAGTCACAATTTAGTAATGGAATCACCTGATTGCTGGGTTTGCTGGCAGGTGCTCAAAGGTGCCCTCCCTGTGCCATGGGCCCCGACATTCGCTCTGCGCGTTGTGGATCCCCACATTATACTGGGAGAGCCTGAGCCACAAACTGCACGGGGATGTGGGTGAGCGGTGCCAGGGGCGGCTCCACACAGGAGAGAGCAGTGCTGAGGGCAGCCCCTCCAGCTCTGGGTGAAGAAGAGTCACGGCTGCTCTCGCGGCAGCTGCCAGCGCGGCAGTTCCGCACTTCCAGGCTGGCAAATTTCCGAACTTTGTCCATGCGCACCTCTGGGTTTCGATCAAAATTTTAGTCCAAAGGTTGTGCCTTACAGGCGCGAAATTACTGTACTCTCCCAACAATAATGGAAGATAAAATGACTGGAAAAACACCGCACCCCAATACCCCCACAGGACCCAATGTCCTCCACAGCAGGGTGGGACCACCCCAGGGATGGGGACTAATGCCAGTGTTTATTAGAAAGCAATTTTAAAGTATAACAGCTTTATTTCCACCTGGCAAGTAACTTCTGTGAGCATATCAGTACCGCCCACAGAAGATTAATCAGTAGTTCAAGACCTACACAATTAAGGGATTGTTTGGTTTGGTTTTTGTCCTCTT
The DNA here is from genome assembly GCA_009812075.1 of Sialia sialis. NCBI lineage: Eukaryota > Metazoa > Chordata > Aves > Passeriformes > Turdidae > Sialia > Sialia sialis. The sequence continues at coordinate 5,506,290 of VRYO01002014.1, read as the reverse complement.
AAAATAAGACTTCACTGTTCTTACAGAGACATGGAGAACACTTTGGGCTGTAACTGTTTTGCCTCTAGAGAAACTAAAAGAAAGAAGCTAAGAAATACTCGAGCAAAGCAGACAAAAGCAGTACTTTTACTCATTTAGAGAAAAATCTTATTTTAGGAAAATTAAACTTTGGAAAAAAGGTTCTTTCAGGAAACAGTTCCTGTTGCAATATGAACAGAATGTACAATATGTACTACATTCAGTTATGCTTTCCCCTCTTGAGGAGCAAACTTGTCTGTCTTCATCACGACTTTTCAGGTTTTTCTTCTGATTTCTCATTTATCAGGTCTTTAAATCCCAATTTTTCCAGTGGTTCATTAGCCATAAGTTGCCTAAGTAAAAAAGAAGAAAACAACAAAACCATTTCAGAGAACACATCCTATAACCAAGAGAACAGCAGCATTTTCTATTTCATTTTCTATTATTTACCCTAAACAGATCCAAGACATCTATACAGAGTGACTACTGTTTGACAAGACCTCAGAAAATTCACTTTAAGGAAAGCAACATTCAGTGATTTATTTTTTCCCCCTTAACAGTGGTTTTCCAATTAAATTTGTTATTTCCCCATTTTAGGTACTGAGTAAGAGTTTCATCAAAACCAACCCAACTCCTGGTTATTTTTAATTGACACATTGCATAAGAGCTTTGCAAAATTCTACCAATGCCATCTATATTTAGGTGGTTTAGAACAGCCTTTGTGGTGCCACTGGACTTTGCTGTACTGATTTTCAAACTCGTTTTTGATTTGCAGTGTACTTTCCCTAGATACAGGGAGAATTGTGCATTTTTCAAAGTTCCCTGACTCACTCTGGTACAGGAAGCATTGCACAGCAATGCATGAATGGAAACATCCCTGGAAAACCAATCACCAGCACTTTCTTTACTTGAACTGAGGTACAAAATCTTCTGACTTGCCTGCTTGAAACATATTTCTAAGGGGCTAGCAGGCCAAATTATTTCCACTTGAACTCAGCATTAATTAAGACTCAGTTGCGTTAGTGTATGCAAGAAAAATACCACTGGCTCTGATAATTCATTGTTAAACTCGCAGGCGTCCTGAAGACAGTCAGTGCATATTGAGAAGGCCATGAAGAAGGTGAGCAAAGTATGGGCTACAAGTTAAAAGTTTAACTTGTACCCACAGTTGGAAAGGGACAAAGCTTTGGAAAGAGACACTGGTCGCTGTTGCAGGATGGAAGCTGCCCGAGTCTCGCTGTCATCCCACCATACGGGCGGGACAACATCAAAACCACAAGGCATGCAACCTGCAGATGCCACACGGAGCATCCATGTCCTTCACGGACAAATATTCCTCCGTGACAGCGGGCTCCGCTGCCCTGCCGGCCCCGCAGAGGCTCCCCGCTGTCCCGGGCCCGGCGGGGCCACTCGCCTGTCCATGCGGCACTCCAGGTAGGCCATGGCGCTCTGCCGGCACGCCGCGCTCTCGTAGCCGCTCTGGCGGAGACACTGCATGAACCGCTCCTTGAAGGCGCTGCACTCCCCTGCAACACAGAGCGAGGCCGCGCTAGCGCCGCGCTCGGGGCCGGCCCGGCCGCGGAGGGGCCCGGCGGGGCGGGGGCAGGCCCGGCGCTAGGCCGCGGTACCGCACCGAAGTGATCCAGAGGGAACGCGCCCTTGTCCGGCGGCCGCGGCGTGAAGCTCTTGCTGCCGAAGTTCATGGCGGTGGACATGTCGGTGCCGGGGGTGCGGTCACTCTCCGGTCCCTGCGGTCACTGTGCGGTCACTGCCGGTCCTTGCAGTCCAGCTCTGGTCACTCGCCTGTCACTCTCCCGCCGCTGGGGGGAGCCGCTCGCCGAGCGCATCGAGCGGGGGGTCACGTGACCGCCACCGCGCGGAGAGGGCGGGGCCGCCGGGCCGCGGGAACGGCGGTGGGCGTTGCTATGGCAACCGGAGCGCGTCGCGCGTCGCCATGGAGACGGCGCCGCCGCCATGTTGGGCCGGGCCCCACCGATTCCTCCTCATGAAACCCGTGTCACTGTCCTCGTTCCCCTCCGAATGTCCGGGTGTTTTCTCGGTTGTCCTGTGCAGGACTTTGGGGGGTCTCTTCCAGCTTAGGATATTCTGGGATTCCGTGAGTCTGGGACTCGTTCCTGTGAATGGGTGGCTGTGATGATCGTGGGCCGCCTGCCTGTGGAGGGGCTGTGTGTCCTTGGCATCTGTACATTGGGAAATGCAGGAGGAAAGAGCCGAACTCGGAGCCTGGTGTCTGCAAATCCCTTCATGCAGGATCCAGCCTTGTCCAATCTTTATGCAGGGCTGAGGCCAGGCTCCCCCTTCCCTCCTGCCCGAAGAATAAATTCCTCACCTGTCACTGCTGAGCTCTGGGTCGTGGATTAAAAGCTCATTTCTCGACCCAGCCCTGGCTGGTGCGTGATCCCAGAGCCCTGCGGATGGTACTGGCAGGAAGGCAGGATCAGCTTCCTTGGAAACCCAGCAGGATTTTGGACCATCCCCATTCTGCTCAACCATCAACATCAGTGGTTCCTATCTCTCATTAATCCTCATGGTTTAAACTGTGCACAAATCCAGACAGCACTGAGTTATTTTGTACCTCCTACCAGCATTGGGAGAGCACGTGGGTTCCCATCACATGGCATAAACGCTGGTGACACCAATAAAACCAAGGGAGTGTTGGCAGAAGTTTGAGAAATGGTGAACTTCCAGATCCTCAAGATGTACAACAAAGAAAATCAGCCTCTCTGCATGCAGGCTTACAGCACAAACTCTGCAGATTCACAATCTTCTGAAAGGATGATGAGAAATAGCTTTAATTTAACTCACTAGGTGTTAACTGTGGATTATGCTGGCATTTCTTCTTTGCCCATAGCTGCAATTGGTTAAAGACAGTATTTTATTCTTTCTTAAGTTGATTTTCTTTTAATTAAATGACTGAGCTAAGCAGAAAGAATTCAAGGCTGGGAAAAAAAATGAAATAGCTTCAATTTTTAAGGCCAGCCATTATGGAAATATTAACTGCAGCCCCATTTAAAGTGTCTTTTGTTTATGCTTTGATTGCTTTCTTATTACAGTATTGAAATTGTAAATGGAAAATTACACCATGTTCTATTACATAAGCAACTGGTTTGCACAGCTTGAAATATAAGGTTTTATTGCTAGGTTTTCAGGGATATGAACAATAGATGGGTTCTATTATACAGTAAATAGCACTTTTCCACTTGACTTCATTATAACACTTAATTGTAAAAGGGAGATACTCCTCTTTCATAAATGCATGCAGCAAACTCTCCCAGATTTCAGACAACTGAGCAGCAGGGAAGTAACTTTGGTTCATCTGGGCAGGTTTAACTGACATGTCAAAGCACTTGATTTTAGCAAACTGCCCACATTACATACATTCCTTACTTTCTGTCACAGTGGTCGACTGGCTGATGTCTATTCAATGAAGGAAGAAGGATGTGGAAAAAGGAAAAAGATGTGCAGAGATCCCACAGTGGAATTATTCCCAGGCAGACAGCACCAACCCTTTCCAGTTCTGTTTATCATCTTTACCAATGATCTGGGTGATGGGGTCGGGTGCACCCTCAGTGAAGTTGTAGATGACACCCATGTAGTTGAGCATGAGTGTGGATATTAGGAAAATTCACTTCCCCAAGCATTGCCACAGGGCAATGGTGGAGTCCCCATCCCTGGAGGTATTTAAAAGCCACGTAGATGTGGCATTTGGGGACATGATTTTAGTGGTGACCTTGGCAGTGCTGGGGGAACAGTAGGGCTTAATGATCTTAGAGGTCTTTTGCAGCCTAAATCATTCTGTGATTCTCTGCAAAGGCTATGTAGACTTGCTTTATTTTATTATATCCTTTTTTTTTTTTAACCTATTTGTTAACTGAAGGTCTTTCTTTGGAGTCTTAAATGTTGTAGTTACTCAAATTCAGGTCATGGATAGTAGCAGGTGTTTGGTTATGATTACTTAATGTTTTTATTGCAAATGCCAGTTGTATCTTCTAGAATTTCCTTTAAAGGTACGAGTTGTCATACAATCTAATACACGTGCTTTAGCAATTTAGGATATATTTTTCCCAAGGAGATCAAATGAAACCCCCATTAGATAATCATTGTGAGGGGAAAAAAACCTCATTTGTGGATTAAACCAACCAGTTCTAAAAGAACTCAACAAAAACAGAGCCACAAAGAGCAGTGCCACAAACAGAGAATTAAATGCTTTTCACGTATTATCTTTCAAAGAAATGAGAGACTTTGAGAGCATCAGGGAAATGTGAAAATAGCTGCTTCAGCAAAAAGGTGCCCATTGTACAAGAGAGATGAGATAATTCGTAGTGTTTCACAGTATCTCTGCTCTGGAGTCCTGAGCCCTTGCCAAAAATGAGAATGCTCAAATTAGAAGACTTCCCAAACTAGGGAAAATCTTGGCTCTTCCCCTTTCAAGTTACGCAGCTTGATAGTCTAAAAAAGAAATAAAAATCCTTTGCTTGAATCAGAGCTTTTCATCATTAATTATGGACTGAAGTAACATTTAAAACTGGTCTTTTCCAATCCTGTCAGATAGTGCTGAAAACTTATTCCTCTGCTGGTGTTTATCCATCAGCTGGACACACATCTCCTCAGAAGGAGTTATTATACACTCACCATTACTTTTTGGAAGCACTAAATTGAATAATACTTCAGAGAAGAACCTTTATTCTTTTTTACAGGCAGGGAAACGTCCGTGACTTCCATTATTTTCTCTCTCTCACCACGCTGCCTCTTCTTAGAGCCTGCAGACTCAAATTATCAGGTAGTTAATTGGAAAATAATTTATTGACAAGCCATGAAAGGCTTGGAGTAAAGCACTAGGGGATTTCGTAGCTCGACTTGGGATAGCTGTAGGAAATTAATGAGTTGAACAAGACCAAGCACATTCAGATGCTGGAATTTGTGCCCTTGAGACTGCTGTTCCCAGCCCAGGCACAGGCACACCTCAGAGAAACATCCTTCCAGGATAACTCATTCCTGCGCCTCACCTTCGCCAGGCGAGCACGCCGCCAGCTCTTACATAAGGCCTCTTGCTCCATCACTGCCACAGGCTGTTGTAAACCATTTTTCTCCCCTTTCATCCAGGTTCCTAGACAAGCAAAAATGCAGAATATTGCCAGAACAGTCTGGGGAATGGCGATTTCTGTTGTGGATGATTAATGAAATATTATTGTTTTGCACTTACAGGGAAATTGTAGTTTCATGCCAATAAGGTCAGGGCCTTAATATCTTATGTGCTCTATAAAGATGTACAGAGTGATAGTTTATTTTCTGCTATTACTGAGCCAAAGCCTCATTAGTTTAGAGAGGACCTTGTAGAAATAGCATCGCTGCACTGGGAGGTGAAACAAACCTTCATCTTAAATAGCTCATTGCAATTCTGGTACATCTAGATCCACGTCTCCATCTGCATCAAGATGGGCCCAGAAGTACGATGCTGTTTCTGTAGATACCAACTAATCACCCTTCATTAAATGCCTCTAATTTCTCTTGGATTAATACAATTTCTGCAATATGTTAGTGAGAGAGATGGAAGCCAGAGACTCAGAACGAAAAAATCCTTGGAGCTGTGTTGAGGAATTTGATTTTTCAGTGTATTTTGAAAATCATCTCTTTATAACCCAACCTATGTAATACTCACTTCCCAGGTCAGGCTGCCTTGAAAATGTAGATCTGGAAGATCATGGCTCTGGCTGCAGTTACGAGAGATTTTACTGCAAATCTTTTTGGAGACATGCATATTAAAAAGTACATTACCAGCACCAAAGCCAAGGATCTCCCATGTGTTTTCTCACTGAGTGAGACTCATGAAGGAATGAGTCCACTTATTGAGTCCAAGAGGAGACTGTTAAAAGCAACAAAACTCTAAAGAATGGAAAATGCTTAACACAAGTGGGAAATACTCTCACCTTAGGCTCTGCACAGGGACAATGCACTAATCTCATGCACAGAGTTTTTTATTTTCTTCTCCCATTGACTAGACTCATCACATATAATCTTTCAACTCAGAATATGGGGAAAATACCAACCCAGGAATCTGTTTTTTAAAAAAATTGCCATAAAATAAAGATTTAAAAAAATATTTTTCAGGAGTTTTTCTTTTCAAAGTAAATTTGCACCCACACTGATTTGACAGATGAATGAAAAGAAATTAAAGAGTCATTTGTCTAAAACTGAGCAAAGTGAACACTTGAGATAATGATCACTACCCTGTAGTGATCCTGTAGAAATAAAGATTTGCAGGGTGGGAAGAAGTGGGTGTAGTCCAATAAAACAATGCAGTAATGATGAAAAATTGAAAGAGGTCAGAGTCGGAAAGCCTTTGATTTCTTTTTGCAGTGGCGTTTGTCAAGGCAAGCAAAATCCATTAGCAAGGAGCAGCCTGAGTTTTAACACATCTGGTCTTTAAAAATGTTAATGTTTAATGGGGTATGCTGAGGCTTTATATATCCCTGATAACAATGCATGGCTGATAGGCATCTCTGGTGGCTGTAAAGCAGTGGCAGAGCCTTGCAAGGCACACCAGCTCTTGGTGTTCACTCTCATGGTTTATGATGTTATCAGCAGTCATTGACTGAATTATGGCCTTATAACAACTCTTTCCCTGCTTTATCCTGCAGTTTCTGTAGCTCTGTTAACCTGTGTCCCATTAGAAGGTGATGTGACCTCCAGATGAGCACACAGGAGTTAATGTGGTGTTTAAGTGCAGGCTCATTTTCCAGGAGGAACTGATGAGTCCCCTGAGCTGTGCCCACAAAGTTTGCTCACTTGAAGGTGCTTCTGCTTTAGGCTGGTAGGAAGACAAAGATGTGAGCTGGGAGTCCTGTGTGGGATCCTCACCTGTGAGCCTGTGCCTGTAGGCTTTGTTCAGGATTGCACACTGGAAGCCCAGGGATGTGAGGAAGAAATGAGGGTGTGGGTATCACATTGGCTGTATTTTAAAACTGCAAAGATTTCCTCCGTCCCTCTGCAGAGCTCATCCATCATTTCTCACAGGCCATCAGTCCATCAGGCATGGGCTCTCTACTTGAGAAAGGGTCTCCCCACAGGCTGAAGTCCTAGGGAAGGTGCTTTTGCAGCAGCCAGCTCTACTCCTGCAGAGCTCTATGTAAACAGCAACAGATTTCCTCCTTTAGTACCCAACTGGCCTCACACAGAGCTTTCTTCCTCCCTCTTACTGTACATTCTAAAGTCTCAGGAGTCCCAGTAGTCACCCCATTTGCTCAGAGAAGAATCTGGCAAAACAGGATATTCTTGGAAATGTCTGGGAGAGGAGGGTGCAGGCCAAGACCTCCTAGCTGTGCAGAAAATCTTGAGGTGGACATGACCATCCATTGCCCTCCTTTCTCTGCCCACTCTGCCTGATCCTCTCCTGCATAGGAAAGTTCCCCCTTGTAAAAAACTCCACTCCTGATAACAAGGCTTGGAGAGCAGGCAGACGTGCAGGCACCTTTTTGATGTCAATCTAGTTAGAGTTTATTGATTCCCCTTGCCTTTGGCTAATGTACTTTTATTATTATTAATAAATAATCATCAGTTTTCCATCAGTGTAGCCTGCACCCAGAAGCCTTGGAGAATTCTAGCAAAAGAATTATTAAACTAAAGATTTCTAAAGGGTTGAACAGCAGCACAACCCAGTAATCTACCAGAATCTGCAACTGGGGAGTAAAATATCCCCACTGGAGATTATGGGATAGAGTATCAAATCAGCTCCGTCCATTTCTACAAGTTTTCTGTTCTTGGTCATGTCTGCTTTGCTGTTATCCCCCAAGGATGCAGAGGGTGGGGGTGGCTCTTGGAGCTGTCACCTGGGCACGTGGGCTCTTGCAGGACCCTGCCCTGGCTTGGGACATGACTCAGTACCTGCAGGGCCAGGACTGCTGCCATGTGCTCCTCCTGGCTGGCACCTCCTTGGCAGCAGCTGCCCAGGCAGCCTCCATGCTGTGCCTGGCCAGCTGCACAGTCTGATGCTGGCTCCTCCCGAGTTCTAAGGATTCAGGATCTCTTTCCCAATCGAGGCAGGATTGCCTGCAGGGGACAGTTTCTCACAAAGGATTGTATGCAGCTGTTCATAAACAGAAAGAGTCATCACCAGTTGCTAAGGCAGACATGGCCATCCAGACACACACTGCTCTGGGCAGCAAACCGCCAAATAGTGACTGAGATAGTTTAGGGGAAATGTTTTGGAATTCTGGTAGGGGACTTTTGGGACAAAGACAATAACAATACAAACTCAGATTTGCTCAAGAAGGTGATTTTACTGAGGTGGCAGGAAAGCAAAAAGAATCAGAGCTGTCCCCTGTAAATAGATCTGCTCCTGTCAGCAATCCTGAGTTAGCACATCTTCATGCAACCATCATTCCAGCCTCTCCATGGTCAGTCTTGTCCTCCCTGAGGCCTTGCTTGCCAGGTGCACCCTGGGCTATGTGTTACTGTGGGCTTTCCCTCCTGTGTCCTGCTTCCTCCATTGCATCACCAGTGGTCCAGCTGAGTCCTGTGACCTGGCACAGTGACAGCAGTCCAGCATGGGTCCTGTCCTTGAGTTCTGACCCTTAAATCACATGGAGATCAACACACCCATAACACAGATCTTCACTGGAAAACAAACACCTCGTCCCAGTGTTGTGGATGAAATAAGAGCTCCAGATTACGATAATTCATGGTTTAGAATAAAATAGGGTGTTTTATTTGGCAGGAAAATGGACTACATCTGGTTTGAGTGGAGGTAAACAAGTCTGCAGAGCCCTTTACTCTGTGTAAAGCCACTTCCCCAGAAGGTGTGTTCAGGCAATGACAGCAGGGCTATAAAGGGACCCCAAGATGCTCAAACCCTCACCTGGCTTTGGACATGGCCGTGCAGAGTTTCCTGCAGCTCGTGGGCTCCAGCTCGCTGCTCTGTCTGGCTGCAGGGCTGTTTGCTCTCCTTTACTTTCTCTCCAGCTCCAAGAAGTCCGTTTGCAATTTGCCCCCTGGGCCACGACCTCTTCCTCTGATCGGGAACCTGAACGTGGTGGACCTGAAAAAGCCATTCCAGTCACTGACAGAGGTAGGGACTGAGCCAGCAGGCAGGGGGCAAATGTGCAATTCCTGCAATGAGAAATGCAGCTGGGGAAATAGAGATGTGGTTGTGTTTGCTTTGTGTGGAGGGCAGCAATGAGATGAGGCACATGGGCAGGCTGGCAGAATGACTTTACCTTCCGAGGCGCACACACACACACACGCACACATTTGTATTTCTGTATATGAATATGATACACTCCTTTATTTATACACACTCAAGAGTAGACCACCCACCCCTTGCAATCCACGCCAAATTGTTGGTAGTTTGAGCCCTTCAGAGGCTGCTGGTAAAAGACTCAAGTTGGGCCAGGCTGCTGCCATCAAGAGATGTCTCACTGCCACAGACCTCTAGGAAGGATGGGTGGATGGAAGGGATGAAGCAAGAAAAGGTATCACCCCCACAGCAGAGGGAAAGGGGATATCCTATGCACACCTTTTTCCAAAACTAATTGTAGCTCTGCAATGCAAAGCACAACTCTGCATCCCCAGCCCTTCCCCTGCACACACTGCCCAGGGTGGTTGAGAGCTCGATGCATGGATTTTATATGTCTAGTTAAACAAAATGCTTTTTTTTTACACAGCTCCATGGATACAAGGGAAAAAAAAAGACTTAAATATTAAAAATCCAGGGGCAATGTTTGTTTCAGAAAGTGTCTGCTGTGCTCCCCTAGGGACCTGGGGACAATTGAGTGGGGATTCAGATTTTATCTGGTTGCTGTAGAGACAGTTGAGGTGCTGTGATGGACCTGTCACATGCCCTCTGTGTATGTGCTTACTGGACACTATGGTGGGGAAAGCTGGTCTGCAGAGAACTCCTTCAGCCACTGGAACATCTGCAGTGAGAGGCCAGTGCAGACACTGCAATCCTCCAGTTAGCTGTAGAAGAAAGGCCATCCTGTGTTGCCAAAGAACACAATTCCTGCAGCAGGCCCACAGTGCCCATCTGCCTTGATTTATGGGGCAGAGGATTGTATAGATACCAGTTCTGATGGGCTTCTGGTGCTGAGCTCCCCTCTGATCATGGGTATGAAACTATTTATGAACTATTTTTGGCAGTACTGGGAGATTTTATGGTACAAACGTCACAGGACAGCACCAGACTAATTTCCTATAATCTACCAAGAAGCTTTATTTGGGCTTCCAGGCCTGCCACATGCAATACTTGTGCTGCTGAGTAAAACCAGAGTGGATGCCAAGGAGCACTAATGCAAGGAGATGGCCACAGGAAGGCTTGGAGGCAGCTGTGATTCCCTGCCCCTGGGCCTGCCACACTCTCTGTGAGCTGCCAGGGATGAAAGAGCCAGTGCTAATGTTATCTCCCAGGCCGTCAAACCACTGTTTGATGAAAACAAATTCAATTTGTCTGGCATAATAACAAGAGCTCCTTCTAATCTGAAATTCAATTTGTGGAATCTATCTAATGCATAGAAAATGGTAACCCAGGCACACCAGAAACAAGAAGACATTTGGAGTGGACGGCTTGCAGTGGGTTTAAACGAAGCCTAAAATACCAAGGAATGATTAGCTTGTCAAAGCCACCTTTCAGGGTAACAGATGATTCATTTTTAATTTGCTATATAAGCCTAACACTCTTTTGACATTATCTGCCAGAATATGCTTCCTAGTAGGATTCAAGTTTCTGGTGGACAGCAAATAATTCTGTGATGACTGCAACACTACCCACCTTGCCATAATTAGAGACAAGTGCTGTCCTGAAAGAAAGAGTTATTGTCTGGCTTTGTTTTTGCAGTGTTTGTGGCTTCAGCCTCAAAGGTGTGTGCACGCCCGCTTGCCTCAGGTCACCAGCACCACAATAAACAGGTCTGCCTGCTACAGCATTTTCTAACCAGCCTCCCAAGGTCGGATTGCTGGCCTGTTACTGCAGAACACCACAGGAATGCAATGGCACTTTATTGACTGCCCTGACAGGAGCAGTGATAGCAGACACCTTGTTGTGCAAACAGGGTGCAAGCGGAGATGCTGGCAATCGATAGCTGTTGTTCACTAGCTGAATTACAGCAGTACCTGGAGGCATCAGGCAGGGCTGGGAGGCTCCTTTAGGTCTAGAAACCACCTAGAGTGGCCAATACTAGTGTTTGAGTCCAGATGTGGCTTTGAATGAAGGTATCTGTTCCTCTTGACAGCTCTCCAAGATATATGGCAATGTCTTCACGGTGCATTTTGGACCCAGGAAGGTTGTGGTACTGGCTGGATATGAAACCATCAAGGATGCCCTTTTAAATCATGCTGAAGACTTTGGAGAGAGGGCAGAAATACCCATATTTAGGAAAATGACACAAGGAAACGGTAATTGACCTTTTGCTTGGACAAGTTCTGTCTCTTTTCATTATATTCTCACAGCACAGAGTCCTGTCCTCTTATAAATCACTTTTTGTCATCTTGGGAGGTACTGTTGTGTAAGAACATTTACAAACCACAGGTGCCATAAGGATGTTACACCTTTATTTTAGGCATAGCATTCAGCCATGGAGAGCTATGGAAAACTCTGAGAAGATTTACCTTGTCCACACTGCGAGATTTTGGAATGGGGAAGAGAACCCTTGAGATCCGAATCCTGGAGGAAGTAAATTCCCTTATCAAATATTTTGAATCCTATCATGGTGAGTGTCAAGTCTTTCCTCCAGAGACAGAACAGGTCTAGCAGAACAATAAAGATTAATGAAAGTTTAACTCTGAGCAAATGGTATCTCGTGGTTAAAGTTCAGCATACAGTGCAGTAGGTTATTGAACCAAGGCCTTAAAACACTGAAGCAGAATTCCCTGCTATGAATTCTGGGTGGGGAATGAGTTTCCTTTGGGAGCTCAGGACTACATTTCCATAGAAAACCAGCCTGAAATGAGCATAGTCATTTTGTCATTTGTTTTCATTGCTTGAAATACAGGGAAACCATTTGATACAAAAATGATACTCAACAATGCTGTATCCAATGTCATCTGCTCTATATTGTTTGGAGAGAGGTTTGAATATGATGATCCAGTATTTCTAACTTTGCTGAAGCTGATAAATCAAAATACTAAGCTGTTGGGCTCCCCTATGGTTCAGGTAAGAGCTTAATTTTATGGGGACTATCTGGTTTCCAGCATTTGTTCTTCTGGCCTCCCACATATTTCCTCTTTAGAACAAGAACGTTATCAGCCAGTCAGCATGTACAGAACACATATGTGGTTCTGTATCTGCAATGCACAGAGTCCCAGGGTCCTGCATTTACTCTGCAAAGCTTATTAGTAGAAGAAAAAAACCCCAAAAGTCTTCACAGAAGGAACAGCTTTATCCTCTTTGAGGAGCAGAAACACAATCCAAACCTGCCTCCTTGAATTACAGGAAGACCACTCTATTTCTGTAGCAATTCAGAGCTCCTTAGACTGCAGGATGGGGGGAATTACAGCCTCAAATGTCAGGGCATAGGGCAAGGGACCAGCAGTGTGATTTGAGACATCAGTATGTGTTCAAAAATGTCAATTAACATTCAGACCTCTCTTGCTCCACAGTTATATAACTTCTACCCATCCCTTGGATTTCTGTCTGGAGCTTCCAAGACTGTGCTACAAAACATCAGAGAATTGAATGCTTTTCTCCAGAAGCTCTTCCAGGAACACCAAGAGGAGCTCAATGAAAATTACTTAACAGGCTTTGTTGATGCCTTTCTGGTGAAGCAAAAACAGGTACTTTAAAGCTGAGTTCCAGTGTCTTTCTGTTCCCTTAGCTCTGACTTGTTCTTAGGACTGGCCATCTGTCAGGGACTGGGAGTGAGTGGAAACAGAAGAACTGCAGAGAGCAGAACATATCAAAGCTCATATCACACTGAGCTGTGCTGGATTCACTCATGGCCCCACTGGAACTGCTGGTTAAAGGGATTTAGGTGTTGAGATGTCCCACAAAGGTGAAGTAAATTCCCACTCAGCACACACATAAGGAGGAGCTCATCCCAAACCTTCCTGCAAGAAGGTACAGGGATAAACTGTGTTGCAGTAAATGAATTCCAATTTATTGGAATTATTTCTAATATCTACACTTGGGAATTACACATGTGCTTGGGACAGACAAATTCCACACAGCATAGGCCCTAATGCTAAAAGAATAGATATTTAGTTTTCCAGTGCATATAAAGTCACAGAAGGCTAAAATGCAGATAAGAATGGTCACACATGGGTGTCATTTGCTGTATTACCCACATGTTTTGAAGGAGTCAAAGAAGCCACACACTGCATTCAGCAATGGAAACCTGATGTTTTCAACCCTGGACCTCTTTGCTGCTGGGACTGAGACTACATCCACAACTGTGCGCTGGGGGCTGCTTCTGATGATGAAATACCCAGAAATTCAGAGTAAGGAGGACAAGACTCTTGTACAATTTATTGTTGCATGCTTAAGGCTTTGGTTGTGGAAGGGAGTGGAACTCATTCAGTGTTGCCTAGAGTAATTATTCTGAGTGCTCTGAGAGAGATAACAAGCTTGACTTTTCAAAGGAATTTTATTCAGCTGGATTGCAATAAACCAGCCCAGCCAAGTGGGAGAGGCTAAGGGGCAGCCTGCAGTCACAGCAAAGTTCCCCCATCATTATTCACCTGCAGGCTATGGGCTTACGTCACTAAAGGTCTCCTCAGGAGCTGATTCTGATCTGGTTTCTGTTGAAGGTTGTGGGGTAACAAAGGTGTGTAATGAGAGTCAGGCATGAGATGGACTGTAGTGACTCCATTCAAGCTGTCTTAGCTCAACAACAAACTTGAAAGAACCACACCATGCCCTGATTTACCCACTTCTGCCCTTCCCAGATATTTACAGTTTTCCCTTTCCTTCATCTCTGCCAAACTGGTAGCCATTTCAGTTGCAAGATGAGATTGTTATCAGCTTCTTAATCCTTTCCTCCCTCCAAGGAAAGATTCAGGAAGAAATGAACCGTGTCATCGAACCAGGAGAGCTGCCTAGGTTGGAGGACCGGAAAAAAATGCCTTACACAGAAGCAGTAATACATGAAATCCAAAGGTTTGCCAACATTGTCCCCATGGGCGTTTCACGATCCACTCCCAGCGATGTGAATTTCCGAGGCTATGTCATTCCTAAGGTGAGCTCTGAGGCTGGCAGCCTCTGCTGCACAGATTCCTCACAGCTTTCTTTAAAGCAGATGAAGAAATGCATAAATAACTAAAGACACAGTGATGCATGGTTTCATCTGTGCTGTGACCCTTTGTCTTGGATCCAGGATAATTATTGTAAACACACACAATAGATTGTGGTCTGGTACAGTTTTTTGAGTCATGATTAACTAGATTTAATTAAAACACACTGGTTTGAATCTTTTATGTCAAATGTGGAACCTCTACCCTAGCACCTTTGTTGAAAGATATGACTCTGTAAGAAAGGAATGTTGTGTGGTCCAAAAATCAGAACAGCAGTTACTGAAAAAAGACAGAGCCATGATGGGGCAGAGAAACATTTTCCAGTTCTATTTGTCTTGTCTTATTTGCCTGTTCGCATCAGGAAAAATAGCACAGTCTGGCTCAAGTAAGGGAGTGATCTCCTCTTCCATGAGTTTCTTTGATCCCTTTCAGGGTACTGAGATTATTCCACTGCTGACCTCTGCTCTGAATGATGAGTTACACTGGAAAACCCCGAATCGGTTCAACCCTTCCCATTTCCTGGATGCCAATGGGAACTTCATTAGGAGAGAAGCATTTATTCCATTCTCCATAGGTAAGAGGGGTGTGGGTGCAAGGCTAATGGCAGCTCCCCCTGCTTTCAGGAAAGTATGAAAGGCAGGGACACAGAACAGAGGATAAGGGATTTCTTGTCATTCTCCCGTCCACCCTTGCTGTAGGCATCCACCTCTTCTTTGGGAGAGATGGGAGACACGGATTTACTCACAGTCACTGAACAATTTCATGAATCTACAAACTTCTGTGTAGTTTGAGATCAAACCAGTAGCACCTCTAATAAACAAGGAGAAGGATGGGAAAATTTCTTACCTCAGCAGCCTGCTCTTTCAGACTGCACCTCCAGATTAGAAGGTCTCAGACATCAACATTAACAGTTACAATGCTGATCATTAACTTCTCCCCTGGTTGTTTTCAGGACGAAGGGCTTGCCTTGGTGAAGGACTGGCCAAAATGGAGCTGTTCCTCTTCTTTTCGGGCTTGCTCCGCAAATTTGTTTTCCATCCCCCTCCAGGAGTGGATAAATCAGACCTGGATCTCACTGCTGATGTTGGCTTTACCTTGACTCCCATGCCTCACCTGGTTTGTGCTGTGCCCTGTGAATGATCACGCAGCACAGCATTAGAGTAGTGAACACTTCAAGCTTTAAAGCAAATCTAGCTACAGTGGGGAAAAGCTGTCCCTGAGCTTTAGGGAAGGAAGACACCAGGCACTGTTATTTTCTCTCATTCATGACATTCTCTCCAACAGCTCTTGCAATGTCTGTATAATGCAAACCCTTCAGACAGCTCTGAGTTCTGCTCTCAGAAACTCTGATTCATTTCTGGAACAGCACATCAGAGATGCTGTTTTCAGGACAATTTGAAAGAGTGAAATGCCTTGAAACTTCCTTGATGGATGTAACCCATCAGCGCTCCCCCTCACCCATCAGAGCTGTCCCCTGACAGCCTCTTGGGGAATTTCTCAGCCCAAAGTCTAAGCCCTACAGCAGAGCTGATTATGGATGGCCCAGCTGGAGACAAGAGACACTCAAAGGATCTGAAAATCTCCTCAGGATGGTTGTTCAGCTGAGCCTCAGACTGAGCTTCCATTGTGCGATACAACCTGCCTTATCTTTATTACAGAGTCCCAGACACAGGGGTGTAACGTGGGCTGATGCCAAGACCCAGGCACAGGACAGTTATCAGGAAACATCTAAGTGGTTTGGGAAGTGGGTTCTTTCCAACTCACACCAGGCACTTCATGCTGAACAGCCCATTTATGATGGGGCCAACTGAGCAGCTTTCTGCTTCTGCTAAGAAATGCATTTCTACCACTCCCTCACCCCTCCTGGCTTTGTGCTGGCTCTGGCACCTGTCCAATCCCCTGCTGGGCCATCTTAGATCCCTCAACTGGCAGAAAATGAGCAGCCATGGCAAGGGAAGAATTTCTGAATCAGCAGAGCTGGGGCTGGGCAGCAGGACTGCCAGAGAGCTGGGACAGGCTCAGCCCCTGCTCCTCCTGCACCTCAGCAGCTGCACTTGCTTGGTAGATCTTCCTTATCCCTACCCTTCTCAGAGAGAAAGGATCCTTCAGGGGATGAATCAGCTCCCATAAGGTTGATTCGTTTCTCACTCTCTGCACTGACTGCAGGGTGCACCCTCATCCACAGGCTCCTAATTCCAAACTTCAGTCTCAATTACCAGGCATGTTGTGATGAATAGGGACAGTATTGTCCATTCGACTGAAAATGTGGCAGTTATGGTAAACCTACAGCATAAAACTAAAGTTACTGTCATCTAAAGCTGAGCTGTGCAGCAAGTGGAAGGAAGGAAAGGAGAGACAGTGTGAAGGGATGACAAAGTACAGTGGCCTCTGGCCAAGACACTGACTGTCCTCGCTAGCTTTAGGTCACACAACTAATCACTAATAGTGATTCTGCACCTTCTACTCTGCTGGCATTGCACTTGGTCAGGGGCTGTGCCACAGCCCCAGCTCCAGCTCCTGGGCACAGCTCAGGGAGTCTCAGCGAGCTCTGTGACAAGGAAGCCTCGGCTGCTGCGCTTGCTTGCGTTTGTTTTGCTGTTGCTCTATTTGCAGTCTAACTACTGCAAGCCTGACCTTATCACTTACTTAATCATTAAATATTTTTGTTCTGTTGCTGTTGATCTATCTGGTGTGACAGTATGAAGTTGATTTCAGGTCAAACTGATAAAGCTGGGCTGCACCACCTTCAGCTCCCCTGCACGAGAGAGGTGAGCACAGGGATCCGTGGGCAGCCTGCAGCCAGGAGATGTTCAGCAGCACCCAGAGCGAGCAATACTCACAGCCACAAACATCTCAAAGGAAATAGCTGGATCTCTAACTCCAGAAAATCACCTCTGCTCAGTGAGGCGGGACGTGGCTCTGCAAGGCTCTCTGATGTGGCCCCTTTCAGTGGTGCCTGAAGGAACCATGCTTACAAGGAACCCATCACAGTAAAAGCCAGCAGGAGTTATCTGAGGCTGAACTGCTGGTCAAGAATGGGACTGGCAGGGAAGCTGCAGAGATTTTGGGGGATTTAAGTTAAAGGCAGTAGGACTGGTGTTTGAGTGGCCCTGGCTGGCTGACTGGCAGTGGTGTGGTTGCCTTTAGGTGGCTGATGCCCAATGCTCATGAGTACCACCCATGTCACAAGCGATGGCAGAATGCCACATGGGCACGAGGGATGGAGGACAACCGGGCCACGAGCACCCTGAGGGGCCTGGCTGCCCCAGGAATGCACCCAGAGCAGTGTCAGTGCCTGGCAGGTGTTTTGTGCTCGGCTCTGTGTGCTCAGGCAGGGCAGCACGTAGCAGCGCAGCACTGGAGTGAAACACGAAACACGTACCAGACACATTAGTGAGACAGGAATTTCTTGTCATCGCAAGACTTTTACTTACCTTTGTCATTTTAATGCATTGCACTCAGAGCCTGGCTTGAAAAAAACCCCACAATACGCTCCCCCTGGCTTTTCAGAGATAATTTAAGTTTCTTTCTGAAAGGCCTTTTTATGAGTTCAGATGCTCCCAGGGCAAGGATGAAATACTGGGAGAGCAGCAGCAACACGTAACTTTTGCCCTGCAGGGTGCTGCTGGTCCAAGGAAACCCTACAGAGTGAAACATTTTGCCCAGGCACAGAGCAAAATGTGCCATTGCAAGTTGTCATTGCAGCGCCCACGTTGTGCACCCTGTCCCAGCCACGATCCTTCCTGCCTGTCTTTCCAGCCCCTCTGCCTCTCAGCCCGTGGAGCAGGCAGGGCTGAGTCATGCTAGGCATGCTCTGGGGGAAACCGTCGCCTCCAGCCCATTTCTTGGAAGCTAATAAAAAAATAAATCCCAGAAATGTTGCGACACACTTGCTGCTTCTGCTTCTGGGTGGCTGTTGTGCTGCAACATCTCCACAGCACACAGCACCACACAGGCAGCTCTGGTGAGTGCCCAGCAGCCACTCGCTCCAGGACCCTGCTGACCGTGCCCCACTCTGGATCAGATCCACCTCCTTCCTCGCCTTCTTTGCATTTACAAGGCTGAGGACCCATATTTTCTGAATAATGGTCTTTATATGATCTAACCTTTGGACAAATGTACCTTTAGCCTTGAGCTTCTTCGTCATGTAAGATAGCCCTTTCTTCCCTGAATGATTTTATTCCTTTGGCTGGTTATGCCAAACTTCCTCCTGAAAACCACTATTCAACCAGGTAGACCTCAATTATTTTCTATAAGGCTTAAGCCTTTATGAGGGATGCAAGTATCTTTGACTTAAAATCATTCCATTTTTCTGTCTTGTCCCCTTTCTGGAGCCTGCCAGGTCAGCTGGCTTCATTAACTTCATTAACTTTTTCCCTCAATCTCTGCAAAATGAAGTCCTCCCAGAAGTTTCAAATCTAATTTTGTCTTTCCCCTGCACTCATGAATCCACTCATGATCACTTGATCCAAACTAATTTTCTGTGGCTAGCTATTACATGTCTTCTACCTCAGACACAAAGTCTGAAACCACAGGCAGTTCAGAGCTGGCTTTATGAAGAAGTTTATGGGCTGCAACCCCCCAGGGATAGTTGGGCTTTACCATTATTAACAACCTTTGATCTCCACTTGACATCAAGAAAGCCAAAGCCTCCTGTAACAATACTGATTTTTCTCTGTAGTAACACAGATATCTCAAATCCTACTAAACCTGAATCTGGAGGTTCTAACAGGATTCCAAGAGCCTTTTTATTTCCCTGTGTCAGCAGAGTGCTTGGAGGGTCATAGTACTGCTAATGAGGGACCTTGAGGTCTCAGGGAGGAGGAGGTTATAGAGGAATGCCAAGCACCTTTTCCCATGTGTATGTTCTTGCACACACATGCATGGGTTTGTAATTTGAAACTCTCTTTACTTCTGGACAGGCTTTGCAAACTGCTTAGACCACATTCTCTGAGGTGTTTAAAGAGGGTGGAGTATGCAGTATTTATTTAGGTACTCTACAAACCTTAATAAGAATTGAGTGCTTGTAGCAATTGCAGAGAGCAAACAGAAAGCCAGCTGGCAGAAACTGAACAGTGCCACTGCATTTTTATTGCTGCTAACCCCAAAAAACAGATTATTACTAAAAAAATGTCTTTTTTAATTTCATTTCTCTCTGATCCTGCATTAATTTGTCTGCTGTGTGCAGCAGTATTATTAGCAGTAGTCTATTTTTCAACTGGCTATAAAAATTCAGCTTTTAAATTACCTCCTGGTCCAACTCCTCTTCCGATCATTGGTAACCTGCACTTGGTGGATCTTAGAAGGCAAGATAAATCACTAATGAAGGTAGGACAAAAAAACCCTAACCCAGACCCTCATAGATTTTAACGCTGCCTGGGATGTATCAGTGACAACTTTTTGTCTTTTTTAATTCAAACTAAATTGTAAAGGTGTGAAAATTGCTTTATAGTATCTTTTTGGGCTTCTTCTAGTCAATGTGTGCATTGATGCAATGTAATTTAGGAGCAATCAACCATTAGAAAAAGACCTCTGGGTAATATGGGATTTCTTCATGTAATTGTGATGATGTACATGAAGTCTATAATGCTTGTGGGATTTGAAATATTAATTTGACAGCTTGAACACCCAGAAATCTTTTAAAGCATTAGGATATAACTAACATGAATTAAATTGCTTCCCTCCCCTATGCCCTGGAGACCTGGCAAGAGGAATTCCACAATGCAGTGACCCCAAAACTGCCACGGAGAGAGCCAAACCCAGGAGCTCCATTGTAAAATCCCTTTCCCTCCTGATGAATGGGATATGCATTAAAGTCTAGATGGCAGTGCAAGGCAGAGATGGGAAAGCCGTGCTCAGGAACACAGTGAATAACCTGGGAGCTCTTCCACTAAGCTGTAATTAAGACAACTTACCCCACTGATGGTGGTGGGCTGTCCCTGTGTGCAGGATGAGGCTGTTCCTGGAGCATTTGGGGTGGTGTTCACTTGGCTTTTGGGGATGGCTGACCCACACCAGGGTCACAGAGAGAGTGAGCAAACAGGCAGGGGGGTCACAGCCAGGTGTCCACGGCTCCTGTGACAGCAAACACTGTGCTGCTGGGGGTTACTGCTGCCAGGGGTGAGGCCCCAGCACCTGGAGCTGTTATGGGCAGTGTCAGGGTTGGGGTCAGTTTACCCAGCAGGGCTGGGCAGACGCTGCTGCAGCCTCTGAATTGTGCTTTGGAATTACCTCCGCGTGCTTTCGTCCCTTGCTGGGTCTGTGTGGTATTGCCCATGTTTGCCTTTGATTTGGGATTACTCCAGAGGGGTTATCCCTCCATCTCACCCCACAGAGTGCAAAAAATGGAGTTTGCACTGAGCAGCTGGCACCAGCTGGGGTTCGTTGGGTGGGCACTGATGGGTGCCCCCTCTGTCCTGTGAAAGAGATGCTGCTCTTCTGCTCTAGCAGCAGGATGCAGGAGTGCTTTAGTGCATCAGGAGCATCAGACCAAAGCTTTCCACTGTGACAGCACCATTAGACAGCACTGAGCTGTCTTCTCTTTTTTGGTCTTTCTCCAGTTTGCCAACTTTAGTTGCCATTTGATGTCCAGTCTTCAGATGGGATTTTTTTGTTTTTCATTCATTTTCTCCTTAGCAGCAAAAGCAGATTAATGATGCACTGATGGGGTTAGGGCCTCCTGCATGCCAAGAAGCCTGAATTCCATAGGGATGCCAGTGAGGCATCTGTACAAAATGCCTGATGTTTGACCGTGATGAGCTCTGGCTCACAGGTGCCCTTCTGCAGGCAGGGGCTCTGCAGCCATTCCCAGCAGGATGCCAGGATGGAAAATGTCCTTCCAGACAGCAAGAGGTGCTGTTCTGTACCTGCTCCTTCCCTTCCTGACCATCACAGCTCTCCTCTTTTTTCAGCTTGCAGAAAAATACGGCCCCATCTTCACCCTCCACTTTGGCTTCCAGAAAGTCGTGGTGCTGACCGGGTACGAAGTTGTGCGAGAGGCGCTTGTGAACTACACAGAGGAGTTTGTAGACAGACCATCCATCCCAATATTTGACCAAATTCAGAACGGAAACGGTACTAGAGCAAGGAGTGGGGGGTGGGAGGGACGACACTGTCTCTTAGTGCCCATGGTGGTGGTGATGATGATGATGATGATGATGATGATGAGGCACAGGCTAGCTGTGCATCCCTGGAGCGCAGCTTTTAAACATCCCCTTGGGCCCTTCTGAAGACAAGTGACAGCAAACATTTGGCTTTCCTTGCATGCAATGAGTCCTGGCCTTCCATCATTTCTGCTGATGCACTTGCAGCCCATCCATATCCAAAAAGCTGAGGGGTGGGAGGAGTGGGATTTGGAAGGCACTGTGGTAATTGTGGGGTTAATCTCTGTGAGATGTCACTGTCACCACCGCGTTTATGAACCCTCTGAACATTTCCAGGAGACTTTGGACTACCTGGCTTGGCTGTTGGGAGCTGTTGGGTTTTTCCCTTTCTCCCACTGCCTTTGTCGTGTCAGTTCCCACACCTTTGCCTCCCCACAAAAGCTCTCAGGTTGACCAGCCTGAAACAGGTTCAGGCAGAAGCAAGAGGCTGGAGCTGGAAATTCACCCCCACCAACAATCACACAGTTTTTTCTAAGGTATCTTTCCACCCCTGACTGTCTCAGAGGACTTTTTGAGTTGTCCATCCTCTGCTTCATGTGAGGCTTTAGCTGGGAGAACCAAAAGGCAGTTTTATATGCCAGTCACGGGCTGAAATTTGGATTAGAATTAGAAATTAAATTACCCAGCCATAATATCAACAGGTGAATTTATCACTACATAAATAAAATAAATCGATGAGGAGAAAGGTAATTTTTAGAGCTAATTTACATGTAAAACATCCCTGTGGGAGCCTATCAGTGTTGCATCATAAGTCCTTTCACATTTACCTTCTCAGCCCTAATCTGAAGCACTTAGAGGTGACCTAAAGATGCAAGTTTTCAGGGGCTGTTAAGCAACAATGGTCACAAATTTTCCCATTAAACATTTTTTCTTCAGAAAACACCAATTTCTTTACTGTGAAGATGCTCTCTGAAAAGGAATGATCCAGGTGAAATAGAATAAATTAAAGAAAAATTAAAAATTGAGGTTTAGAAATCTGTTTTGACACCTTTAGAGCAAAAGATTTTGCTATCCAAAGTAAAACTACACTGCTTTAAAACAGAAAAGCAAACATTTAAAAGCCTCACAGCCCCACAATGAAGATGTGAAGTGCTGGAATGCAGCTTTTCAACTGACCACAGACTGAGATAGTTTTTGGATTATTGACCCAACTTTTTCTTTACAGCACTCTGACAGGATGAAATACCCATTCCCTTCTTGGAGGTGCTAGAGATCATCGTGGCATGAGCTCAGAAATCTCCACAAAAATGTCAGTATTTTTGCCACTGCTGAAAATACAGC
>VRYO01002014.1:5467519-5482590 GCA_009812075.1 Sialia sialis | reverse complement strand
AAAAAAAAAAAAAAAAAGTGCGGCTTACATTCAGGTGCGGCTTATATGTGGACAAATCCTGTGGTCTGCCCAGATGTGCGGCCTCTAATCAGGTGCGGCTTATAATTTTGAAATTACTGTACCTTTATGACTAGAGCAGGATGAAGGGAGAAGCTTCAGAGACACAAGGTGCTTGTGGCCCTAGAATTGTACCCAGCAGGGTCAAAAATGTCCCATGACTGAGTCAAACCAGAAGCTCCCCCAGCTCTACAGCCAGCCCTCACTGGTCTAAAGCCACGCCTGCTCATCTGCCACTCAGGAGACGATTCGAGTGACTGAGCTGGGAGGGAGATCAGTGAGAATGGAGCTGAGGACACGGGGATGAGGCACACAGAAAGGGGAGACATTTAGTCCCTAAATCCATGTGGAAACAGGCAGCACAAACACCTGTGGAGCTGCTCACCCTGTTTGTTTGAACGTGGGGCTCCTCTGTGCCTGAGCCCAGCACGTTTCTCACGGCTGCCCAGGTCTGTTCTTCTCCATCGGGGAGCTGTGGAGGACCACGCGCAGATTCACCGTGTCCAGCATGCGTAACCTCGGCATGGGCAAGCAGATGATCGAGGGCAGGATCTTCGAGGAGCTCCACTTCCTCATCGACAAGATCAAATCCTTCCAAGGTGAGCTGGGGACGACCCCAGGGCTGCCCAGCCTCGTGTGTGTCACAGCTGCTCCACGCCTCACAGCTCTCCCATCCCGCAGGGGAACCTTTCAGCCTGCCCTCCTTCAACTGCGCTCCCATCAACGTCACCTTCGTCATGCTCTTTGGGGACAGGTTTGACTACAAGGACCCAACATTTCTCACTCTCTTAAGACTCATAGATGAAGTTATGATTCTTCTGGGATCCCCAAATTTAAATGTAAGTAACCCGTCCCACAGATAAACACACCAACTATAGAGTTTACTTCAGCATTTAGAAGGATTTAATTCAACATTTACTTTCAAATGTTCAGAACCAGCCATTACACCTAAAACATGTCAGTTCTCCACGTGCCGCTTTGGTCGCCAAAATCTGCTGCCAGATTCCCCTTGCCTACTTTCCTTTTGACCCATCCTGCACATCTGTGTGGAACTAAAATGAGAACTGAATTGTGGTTGCTTTAGATTATGAAAATCTGCCTGGGAAGTCCCTGGGATGCTGAGATATTGCCACTAAAGACAAAACTCAACTGATACATTGGCCCTTAGGAAACAGCTGTTTCAGCATGTGCCAAGGTGATTCTATGTGATTCTGTGTGATTCTGTGTGGTATTTCTGCAGGCCTAATGCTTTTCTTTTTAAATTTCTCCTTAGTATTTCAATTTCTACCCATTCCTGGGATTTCTTTTCAAAACCCACAAGATCATGCTCAAGAAAATCGACGATGTGCGTGCCATTTTACGGCAGTACATGAAAGCAAGCAGGGAGGATGTCAATGAGAACAGTGTGAGGAGCTACATCGATGCACTGATATTCAAGCAACAAGAGGTATTGGACTGCTTAGCCCTGTTGGCTGTTTTCAAAGTCTCCTTTGGATTTTCTAGCTAAAAGAGTTGCTGAGTCTTGATTTCACTCATGTCATGTAAATCTATTGAAATTCATGCTGTTACTCCAGTGGTATTTAAATCAAATACCAGGCTCTTACAATGGTACATTTTTCTATCAAAACTAGGATACAAAAGCTACTCTCAGTCCACTCCTGAAATAATAGCACTAATAATGTGAGATCAACTACTTGCTCCTAGTAGAAAATGCATGAATTCACATGAAAGCTGACTCTGCCTTTCTTTTTATGAAAACAAATCAATTAATCATTGATACTGTTGCTCCATCAAGATGAATGATCCCCTTAAAGTACTTGAATGATAAATTATCAGTACAAGTCCTAACCCTGCCCTGCGTCTTACTTAGCAGAGGCTCGGCAGTTTCACACATCAGTTGATTTCATTCAACACAAAATATTTGGTCTCTGAGCTTTTTCCTCTTTCCAGATGGATTCAGGCTGACCTTAGGCATTAAGTATTCTACTCAGCAATGTGCAGGAGGAGTTAGCACAGCTCTAAAGCCCAGGCAGAAATGGCCTGGAAGGTGATTTTGAGAATTGCTGGGGATTCAAACCTGAGAACCCCCTCAGAATCCCTCAGAGCTAGGATTAGCTGAATCTGCTTCTGTTCAAGGCAGAGCCCAGGCTCTTTCCAAACCTGCAAGGCTGAGTCTGTGAGCAGCAGCTGGCCCTGGGTTTGAGCCTGCTTCCAGGGGAGATGGGTGTTGAACCAGAACTCCCCTCCAAGCCTTCCATCTGCGGTGCTCCATCTCTGGTGGATGCTGTGCATTCAAGATCAGGTCTATTTTATCTTCCAGTCCACAAATACAAAACCACAGCCAGCTGTGCTGTAGGTTATGCAGCATTTCCCAAGCTTGCTGAATATTCAGACTGATGGTTTTATGACTTTTCTGACCTCTTGTGTTTTCCAAGGAGAAGAACAAGAAAGACAGCCTCTTCCATGATGACAACTTGATGGCATCCATACTTGACCTGGTCATGGCTGGAACTGAGACCATTGCCACCACGCTCCAGTGGTCCATCCTGCTCATGATGAAATACCCAGAGATTCAAAGTGAGCAGCTTTAACCTACCCCATCCATGGCAAGGCTGAAATGGGGAAGGAAGAGGCCTGGCCTCAGGTCCACAGCAGCTCTTTTGCCTTAAGAGCTGAATCCTAGCTCTCCTCTGTGATGAACTCCTAATGTAACTAGGTGCTGATCAAAGTCACAATAAAATAGCCCCTTTGGCTTGCTAGGAGAGAGGATGAGTGGAGATCAGAGTATGATGCTGAGGAAACAACCCACCCACATGCCTGAATTAAACACAGAGCAGGGAAACCCACTCACTGCTGCTTTAAGAATCTTTCTCTCTTCAAAATCTGGAAAAATGTTTTTTTCTTCCCCCAAACCAAATCCAAGGAGGGAGTTGTCTTCCTTGCTGGGACACATCCCTCTTGTTTGTTCCTTGCAGAGAAGGTTCAGGAGGAGATTGGGAGGACAGTCAAAGCTGGGAGCTGGGCCACGTACGAGGACAGGAAGAAGATGCCCTACACCAACGCGGTGCTGCACGAGGTGCAGAGGTTCATCACCCTCCTGCCACACGTGCCCCGCTGCACTGCTGTTGACACCCACTTCAGGGGCTACTTCCTTCCCAAGGTGGGTATCTGCTCCCTCCCAGGAATGCAAGACCCTTCCAGATTCGCCAGTGCCACTGGAGAATGGCTCCTTTAGAGGAAATTACAGGACAGAGTCCAAAACCGTTCCCAGAACAGTTTCTACATTGAGCCCAGAGTGTGTCATTGCACTCAGTCCAGTCCCTCTCATGCTCAGGACTTCCTCACTCCACAAGTAGCCCTGGTTTATCTGCTTGCTGCCATCTGCACAGTGAAGTATCTGCCAGAGAATTTGCAGGATCGTACTTTCCTCTCGAGGTTTTCACAGCACCATGTGGGGTTTGGCTTCAATCCTTGGCACTAGTGGGAAAATCTCACTGATGTCTCTCTGCCGGATGATGGGATAAACCCACCTACCCCAGGAAGAGCAAATTGCCTGGGACACCAAAGTCTGTGTGAGAAAATGAACCAAAACAGCACTTAGCTATTTTTTATGCCTTTTTATGCCTTTTCTTCCAGGGTATAATTGTAATTCCATCCCTCACCTCAGTGCTGCTGGATAAGACACAATGGGAGACACCACATCAGTTCAACCCCAACCACTTTCTCGATGCTGAAGGGAATTTTGTAAAGAAAGGAGCTTTCCTGCCCTTCTCCACCGGTAACTAAAGGGCTGACCTGCACAGAGCTGGGGCTGTGGCAGGGCCGTTTCATTACAATACACATTAATGAGGTCTTCATGTCTAAATACTGCCCTTGCCTCAGTCAATAAGCAACCAGACAACTAAATGGAATCACTTGTTCTGCATCTGGGCAAATGGCTGCTCTCAGAGCACAGCTCTGCCACTGCTAAATATAGCACAAAGAAGGGTAGGAAAGAAGAAACACACTCTTATATAAAAGTGGTATGTGAGGATAAATTCCACAGGAAAAATGAATTTCAAACTATTCCACTTTGGAAGGAGGTGGCGTTCTTCTATCAGGCTGCTTTCAAAAAGAAAGGGTTAAAGATGCTGGGAGGGCTGGAAGAGCTAGGGAGAGGAGAGGGCACACCATAAATGTGTATTAACCCTGTAGGATGGCTCTACCTGTGACACAAGAGAGCAGGCAGGAACCTGAGCAACACAAGCCCCTCCACTCCAGAATGCTTCAGTGCATGTCAGGGTTTCCCTCCTGCTCCCATTGCAATGTCTCAGATGCTGTGTCCAAGCATTCCAGGTGGGTTTTTCCATGAGGCAAACACTCTGCTCTCCCCTGCAGGACGACGGAACTGCATCGGAGAAAGCCTGGCCAAGATGGAGCTGTTTGTCTTCTTTGTGGGGCTGCTCCAAACGTTCACTTTCCGACCCCAGCCGGGCGTTTCAGAGTCTGACTTGGACCTCACTGTCCCCCAAACGACTTTCACATTGAGGCCTCAACCTCAGGCAACCTGTGCTGTCCTGAGGGAATAACCACGGCCTTGTCCCAGAGCTTTGGGGTCCAAGACCCCAACTTTGCTCAAACTCACCATCCCCTAGCCCTGCCACACCACCACATCCCCCTCCCACTGTCTGCACTCCTCTGCACTGCTCCATCCCCCCAGGGATGCTCCTGTGCTGTGGGGGAGATGCAAACACAAACCATGGTGCTGACAGTCACACCCCACCTCTCAAGACAGACCGTGCGTGGAGCTGCTGCAGGACCAAGCTGCTGCAGGACCAAGCTGCTGCTCTGCTGCAGGGGATGCAGCCCACCAGCAGCAGGGACAACACCAGGCTCCCAAGGTTCTCCATGCCGCAGAAATCTGCCCAGAATCCTGAGGAGGAACAAGCCAGGGTTTGCTGGAACCTGCAGAAAGACAGCATGGGTCACAATCTTGAGCCATTCACAGACACCTCCTGAGCTTTTCCACAGCAAAATCCTACCAGGATTTCACCCACCAGGCAGCCAAGCCAAACACCAAGAGTGGAAAAACTGATTGGTTCATGTGATTTGGGGACTCAGTAATTTCTGCCTTGGAGTAGAGTTCTGGAAGATGCCCCAGAGTCTGCAAAGCTGTTCAGATAAGCAAGTGCTGCAACCAAGCTCAACCCTGCTCCCCAGTCAGAGCAAAACAGGAGCTGCATTTCTAAGTTTGCAATTGAAATCATGAGGCCACATGAGATCTGACCAGCATCCGGTCATAAAGGGCTAATGACACAGAAAAATAAACTGCACCCACTGCTGGTTTTACACATCTCTGTCCTTTCTGACCTCGTTAAATAGCAGCAAAGACTATTCCCTCTCTTCAGCTATCCTGGTTAATGTTAAGAGCCCACAGCAGCAGTCATTCCAGTGTTTGGGATGGTCTGGCCTTTGGAACAAGCCGTGCAATTGCAGTCAGATTTCACAGTGCTGGTTTTGCACAAACACACACACACACACACACACACACAGAATGGGGATCAGGGATTAAATGAGAGGAGGCTTTGGTTGGCTTCCTCTCTTCTGTAGTTCAGCCTGCATGTTGTCTCTATCTGCAGCACTCTTACATGCCATCATATTCCACAATATTCCTTATTCCAGTATAGCTGAGGCAATTTTCCATCCATTTATCTGCCTGTGACTCCCCACTCCTCCACATGCATTTTGTTACCATGTGCTCTATCATATTGTTTGTTTCCCCTTCATAGGAGCCCAATAAATTTTTTAATTCCATGTCCTCGTTACATTTCCTATGCCTGGCACCCAACTTTGCAGCACACAGAAATGCAAACACCAAGAAAGGTTGGTGCTGAGCCCAGAGTGAGCACAGATATAATGTTAGATGCATCTTATGGGTGAGCATGTGCTCATCCTAGTAAACAGCAGCTCAACAGCAGACCCTCCATACCTGCAGGGTGGTTTCACCAGGGCCAATTCCTCAGCTGTGGGCTGTGAGCCAGCCCTGGGGACAGCCTCAGTTCTTCACTTCTCTGCCTCTGGCTTGCAGAGGCTGAATTAAAGATTGCCACCACAGCCTCCCTGATGCTGGCTTTGGATGAGAAGGCAAGGAGAGACAGGTAAAGCAGCTGGGGAGCAAACCACATGCCAGCTCTGTGAAGGAAGTCTTGGTCTTGCTGAAATTAAAAAAAAAAAAAAAAAAAAAAAGACTTTTGCCTTTGACTTCAGAAAGGCCAGGACTGTTTCTGCTTTAACACCCCCAAAACCAGTGTGAACTCAAAAGATAGATAAGGCAGCAGTGCAGTGCTCCAGGGAACAACACTGAGCTGGGCTCAGCTCTGCACGAGTTCACTGGTGTAACCTCAGACCTGCCCCTGGCCATGGGCTCTCTGGTTCTTGGCTTTGAAACAGAGAGATGCATCCCTTCCTCCACAGCACCGCAGCCTTCAGAGCTGCAAGCATCCAAGGAACACAGGTTCCTTTGATTGCTTTGAAAAATGCATCCTACTTGTGCCTGTGTCAGCAGATGGACAGAGATGATCCCTCCCCAGCACTGAATTACACAGCTGCATGTATCTCCACAAAATAAAGTGCCTGTCTCTCATTTATTTGCTCAGACAATCGATGGCAGAACATTGATTATGACTCAGCTATCTATTTACCTAGCAGAAAACATTGGCTCTCAGAGGTGGAAATACCATTCCCACGTTCCTCAGTGGCCCTGAGGGTCTTGCCTGTTGCTGCAAAACATGTTTGTGCCTTGCAACTCTCACCTGGATGGAAGGCAAACCCCTTGGGACAGGACAGGTGTCCGGATGTTTAGACTCAGATCTGAACTCCACCGATCCAGTTTGTGGCTCACAGCACTGGCAGCTGTCCCCTGGCCCAGCCTGCCACCCCCAGGGCTGTGTGATGGTGGGACCAGGGGCTCCAGCCCTGAGAGGAGCAAGGATTGCAAAATCTCCTCCTGCAGCCCCTCTGCACCGGCCAGAGCAATGAGCACTGCAAACAATCTGATTTCTATTTTATTTTTGCCACGAGATGGCACCACGATCCCTCTGAGTCACAGCCAGCCCAGCCCTGTGGTCCTCACTGAGCTAGAACACCCTGCCAGCACAAATTCAGGCTGGGGAGGGAATCAGAACTAAACCTTTAGGGTTTGTGTCCCCCTCAGTCCAGCTGCACTCCCTGCTGCAAGGCTGGGTGCAAAGACTCATTTCCCATAATCCTGGAAGAATCAGGTGGTGCGCAGGGAATGGCTGGAGTGAAATTCTTCTGGCATCTCCCATTTTCTCCATTTTATCTGGCAGCACAGGGGTGAGCAGAGGGACCCCACCATTCCCTGCAGCAGGAGTGGATGGTGCAAGCTTCACTCAGCATTCCTCCCTCTGGCTGTGTCTGTGGCCTCTGAAGAACCAGTTCCTGCCAACAAGACCCTTCCCTGGTGAATACTCAATTCATGGAATTACGGGCTAGCCTGTGATCCAGCAGGGTGGTGGAAAGCAGAGGTGCACTGGGGCGTTCAGAAACCACCTGGACACAGCCTGTGAGGACATGGCTTCGTGGTGAACAGGGTGGTGATGCTGCATCCATCACTTGACTATCCTGAAGGTCTTTTCCAACCTCAACAATTCTGTGATTAAGCTACACCAGTTGCTGGCTGTTCCCCAGGGATGAAGCAGGGGAAAGATGTGGGCCAGGCTCCCTTGCTGCCCAGCTGCTCTCTCCTTGTCTCCAGCAAGGCACAGGCAATGTCCTGGTAGCTCAGAGCATTGCTCTGCAGGACATGAACAGCAGAGTGAGAGAATAAGGAGCAGACTCCAGGTTATGAAAACTGAGCTACAGGAAAAGAAAGTGTGCCTGACCCTGAAATCATCCTGACATTGGACTGGATTCAGAGGAGATGAGGGATTAGGGAACTGGCTCTTCCCCACCAAACCACCTGTGCTTGAGGCTTCTCACTGCTGGTGCTGGATCACAGGTGTGCTGCACCCCCTTCACCTGGAGAGCAGCACCTGGGGGTGTCAGCTGGGGTGCACAGGGAACCTGTGGCAGGAGAGTGATGGATCTCCACATCCCATGGATCTCTGCATTGGGAAATGCCATCTCAGGGGCAGGGGAGCAGCCAGGGCCAAGAACTCAGCCTCTGTGTTCATTTTTCCTACAGGCAGAGGAAAGGCACAGGGGTAACACCTGTGAGCCCAGCTCCTGCTGGACACTGCTTGGAACACCCCAGGATGGAGTCTGCAGCCCCTAGGGTAGAGAACAACCTCTCAGACGCTTTGATCTTGGATGGCAGCGTTCAGTGCTTGGCTGGGGGTGGACAGCATCCAGGTTTTGGGTGCTCTGGCACACATGAGAGCCTGTGAAGCTTTACAGGTGAGCATCACTTCCAAAGTCACTGCAGGATACTGCAGCACGCCGTGTGAGCAAAGCAAAACCTTGCTTTGAATCTCAGGTTCCTTCAGCAGCAGCAGGATGGTCCCATTGCAATGCTGTGGATGCTGTTTGAGTGCCAGCCACGAGCAGGGCAAGCACAGCAGCATCATGAGCTGCATAAAGAAAACATATATGGCTTTTATTTGGGATATATGATGAAATAAAACATTTTTAGCATAAAAAAGAGAACTAGGACAGGTAACCCAGGCTCCAGAGACATTACAGTGGGATGCAGGCAAGTGACAAGTGACAAGTTGCATCATATCAACATTTCAGTCCAGAATTTCTTCAATTTTCAGAAGAAATATTTGCACACTTGAGAGTTTGCCACCCCAAAATGAACCAACTGCACAAATTCATCCATTTTTCAACACCACACGGTATTTATCTGCTCTAGCAGTGATTGTATGACCAGCTCAGGATTTCCAACCACTACCTGTGAATCCTGAGAAGGCAGAAATTTGATGAGAGGTACAGAACAACACCTAAGTGGAGGGGCTGGAATTTGTCTCTGTGTGTGTGTCTGTGTGTGCCAGGCCCCTCCAGGAGCCACAGGAGAGTCACAAAGACTCAGGACACCAGTGTGACATCAGCTGCCCTGTCCCTGCTCCCTGCTGAAACCCTTTCCCTGGTCACTCTGCCCGGCCCAAGAATGCGGATGCAAACACTTGGAGAAAAAGGGCAAACACAGGCTGAGCCAGACTCCCACACAAGAGCTCCTGTTGTGAAATCCACCACGTGGGAGCTGGTGAGGGGTTTGCACAAATGCCATAGGAATTTCTGCATCTCTCTAACTCTGCTGCCTCTTCCCATGCCCGCAGGGAGGAATGTGTCTGCCTGGAGAGAGCTGGAAAAGTGACATTGCCTCTCTCTCACCAGCAAGAAATGGACTGTAGCTGACAGCTGATGACAAAATTATTCTTGCTTTTCCTTCAGTATGAAGTATTGAACCCACTAAAATAGGAGGATGATTACCCAAATTTTAAATATTTCTTTATGAACAGTCACAGAGAGTGTTCTTTGGACAATAATCTCATCAGCATCTCTGAATAAGGTGCAGCCCTGGGAATCATCATATGGTTAAAATACCTTTTTAAAATACCAAAGCATTAATGTAGCTCATCAGCTTGTTCTCACTAATACTCCCTTTCCCTTCCTTGAGGTATTTCCTTATCACACTCACCTCTTCTACCTTTTCCAGTGTCATCTTGGGAGGTTTCCGGAGAAGTCCAAGGATTGCAAAGAAATTAAACAACTAAAAAGAAAACAGGCAAAAATCACAAAAAATTTAAACCCACCCATTACCTTGCAACAATCAAGTGCCTTAATGGAGGAATCAGTTACGTGAGTAACCACATGATGTGATTGGAGTCTCATTTTTGGTAACTAAATATTTTAATGTATAAAAGGGCCTCCTCTTCATTTAAATTCTCTACAGAAATGAATTGGCCCTATCAGACTTGTCTAGATAGAGCCTATAAACATGAATTTAAAAAATACAATTAAGAGAAAGTGATAGTAAACTCATGAAACAATGAAACCACATTTTTAAAGAGGTAATAAAGCAAAAAGATAAAGCGTTTCACAAAGAAAACTCCAAATGTTTAGTAAGCCAAAACACTCCTAGTTGGAAGCTAGATCATTGATTTTATCTTTCACATGAATTATAAATCAATTACACTCAGCATCATTAAATTTCACAGCACAATAAGCAGCTGCATTTTATGTGCAGGGAAGTTACTTACACCATTCCTCAACATAGATAAACTGGCTGCAGAATAAGATTCACAGATCTCTTGTTCTTGCTAACTGGCTAACTTGCTGGTTTCTGCAAAACCTGAACTTAGAAACCCCCAATACACGTGCAATTGTCCCTAAAACAAGAGGTTAATTCTGGATGTTCACACAGCATCCATCAGAAAATAACTGGAATGAGCTTTTCTTTCTACATCCACAAAGAAAACCAGTTTTTCAGTAGTTTTATCACTGCTCTGTTTGTAAAGAAAGGAACTCTGTCTGTGCCTTCCCTGAACTGATTCCTCTTCTCTTCCACCCTAGCCTTGCTTGGACTGAAAATCCTGGGAAATAGAGCATGTCAGTATTTTGTGGTTTATTCTGGGTACTGCTGCAAGAAATGCTGACAAAAGCAAAGAAACAAGCAAATTCCCCCCAGAAATCGCAGGTATGCAGGATGTTTCTGGGCAGGAGGCATTATTTCAGGCAGCTCTGGGTTTGGCTTTTCTGTAGCTCTGTCTCCCTGCAGCCGGACACAGTCAGAAGCTCAGTGCATGGGATCTGTCTCAGGATTTGTTTTTCCTGAGAAAAATGGCCCAGCTGTTTCAGAGAGCGGGGCTGGGGGCAGATGACACTGCTCCATCCCTGTGTGAACAGGACCAGGGATTTCACCCAACAGCTCGTGGTTTAGAGGATGAACTGCAGGGCACAGGAGGGGTGGCAGCTCTGCTGACAGTGGGAGCTCCCTCCCCCAGCTGGCTCAACCTGCAGCCAAAAAAATGCTCAGTCAGGAGGGCAGGGAGGTGTTTGGGTCCATGCTGAAACCTCCCTTCCCAGGAGAGCTCTCAGGGCTGGATCTTCACCCAGGGAAACAGCACAGGGGCCCTTCCTCACCCTGGGCCTCCCTCTTAACAAGACAAACCCTGACACACATGCTGTATGCATTATATACATATTAGGTCATCAAATCTTTCTCATTCAGCCTTGGATTATTCCCTTCATTGTTTCCCAATGTCTAGTCTCGGGCAATGTATTCGTTTTTAACATGCAGTTCTGAAACATGACAGAACTGTGTTTACAGAACTAATTGTCTGAGGTACAAACAGCCCGTGCTACTGCACTGCTGCCAGTTCTTGCAGCCTTTATCATGAGTCATCATGATCCATGCTCTGTCTGAACTCCCAGTAACTGCAGAGGGGATTGCATAAGGACCTCAGCCTTTGTGCTGTCAAAAATAATTTTCTTCCCTCTACACTGCAAAAAAACCCCCCAAAAACTCGAAATGTCACCCAAGAGCTACTAAAAGCAAAAATAATAAAAA
Organism: Sialia sialis; assembly: GCA_009812075.1. NCBI lineage: Eukaryota > Metazoa > Chordata > Aves > Passeriformes > Turdidae > Sialia > Sialia sialis. The sequence goes on along the minus strand of VRYO01002014.1, from coordinate 5,471,021 downwards.
AAAAAAACTGGTAAGAGAAACAAGAAGACACCCAGACATATTTTTCCTAAGCCTCCCAAGCCCTACAAGAGTAGCCCTGACACTAAGGACAGAGCTCGAAGATCAGCTCAAGACTCTGCCAGACCCCTGGAATTGTAACACCACCTTTGAGAAGCAGCACAGCCAACACATCCTTATCTGTTCAATCTGTACCATGCTGGATGTGACAGAATGGATCCAGCTGCTCTGCCTGCCCTTAACTGCCAGCCAGCACCAGCTCTGGAAACCCCAAATGGACAGTGAACACCAGGCTGTGCCTCTCTGCAACCCAGAGGAGAGAAAATCCAGCAAGGAGGTCACCAGGGGGAGGGACAAGTCCTGCTGGGTGAGTGTCAGTGGCCTTCTGGCAGCATCTGACAGGGGAAACACAGCACTTCAGTAAAATCACCCTGATCTCACACCGTCCTGTAAGCTGGAAAAACGCATTTGGCATCTGTTTTGTTTGAGTCCTTTCAGGTCCCCGGGATGCTGCACTGCTCCACACTGTGCTCTGAGATGGAATCAGCCTTGAGGATGCTCTGGGATTGTTCCAGGGGGCAGGGAGGGTCACACCTGCACACAGCACTCCTATTTAAACCTGTTCCCTGTCCCCATCTCTCAGGGACCTGGGCTGACTGCAGAGGACGTGACCTCAGCCTGCACCACCCAGGAACAGCCCAAATCCACGTGTGTCACAAACAACAATCTGTGGTGAGAGCAGGAGACTGGCAGTCTGCGTGTGCACATGCAGTCCCTGCCTGCACAAGGACTGCCTGTGTGGCTCTGAGGAGACAGGGCTGTGCCCCAGGGTGAGAGTTGGGCTGGTGTGAATGAGCCCTTGTGCCTGGAGCCCCCTTCTGGGGCTGCCTCAGCTCCTACCCTTCCCCATCACATTTCTGGGAGGTCCATGCAGTAAAGGAGGACACACTGCAGCAGTGGCATTGTCGCACAACATAAGAATTACCAGAAGCAAGGGGCAGAGAGATGTCACTGTGACACTAGAAATGTGTTTATGATTCCCATAGAGAATGGAGGAGGAAGAAATGAGACCACCCACTGCCCAGCAAGAGGACAGGTTACTCATTACCTGCTGGGTGAAGCAACTGAAAGAGGCAAAGCTGGGCAAAGATAACACTTCTTAGGTAGTCTACAAAAGCATTGTCACCTCAGAGACACAGGTTAAAAATTAAAATGAAAATTAATGTTTATCTAGGAGTAAATGATCTCTCAAAAAAAAAATCAAAACTTCCCCTGTCAGGGCAGGGTCATGTCACAAATCACAAGAGAAGTCACAGAAAGGGAAGCCCAGAAGAAAAGACAGGGAGATCTGGGACTGCATCACCCCTAGTTCTTCCTTGGGCTGTGTAGAATTATTTGGAGGTTGAGCCCATCCAAATCAAATTCTCTTGGACAAAGAGGATCAGAGAGCAGAACCTGAGCTCTCCCTCCCTGCACCTTCCCTTGGAGCCAGCCAAGAGCTGGCTGGGGGCATGGACAGAGCCAGGACTGGCAGCTCTTGCAAAGGAAACCAAAAAACCAGGCAAAGCCTCCCACCTGCACAGTCCCTGGGGCCTCTCCAAACAGGAGCAGCCTGGCCAAGAGGATGGGGCAGGTCCAGCTTGGGTTTGCCAGGTTGCATCCTGGAATTTGCCATTCCTGTCTGCACAAGTGGCCCTTCCCTCCCCACTGCTGCCTCTGCACAGGCCTCTAAGAAAGCACCAGGATGCTGGGGGCTGTGCCCTGGGGGCTGGTGGGATCCTGGGGGATGGATCCTGGACAGGTCAGGCTGGTGGGATCCTGGGCACTGGTCGGATTTTGGGATGCTGGTGGGATCCTGGGGGCTGGATTCTGGTCAGGTCAGGGCTGGTGGGATCCTGGACAGGTCAGGCTGGTGGGATCCTGGGATGCTGGTGGGATCCTGGACAGGTCAGCCAGGACGCAGCCGCAGTCTCCAGTGTGGGTGGCCTCAGCAGCACTCTGTGCTCATGGCCACAGCTTGCAGGCGGCCACAGGAAAAAACTGAGCCCTCCTTCATTTATTTTTCTTGCAGGCTGTGTTTTAGCTGCTCCCCTGAAGGGCCCTTTGAAGCAGCACAAGCTGCCCCAGACTCTTCTCCTCCGCGAGCTGACGTGCCGACAGCCAGCACTGCCTGGCGCGGCTGAGCAGGGACAGCCCTGACCAAGCTCTGGCCCAAACTCATCCCCCCAAACCTGCCCTCCAGCTCCTCTGAGCCTTCCACATCCAAAATGCCACTGACTCTGCACCCAGCAGGCTCCTTTAAGCCATTAATCCATGTGCCAGCTTTGCCTTCCAGGCTGGAGCTGCCTGAACTCGGAGCTTGGGGGAACCAGCTCTTACTGGGCTTGAGAGGTTTTGGGTTTTCTGCTCAGAGCTGCAGGTCAGGTGCTTGTCAGAGGAAGGCTAAAGTGTTTAAATGGTGTTAAGTGTGATACCAGCTTCTACAGCCCTGTGTCTTTAAAAAACTCCATCCTCTTTTTTCTGTGCATGGGGTCTGTGACACATTTCAGCAGCACTGGGCCCTTCACTTGAATGGGAAGTGCACTCCAGCTAAAGAAGTGCCATTATCCCTGGCTTAGAGAAGAACAATCCAGATGGAAAAGAGAAGAGATTGGTTTAAAGGCCACATGAGGCAGTGACAGAAACATGATCAGAACCAGTCACCAACAGATGTACCAAAAGGGGTGACATAGTAAAAGTGCTCCCAGCAGATAAAAAATAACAAAACTATCAAAATTCAGGTGTTTTATCACCCATGAAGCACTTGAAACATGACTTGCAGTTGCAAAATCCAGCCTGTGGTTTTATACCTGTAGTCTCAACAGTGACCTCATCTCCACCTAAGAGCTGCTTTAAACAAGCCCTGGAAGCATTTCTGGGATTTCCAAACCGTGGGATTCAGAAATGCTAATGGATCATGCATCACCAGCCAAAGGGGCACAGTGCTCCTTTGGATGTTAGAGATTAGTATTTAATCCAATCACTAATTTTAAGTTAAAATGTATCATGTTATCTGCCCAGGCTAACAGCAGGGACAGGCATCAGGCTGCAGTGAGGAACGAGGCACTTCCCATTTCAAAGCAGGAGCCCAGCACCAGGCAGCTGCATTCCCCTCTTGAGTGATTCTTCAGGAGCCAGACACAAAATCCTTCGAGGTTTGCTCCATAAACCATTAGCCTGTAAAAGTCTAATTAGGTCAGAGACATATGGCCTGAACCAGTAAAAAATTCAGCATCGGTGACTACAGTGCTATTAACCTCACAAAATGGGGATGTATTTTAGAAGCTGCTGGGCTGAACGTTGAAAACTGCGCCACATCAGTCTTCAGCAGCAAGACTTTGCTCTCCTAAGGCAGCAGAAATAGCAAAAGGAACAGAAACTGCTTTTTTTCTTGCTATGATTTCAACGATGAGAATGGAGATGCCACAAAAGATCTTTTTTGAAGAGGCTTTTCCCAGGCACTAAA
>VRYO01002014.1:5334880-5466519 GCA_009812075.1 Sialia sialis | reverse complement strand
GCTTATAATTGTGAAATTACTGCATTTTCATCTCACTCATTCTGGGCTCCTGTGGAATGGAAAGGGATTCAGAGGGTTCTGAGCTCTGGGATGAGATGCCTTAGGGAAGATGCATCAACTTCAGCAAGGCCAACTTTGACTTCAGCTGAGTTTTCCCATTGTTTATTTTAAGCTAGCCAGTAACCCCAGCAGGAATTTGGGACATGCTGCAGTGGGGTCAGTCCCTAGCAGTCCCAACTCTCCCTTTCCCTTTCAGGTGTCCCAATGTTCCCTCTGGACACAGCAGTGAGCCACACTGCTGTCACCAGCTCCTGGCATCTGGAGGAGCGTGGCCACATCTCAAACCCTGCTCACACAAAGACATGCACATGAGGGAGGACAGGCTGAATTTAGCCCTAATTTGCATGTTCTGTCCCTATAATAAGCTCTGGGAAGTATCTTTAAATGGAGACTGCGTCCTAATTGCTTCTTTAAAATGCCTTCAACGTGGACTCCTTGGCATGACTCAGGGGTGCATTTCTAAATCCAGTTTCTTCCATCAGCTTTACCCTGGCTGTTTGGTTGGGTTACATCCATATGCTATTTTTATTTTTATTTTTTTATCATCAAGTCTGTTTACAGCATGGAGGAACAATATGGGAACAGAAATAAATCTGGGCCAAGCCCAAAGGAATGAGCCCAGAAATGGCAGTGCCAGCATCTCTGGCGTGAAGAGCAGGAGCCCTGCAGCTGTGCCATTCCTCAATTCACTTTTCCCTTCTGCTTGTGCATTTCAAACCTCAGTTGTGTTTGATTTACCCATCATCTGCAGACTTAATAGCAAACAGTTAAAATGCCTGCATGTCCTTCTGCTGCCAGCTTTGGATCTGTGGTGCATTACAAGAGAGAATATTTTCTAGAATACAAAGGCTGAGGGACTGGCTGTCACAACAGTATCACTTTTGGCTTCCTTAAATACAGTAATCAAAGTATTTTGAACAGTAGCCTACAGCTACTGAATGCTTTTCTGTCTCAAAATAGACACAAGTCTCCTCCCACCTTCTGCCAGGAGCTCTTTGGTCACTCTGAGGTTTTGGTGGTCCAGCCCAGTTCCCTTTGCAGCATCCAGTGAGCTCAGCCCAGCCAGCTCCTGGCTCTTTGATCCAAATGCTGCCAGGTTATTCTGTGAAACTGAGTCAAAGGGACACAAAACGTTCACAGGGAAGGTTTGAAAAAGGAGAGATTGCCTATGTTTGCATTTACATTTTTAATATAGTGTTGTCTAGAGGCCAGATTTGGGGAATGGAAACCAGGAGCCTGGTTTCTATTTTCAGCACAGCCACTGATTGCTCTGTGTTCCTGGCAAATCTTTTAATCTCTTTTCCTCTGTTTTACCCATCTGTAATAAAGGGATGATTAGACCTCCCCAGCTCTGCCTTGTGTGGCAGCATCTCCTGATGAAACACAGCAAGGACAAAGCATTAATAATCATTCCATACAGGAGAGCCAGGAGGTCACAGGTATTTAAGTACAGTTTAGCTATTCTGTGCCCCTTTATGCAAGCAGCAAGCCTTGATGTTAATAGAAGTTATATATTAAAATGGAATGGAAAAGCAGGCCCTTCAGGGCACAAAAATAACCATATCCAGAGCACCACTAAATAAATACAATATAAAGATGAAAATCAGTTCAAATACTGAACAAATTGAATGGCAAGGAGACATTTAAGAGGAAAAACAAAGTCATGCAGCCCATGTCCTAGCTGACATCTAACTGCCCTCAGCACAAAATCAGGGATGAAAAGGAGGATCAGGCACCAAGAAGGGACCCTACAAGTGGTCCCATAAGTGGTTCAGTGTTCCCAGTCCCAGTTCTTTACCTCTCTGGCCCCTTCCTGAGGAGGTGAGTAAAGGACTGAGCTCCTTAAATGCTCATGTTTAATTGACCCTGTAAATTATTCCATCAGTCCATGCCTGCATCCTCCACATCTGTCCACATGTCCTCTCCTCCCACAGAAGTGCCCTGGGGCTCCTTGCACTCTGCATCCTGCCCTGGCAGGCACCAAAGCCCCTCTCTGAGCTGTTCCACAAAGCCACTGCCTTTTGGATCCCTGCAAAGCAGCCACAGCTGGGATATGCCCAGCCACCCAGGATCTGCCACATCTTCTCAGCAGTAATGCCAGCTGCTGCACCTCTGGCCAGATGTTTCACTCTCACTGTCCCCATCACTTGTGTGAACATGAACGGCCTCTGACACCACTCTCAGACCAGAGATGAGCCATTCTCATCATGAGCAACCTCTGCTCAACCTCAGCCAGCAGCTGCACTGGCAGATTTTGGGGAAGATTTGAGGATCTTGGTGATGAGCAAAGATCTCTCCAGTAAACCACTGCAGCCAGAGCAGGGTGTGTCTTTAAAACCTCCAGTATCCTCTTGTCTACTCCTTCAGTCCAGTTAATGAAATAATTTCAAACAAATCAGTGTTGCACAAAGCTGTTCAGCAGGGAAGCTGCTTATGCCTTGCCCAGCCTCTTGGCTCATCTCGAAATAACTTGCATATGCTTTTGGGGCAGGGACCAGCGTTTATTTTGAGAGATGCTTGAGGATCAGGACAGTCACCACCAGCTCATCACATTTACTATTCAGGATTATTGGACCACAAGCGACCTTTCGGGTTCTTAAGACTTGGATTACAAAGGGCTTTATGCACTAAGCCTAATGACTTGAATTACAGCCTTAGCATCCTGACAATCAGAAAGGGACTACCAGCATTTTACTTTCTTCGATCCACAAAACAGCTTGGGCCAGATTTTGAACCCATTTCAAGGTTATGTCAAGCTGGTGCCCATCAGACTGATCCATCTGAGTTGCAAGAAAGGCAGGATGACCTAGGTAAGGGTCATGTCTGAGAGAAATGGCAGGATTTTCTAGATAAGCCAGCTGAGACATCTGCCTGCTTTCCTCTGAGACAATTATTTTATCACTTCCATATATTAAAAAATCACTCTGAAATGCTACAGCACATTTTAATCCATGGGGCCATGGTAGCAGTGTGTGGTTTTTTTGCCATTTTCAAATCTCAGTGGCAAAAAGTTTAATGGGATCGATAATTACCTTCCTGTAAGAGGCTGAACTGGAAATATCTTTCAGCCCTCAAAAAAAAAAAAAAATTTAAAAAATAGAAAACAAACAAAAAAATACAGGTATCAGCAACTTCTGTGGCACATGTGCTGCTGTTGCCAGTTTCAGTCAGCACACAGTTGCACACAACAGTGAAACTGGTTTCCTGTCTAAAACCTGAGGTTTCTGTTCCCCATTACCTGCACTCAGGTGCCCTTTTCCAGCACCAGTGACAGAGCCCACCCAGCACCCTCAGGAATGCTCCTCTGGACAATCCAGACCACCAGTCCTTCAGCTGTAGGGCAGGTTTAATTTGTTTAATTTGACCATTAAAGCAACTTTCTGAGGGAGACAGGACACACAGCAATGGTGCAAATAAAGGCAGATTGATCCGTTCTGCCAGCTGCAATCCTGTTCCATTAGCAAGGAGAGGAAGCCCTGTCACAAGCAGAGCAGAAAAGTGAGGATGTGCTGTCTGCATTGGTGACATTCCCTCCTTCCCTTGGAGCAGTAACCACCTGCAGCACAAAGCCAGGCTCACCTGCCACCCTTCCAGCTTCTGCTGGGACCTCTCAACACAAAAGCCAAACAAAAATGAACTGACACGCTCTGTCTGCTCTGTGTTAGCAGGGTGATTCAACAAGAGTCCCTGTTTTCTCACTAAACAATGTCAAGGATGTTCTCCTGAGCTCTCTGCGGTCAGTTTTTTCCCCTCCCTTTGTCCAAAGACAGCTGCAATAATAAAAAAAGGATTTAGAAAACAACGGGGGAACCCCTGGTTTCTTTAGCGAGCCAATGAATATTTTCTAGGACTGAACCAATCTCTGGAAATAATTGTCAAGTTTGCTGTAGTTTTCCTTCCACATTCTGTGCTCTGTAGTTGGCAGGCCTGGCTGCTCAAAAGAAGAGTAACACAATAAAGTGCAGAGGGCTGTTTTGTGCCATATTGCTGCACAGGTGGTGATTTTTGAGTGAGTTTTATCAGACCTAGAATCCAGACAGCAATACTTGTTCTATTTTTAACTTGTGCATTTCCTAACTTTGATGAGCTGTCTTCCTCCTCATTTTCTTTGCTAATTCAGCCAGATGAACTTTTCCATCTATCAGTTAAATTAAGTTGTAATCTGCTCAGGAGCTTGCACAGGAAGGCAAGAAAGATGCTGGTGCAATATTCATAATGCAACCATCTGCCCACTGCAGAATGTCCATCTCTGAGATTAAACACTATTTTTAAAGCATTGGAAATTCAAATCATATAAAGTGTTTTCTTCTTTTTGAGAATAAAAAATATCTGACTCTGGTCTGGATTCTGACTGAGGTGTGTCCCCTCTACAAGGAATGAATAATTTCTAAGAGCAGCATTGCCCTGCCACTGTTCCTTCACCATGTTCATCCTTGAAGGAATGTGGGGGAAATTTTAAGGATAGTTCCATTCTTATGATTACAATATCAAGATCTTTCAATCCTCAGTGCTTCCTGCTATCCTAGCTGGAATGCCAAGCACCTGAAAGCACTTTTTCACACAGATAGAGAGTGGAAGCACAGTTGGGTGCACCGGGGTGGGGGGACCTACAAGGGAAGTGTGAGGACCATCTGCTGACAAATGCTCCTGCTTACAGCAGGCACTGAAAGCTGCCAAAAACTTTTGGTAAGGGCTACAAGTAACAGCTGTAGTGACCTGAGAGGGCTGACAGCCAAAGGAGAATGGTACAGGCAGAGCTGAGCAGTCAAACTGGAAATCAGCATTGCCTTTGACAGTGCTGCAAGCTGCCACTGAAACAGGAGAAGGTGGCTTGGACAGGCTGCAGGTTCGTCACAGACAGCCTCTGGTGCATGCAGAGGAAAACCTGAGCATCACCAGCACTTCAGGTTAGTTCTTCCACTGGAACCAAAGCAGGCACTTCCCCCGTGGGGCTGGGAGTGACCTGCAGGCAGGTGAGGTGGGTGAGGAGCATCTCACTGCTGGGGTGAGCGTGAAGATCACCCACAGTGATTTCCACAGCTGCTTCATTATCCATTTAGTGCAGGAAGCCCAGAGGGTGGTCCATGGACTGCAGCCCTCCAGGGATTCTGAGGCTGCTCTCAACACACAAATCCTCTGTATTTATGTTGTAGTAACACCATCATCACAAAACAGCAGCCAAAGTCCCTCCTGGCACTGAGATGTCAGCAGTGCAGTGGACTGGGCTGAGGCTGCTGCTGAGCATGCTTAGACACTGGAATTTCACCCAGATTTTGCCTGTTTAATGCCAGCAGCTTGTACACAGGGCCCTGCTTGCAATCAGCCCTGGTATTTTCAGCTGGCTTGGCCCTGAGCACTAACCACAAGACTTCAGAGAAGCTCCCTAGTTATTCTTTCCGGCATATCATAGTGCCCCATTAAACAAGGACAAAAGATTTCCTTATGTAACAGGGATGCTATTTGTTATTTTTAACCTTATGGCAGGCAGGATTTGTGCCAGGTGGCGTTCTGCCTTCACCAGGGCACTCGGGAGGTTGCATTCCTCGCTGTCATGCCTGCCCTCTGGCACAGCTGGTGCCCATACATGGTTTCTGTCCTTGTGCCTATCTGTGAGCATTTATTTGTGACAGCTCACGGAAATACCAGTCCTGTTTGACAAGGTAAATCAGGATGCTGGTCAGTCCTTTCCAGGTTCCTGCAAGAGTTTCTGCTTCTAATAAAGGGTCCTGTCCATGTGAAATGCATAAAGTCTGTTTACACGTATCCATGCTACCAGAGAAACACCATGGCTGGAGATGAAGTTTTCATTTTCTCCAGATAGCTTTAAAGCATTTTGTTTGTTTAGTCCAATCAAGCCCATGGAAAGCAGACAAATAAAATGGTGACAACTCCCAGCAGCTCAAGAGTGAGAAAAGAGGGCACTGAGGCATGGGCTGAGCATCCTGAGCAGCTGGGACCCCGCAGCCTCCCCGTGCTGCGGGCTCACCTCACTGCCAGCCTGGCAAATGCCATCAGAGCATCCCTGGGCCACATCTGGGCAATTGCATAGAGCTTAAGCAAGCCTGGCTGGTGTAAAGGATGCTGCCAAAGCATGCTGTACCTCCAGACCAGTACAGGGAAACACAGTGCCAAACATCCTTTGGGTCCAAAGGAGCTCAACAGCAAATTGTGATTTTCACAGTGCTGTCGCTGGTCTGGCTGTTTGTGAGCAAGAGTGACAGATCCTGCGTCCCATGGCTTAGAATTTTATAAAATACACATGGGACCTCGAGGAGAATAGATGTGAGTTGTCACAGATGTGATATTTCAATTAGCAGAAAATATTCATTAAAAAATCTGAATAACTAAAGCTAATAGGGAATGTAACTCCACCCTGCTATGAATAGAAGGGTAACTGGCAATTTTAACTCACATAATTTAGAGGTTTTTGCTTGTTTGCCTCTAACACAATCCCCCTTCATTCAGTCTCCAGGCTGGAGGCACAGAGAGGTAGAATTTTAATTCTTCTGGCCATTTATATATACATGTGGCATTTCTTGACCTTTAAGGATTTGATTCTGAAACCTATTTAACTTTTTGACGTAGGTGTTTTTGTGGGTTTTGTTGGGGAATGCCAAAAATTTTCTGCATGTAAGGAAAAAAATTCAGTAAGAGCAACTGTATGGGTGTTGTTCTGTTTGTACCCAGAGGGCCTCCCTCTATGTCTCCAACACCAGTTCCTTACTAGCACAAGCTTCTTATTCAGCTTTGTTTTGACAAAGAAAGATAAACCACTGTTTTGCTTTGCCCTCCCCCCACCATTTACTAATTAGTTTTATTTAGTTTGCTATTCCCTGCTCCTTGCAGGGGAAGAAAACATATTTTAAAATAATAATTACTTAAAACCGCATGAAGTTGTTGACTATGTGGGTCCTTACAAAGAATTTAAAATAGAACATAATTATAAATCACTGTGAAAATGAGCTTGTCCTGCACAGGCAAGGACATTTAATTGTGTCCTTGTATGACTGGAATCACTGTAAACAACTAATATTCCTATTTGCAGGGACAGAAATAACAAGCTCATTCAGCTGTACAGAAAGGAAGACATAAAAGGAAACCAAAGGCTAAACCAGCATAAGCCACTGGAAAGTTTTATGTCAACTAAACTACATTTAAATTAAGTAACATCAATTCGGTATTTTGACTGTAAATGAATCAGAACATTAAGACATGTTTTAAAGGGAACATTTGTGATGAAACATCTATGACCAGTTCCTACACCACAGGAAGAGGAAAGTTCCTACTCTGAGCAGGATCAAAGCCCAAGGTTACTCCTCTGGCTTTGGGGCTGCTTTGTAGAGCTACCTTTTGAAAATGAGGAGAGAGCAGAACTGCAAGGAAAACACTGAATAAACAAGTTAACACTTGCACACAGAGGACAACACAGCCCTGATGACACAATTAAGAAGTTCCATCCTACTGCATATGCATGAAGGAGTAAAATTTAAATTACACAGAAAATTTCCATTTTTATGTTTTCTAATTTTCTGACTGCTTGACTTTGCAACTTAAATCTCTTTTTCGACTGCTGTTTTTGACACTGATTTGCAGAAATGGGAGTACATTTTAATGTTTTTTACTTTGCCTTACTCAATGGCAAAATTTAGAAAAACCCACAAAACAAAACCAAAACCCCCAAACTCAAACCAAAGATGTGCATCTCTGAGCCGTTCAAAAAAATGGGAGATGAGTCAATAGTCACCTTGCTTTAAAATGAAGAGAAACACAGCAGAGCAATTTTCCAGTGAGAGGAAGTAAGGACATAAACTACACATTCAACAACTCCAAGATGCCCTTTCCAAACACAAACAGAATTCATTTACACAGCAATTTTACAATGGTGATAACAAATTAAAATTGTGGGCAGACAGTGGAGAACCAAACAGATACACAACCCATAGCAAGGATCAGCCAAATTAAAGGGAATTTCTTCCACTGTCAAATTTTGAGCAATTAGTACTTCCATTAGAGGCACAGTTCCAGCTTTAAGCAATTTTAAGTAATTAGTGTTCCTTTATTTTGCCTGCAAGTCCTGACTTCAGCATTCTCTTAGGACATGCATTCTGCTAGCCAGAGCTACACAATGCAGATTAACTCGACTAGAAGGCGATTAGTGTGGGCAGATGAAGATACAATTTGTCATTCTCTACACCCTGCTATTCTAGCCTGGGATGCAATTTTTATTAGCACAGCAGACTGATTCAAACAGAGGCAAAGACACAATTTTGTCCTATCTCTGCCTGTATGATTACCTAAGATACAAGCAACGTTGAGATTTGAAAACTGTACATGACCAAAGTGACAAAAAGTGAATAAAGCACCAGATTACATCTTCCCACACAGCTCCAACCAGCTAAGGAATTCAGTAACTGATTGCACACTTAATAATTTAAGATAAATTATTTTAAATGGCCGATGGAGGAGATTTTTCTAGAGTTACTCATCACATAATGTAAATGTAAGGATGAAAATGCCAGGCTGAGCAGGAAGCAGAGGCTGCTGTGGTGGGTAGCACATGGCCAAGGCAAGATCTGCTTGCCAGAGGCACTACAGCATTTGCACAGTGTGTGGGATAAACTCTCTGGGTCCTCACAATCCTGTCTTTTAAACAAGCCTAGCAATACAGAGTTCCCAAAAATGTGTTCTTGCATTTCCTGGCTGTTGTGAAGGTGACTTGTTTGCCAACCAGCTGAAGGTTCTTGAAGAAAAGATGCAAAATAAAAACATGAAATGCCATTGAAGTGTCCTTTTCTATTTGCACTACAAGTATTAGGCAAGTCTTTGAATATTTCATATTGAGCTCTGATATGCTCTGACCAGCAAGCAGCAGTTTTCCAAATCTTTTACCCAATTTCTAGACCCTTCTGACCACTGGACAGGACCAAAGGCACATGGCAGGAGGCACCACGCTTTGCTTTCTCTGCCAAACACAACCACAGCAACAATTATCTTCACCTGTGGCTTCTGAATTTTCCATAACTGCAAGAAGCAGAGCCCCAGAGCCATGATCTTCCCCCAGCAACCAGTGGGACTGAAAGAAAAGCTGGAACTGTGGCCGAGGAAGAGGAGGCAGAGCAAGACCTACTCCTGGGAGTCTATGACTGTGCTGGTGAGAAACTCTGTTCTTTTCCAAATACTGCTGTTCATGTGGTCTCCAGATTGACAGGCCTTGTGTGCTTTTAATATTAATTGATATAAAATGAAACATGACATTCTTGATCTAGAAAGCTTCTCTTCTTACAGATTTGTCAGCATTTACATATGGTCAGAACTAAGGTCCAAGAAAGGCAAATCTTGCCAAATATGTCAAAATCATAAAAGATTTCCATATTTTTGCCCAGATCTTAGCTTTGTCATCTTTTTTACAATTCTCTTCCAAAGTGCAGTTGCAATGTGCTTGTGCTTTTAAGCTGGAAGGTATGTTTAGTGCATTATGAGGACCCACATTTTTGTGTGACAGAGAAATTAAAAGTAGCGATGTTCAAATATCTTGAGGGAGAACAAAAATTCTTCTCTGACATCTAACATGCAATGTTATCACAAAATGATACTTTGAAAACTTCATCCCTGAGAAATTCCTAGTTTCTCTCATGGAAAGAAACAAGTACCAGCTTCTGCTTGGAGGGACAGCAGGTTTTCCCAGCTGCATATTCTCACATGTAAAATATATGACCCAATGATCTTTATGAGTTCACTAAATGTCAGGATCACTTCTTTTTATTGCAGATCCTTTTCACCAGCTTTCTCACTGGAAGATCAGTGTTGCACAGCTCAGAAAGGCTTTGGTTCTGCCTCCTGTGCAGCCCTCATCCAGCTGTGCCCCTCATTGAAGAACCTGGACACTGCTGCTCAATTCTGCCCATTGTTGTGCCAGACTCCATCCCAGTTATTCTTTTAGAGGAGAACATGCTGGGTTCTGGTCTTTTTTGGCTGAAAACCTCCTCCTCAGCAAGTCAGAAAGTGTAAGTGATTTGTTATTAGTGTTTCATACCTTTAAAGATTTGTACTAAGCCATGGCTATGAAGGCTGTCAAATCCACTCAAATGCTTCTTATTGGAAAATCAGGCCTGCATATCCTCAGATCCTCCCCTCCTTCACCCACCCAAATTAAAGCTGTAATTCCCAAAGACAGCCACTCTTCTGAAACACCACACATTTCATATAGATGTTATTAATAAAGTATGAACAATGTTTGCAGAAACATTAAAGAATCAGGTCAAGAACTCTGTCTGAATACCAGTGTTATTAAATAAGCCAATCATGCAACTTTGAGTAATTAATGTCCTTGGTTTTTACTTGAAAGCCTCATTTTCAGCACATTCATAAGAGACAAATGCCCCATGCCAAAAGGAATGAACATGAATTAACTCTTTTGGATGCCAGTTGCAGGAGGAAGAAGAAAATGCAATATTGGCAGGCTGGATACAGCACAGCACTTCTGATTGTGGGGTGAGTTTAGCTACAATTTGATGATTTCACCACATATAGAGAAGGATTTGATCTGTTCCCATCTGTGCATTATCTGAGTATCTAAACAATTGCCCTAGTGCATTTGAAAACTTTAAAATAGAAAATCAAAGCCAACAAAGCTGCTGGTATCTCCAGATCACCGTGTGAAGTACTAATAAATAACTGTGTTATACAACCCGTGTTCAACAGACTGAAAATGATCTTTCCCAAATCCAAGTGACATCCTTCTGAAGCTGAAAGTGAGAGATTACAGCTGGCTGAGCATGCACTGTACTGTACACTCATTTTAAAAGCTGCCATTGTAAAAGACCCTCCAGGCTTTATGTTGGTTCCTTTGCTCTTCTTGTTAAGAGCTGGAACATTCCTCATATTTAACAGTAATTAGAGGGAGAGAGAGAAAAAAACTAATGAGAGGGTGAGGGGTTTATTTTTCTAGAGGTGCAGTAATATTAATAGTAAGACTATGGGTTATATATGTTCTTTTTTATTTCAACACCTCCAAACACAATAAATATTTTCAATTGGAAAAAATTATGAGTATAAAATTTAGTATTATCTTTACAAATCCTCTACAGCCTCTGTATGTGAAACCCTCTCCTTCCCTCCACCAGCCAACAATTATGACACAGAAATGCTCTCAGGACAGCAGTTGCAGAACTTGTCTGATGCGCTCGCACTTCTCCAGCAGGTTTGGGTCTTCTCCATCAGAACCATCAAATTCCTTCATAAAAGCTTCAGCTTTCTGCACAGTTGTGTCTCGTGCCCTGCCCTGAAGCCCTTGCAGATAATCCAGTAAAATGGTGAAATACTTGTCTGGAACCTTAAAAGAAAAAAAACAAAAGGAAGGATAAAGAGCTTTATTTTCTCCCCTCTCAGCATGTATTCACCATCACATCACAGCATCACCTGAAAGACAGTCAGGACAATGGCACGGGTTTGGTGTTTGCCAAAGTCCAACAAAAGCAGAAATCCAAGTGGAAATGTTTCCTGCCAAGGCTCAAGCTGCCAGGAGGGATGGACCTGGTGAGAGCACTGTCATGTGCTCGGATGGGCAAAGCATCCGAGAGGAAATGCTCAGCAGATGTGGAAACGCTGATCAGCAAATGCAAACACTGACAGGGAGCCCAGGGCTCTGAGGGTTGGTGGAAGCGAAAAACAAAATGCATTAGCCAAAGCCTCCTTTTGGAAACACACATGTACATCTTACTAAATTTGGTGAGAATTGCATGCATATGTCTGAGGGAAGAATTTTGCTGGAATTCCCTTTACCCAAAAATTGTTTGCTAAGATGAGATACCACCCACCACTGCACACTTTGACAGAATGCTTAGACAAAGGACTAGAATTTAATTTGAAAAACAAACTGAAATTCAGACATATGGAAATAATTTTAAAATCATGCTGACTAAAACTGATAGGCTCTACCAACATGGCCAACATTAAAAGTACTTTAGTCATCTACAGTTGCATTATCCACATTTCACTCCCTTTCTAATTAACTAGTCAGAGATTAAGCTTTAGCTTTTCTGATACAACATACAATTTAAATGATCATTATATTAATCTTGACAATAACTTAGCAAGGACTTTGGAATGATTTATTCAGTACTTCATACTGCAGCACTTTCAAAAGGAATATGTGAACAGACCTACGCTGATCTGAACTTCACGTTGTGTATCTGTGGAACACGTTTCAGCCAATAACAGGATATTTTTTGCTGTGAATCATGAGATGTGAAAATGATCTCATCCTGCAAATATGTTTCTCCATGTTTAACTTTACACATATAACTTGACATGAGTCAAGTCAAACACATACGTAAGTATTTAAAGGGTTCGGGACTAATTATTCGAGGGCGGTTTCAATTCTGCAAAGTATCAACATTTCAGAGAAGGCAGAGCTTCAACAGACACTTAATTTACAACTTATTTCTCCATGGACATTTGGCAGCAGAACTTTGATCACTAAAACTTCTATCACTCCAAAAGAAGAGGAAGAAAGAATATTCCAGCACTGCCTTCATCAATCAAGGGTATTACAAAGTAATAAATCAAGTCTATGTTCAGCCTCCTAACTTGTACACCATGGAAAACCTTCTAATTCTTCATACAAACACTCTTGCATTAAAGAAACAATGCAGTTACAAAAGAAATATTAATTTTACAATGACTAACAGAAACGGATGATATATGAAGCGTTGCTATACTGTACAAATCAAACACAGAGAAAAAAAATCTGTATTTTTGAAAGTTTTCACTCACAGAAAGTTGGTAGTAATAACAGATTAACCCATTTAGACACTAACAATTCCAGTGTGACAGTGTTCCTTTAATGTAGATATCCAGTAGTGAGTTTTAAAGTCAGCAACATCTCCACGTCTCAAACCTTGGCCAAATTATCTTTTATCTTTCTCAGAGCTCATGGCACAGACATACCTGTGGAAGTACACTTACTATTATATCTTTTAAGCAAAATGCTTGAGGGGGCAATTCAAAGCCTGCTCTAAATTTAGAAATTCTAAGTGTGCAGACTTAACAGGAGTCTGCCTGAAGCCTAGAAAATGTTTAGCATTTGGCCCTAAGGGTGTTCAAGTGTTCAAAAAGTCTGATTTTTTTTCCTTTAACATAAGACAGCTCTGAGGTTTGTTTCATCAGGAGATCACAACACAGCACCCCTGGGCAAGGTAAGATCACATTTCCTGACTGACACAGACAGCAGAGCCATAGCAAGCACTGGAACACACCAAGCTAATGAAATCCAAATTTTAATTCTTCAAATACAGTAGTACAAAAGGGGTAATTTCAGAGGTCTTGGCGAGGTTTTCCAAGGAGGAACACAATCCTTGTTCCAAGGTCAGTTCAAGGCTGGTTTGAAATTGGAGATCAAGATCTCCCAGCACGGCTCTGGAAGTCAAAGCCAGGCTTACGGGATTTTGTTATTATTCTTTTGTTAAATTGTTTTGACCTCTTTCTTGTTTCTTTTTCTCTCTCACATACCAATCCTGCTTCTTTCTTAACTTCCTAATATGCACTGGAGCTGATTAATACGGAAATAATCCCAAGTGAAATAATTCCTGTCTTTGGGAAACACGACAAAAGACTACCAGGAAAAGAACAGTTATCACTTCTGAATTATCCTCTGCAACTCTGTATTTTCAGAGCCTGCAGACACCCAGGCATTTTGCAAAGCAGAGACCAGCAGAGAGAAGCTCAGCTCATTGCTGCCAGGCTGCATTTTGGGTCACCTTCCACAGAAGCTTCAGCCACTCCACCATGCCCTGAAGTCCAGAAGCTGAAGACTGATCTAGAATCTTCCTAAAAATGCTGTTCCAGATGATAAAGAGCAACAAATGGCCAACAAATAGTGTTTATTTTATCCTGGGTGCTGGACAGCTATACACACCATAGGTACACAGGGCTGGCTTGGAAGCTGCCAGCCAGCCACCAGATGGATTTTAAATGAGCTTAAAAAAAGCATTTATCTAGCAAACAACTTTAAAATCTCAACTTTTTTCTTACAAAAAGAGGCTATCAGTACAGGAAATTCGATTTTTGCATGGCTCTTCAGCAGCATCCAAGTGACACCACGAGATCAAAGATGTGGCTTAGGAAGGAAAGAAACTTACGTCTCCTTTTGTATGTTAGTCATGCTTGGATTACCAACAGATTTTATTCTGCCATGGACAGGAAGTTGAATTTGGGTATTAAAAATATTCAAAAGAAGCTGGGTGTGCCCTCCCTACGGTCCTGATGAAGAAAGAGACTCCATCAAATGCTTAATTATAAGCACTTGAGCAGTTCTACTAACTTCGCTGAATCTGGATGCAGATGTTAATCATCCTCTGAAGCTCATATTCAATGCTCCTCTGATTATTAAACTACAAAATATGTGAATTTAAATGAATCAGAGCACTTCCATTGGATTTTTAAGGTTTCATTTCAGCATTGAGACGTAAGGAGTTAAACTGTGTTTTGACACATAAAACAAATGTTACTTACAGTTCATTGTGTCCCAGTATATTTCAACACAAACCCCAAAGTAAACAGGTAAAAAGAGTAAAAACATCCTTCTGCCTGCCAAACAATTTCTAGGTAGCTTTGAAGAGCATGCATTGATTTTGAAAGGTCGATAAAGACTTTTAAAGGAGAAACTTTAAAATAGAAGACAGAGCAAGCAACCCAGAAACCAAAATCAAATTTGTATTCTGCAACCCATATTTTTAAAGTATTTACACCACGTGAACATTTTTGCTGTCATGAAACTCTGCTGTTAATTATCTGGCTGTCTAAAAAGGTAACACCCAATGTCAGGTGATTGGCTTAAGAGCTGCTGACTAATTTGGGTCAGGACAATTGGTATGAGTAAATGTTCAAGTGCACACAAAAAAATCAGCAAAACCTAACTGAATGTCAACAAAATGTACTGTGCAAATGGGCAGAGGTTTGTTCTGCTGCACAACAAAATTAATGATCTGACACCCTCATTTGATACCACAATGGCCAGATATTTACTGGAAATTCAATTTATGTTGTTTTCTAATGAATGGATTTCAGTATGGATTCAAGTCTGAGCTCTGGTTATACTTGATGCTTTTCACAACCAACATCAGGTTTCACTTATATTTAAATGAGAGAGCTATTTTAACATCTTGGCAATATGGCTGTACATCTTCCATGGAGCCAGAGATATCTGAAACAATATGAGAACTGTGGTTTGCAGTATTGGGTTACACATTAGGAAATTCAAATTAAGGATATGACTCAAATTCTCAGCAAACTCCAGATTTAAATAAACTATGAATCTGCTCTCTTTATGCTTGCTATACATCAAGTATAAAAATCTAGCATACACAGGACAATGATCACCAACAAAATAAAAAGATAAATGGCAAGCAATTAAAATGCTCTAGCATCTTGGTTAAAAACAAAGTAATTTGTAAGTTATTAAAAAATTATAAGACAAGTGCATGGCTAGTACTAGGAAGTTTTGGTTAATAAATGTATAAGACTGTATCATATTTGTTCTGAGAAAAAGCAGATAAATATGAATACAAACCTTCTCTTTATCATACATGTGCAGGAGAAGCCACGTCTGTCTTGTCTTTTGAAATTTCCATTCTTCTGGGTTTTTAGACCAGCTGTAGAAAATTAGGTAAAAAAATTGTTTAATGGAATACTGTGATATCAAAACATTCTTTATTTAGAAAATATTCCCTGGAATGCTTCCAAGTGGCTTTGTATGCAGGACACAGAGTGTCTTGGCACTGTGGGACACAGATACTGCACACATTTTGAACAGGGACACCTGGCTGCTGGGCAAAAAATGATGGCAGATATAATAGCCAAATAGGTTATAAATTTTCTTCAGAAAGCATTGATTCTTTGAAGTTAAATATCAAATCCCACCCCCAGATTTGGCCAGTCCTGTAAGAGAGGTCATTTCCCTCTTTTGACCAGGACAACCAAACACCCCAAATCCTCACCCCTGCTGCAGGGCTGAGCATCTGGGGAGGTGCAGGGGACAAGAATCAAGTCTGGGTTTCAGAAAGTTGCTATTTCACAATTAACTGAAATCTATATGAAATTAAGCAGCCTTTGAAGGACTGGAAGGAGAAACTTGTGCTCAGCAATGGCTGCAGCACATCACAGGTGGCTGCTCTAGAAAAGACAAAATTCATCCTTCAGGGGCAAACGCTTTAAGGCTTGGGCTTGTCTAAATGTGTGACCTAAATATTTGTATTTATAGGCTAGAAAAATGTTTTTTTATGTCTCTCTCGCTCTCATGAAGAATACTCAATACTGTTAAAAGTGAGAGGCTGAACAAATAATTAACATCTGCAAATGTTCGTTGTCTGTTTAACAAACACATTTTCAATTTACAAAATTTTAGCTGAGTTAAAATGGCACATGCATGTGCATCTTGAACGTATTTTTAAAGCTGGTATATTCTGGTTTAGATGAAGGCATTTATTTCTATTAAAAACTAGCAAACCAGTAAACCTAGCTATAAAATGAAGACTACTTTCTAAAATTATCTGCTTGAAAATTAGTATTGTAACACATAAAAAATCTGACAGCACCCTAAAGTATCTTTTGGAAAGAAAGAAAAAAGTATAAGGAGAAACCCCAGAAAGTTTCACGTTTATTTGATTTTTCTCTAAAGAAAAGTAGGTCTCCAGAGGGTAGCATGCAAGATGCCATTAATGTTCCAGCTTGTTTCACACAGCAATAGAGAGCGCAGAAATCAGTTGAAAAGGCAGCTGGGTATGAGAATCAGTATTGTTTAAATACTGTCAAGTCTAATAAAGCAAAAGAGTCCTCATCTTTGGTGAATGCAGCAACAGCAAATACATTGTTCAGTCAATTCAATGAAGGAAATAAAAATGAGACCACAAATTTGTATAGAAAGGTTTCATGGAAGCCTCTGAAAAAAAACTTGAAGAAAGAAATTATTGTCTTGATGTTCAAATTCAGGATAAAAAAAGAGAATTACAGATCTTTTGGGTTATTATCAGCTAAATATATCAAAATAGCTTATAACCTAAATATAAGGTAAAAATTAGACAATTAACAGTAAATCAGGAAGGACAGACAAAACCAATAACCACAATATATTATCCCTTACATGCTCAAGTTAAATTTACAGATGAGCTGATTCAAGGCTTCTTTTGGAATAACAGTAATATAGTAGACAAAAAAGTTTGCAAAACAAATATTGCACAAAAGGAGGAGACTAAAAAGCTGACTGATACAAATTGTAGAATCAAATAAAAAATAATATTATCATGGTGAAACTATCCCTTGTCCCATCACGACCAGCCTAGAACCCAAAGAACTCACAAAACAAAATCACACAACCCTTGGTGTCACTTGTCTTTGCAGCAAGGTGCCCAACTGAACAACAAGTGACACCACCTATGTGGGAGGAGCCAACAGAAAATGAAATAAAAATTACTTTTCTTGTGGGTGCAGTTTGTGGGGCCAACAACAACCTGCTCATCTGTGCCCACTTATTCTGTTTGCCAGGCAAACACAGCAGCTCCTAACAGAGAAACTTGTGCAGAAGTCCTTCAAAACAAACAAAATAAAGCAACGACAGTTCTTGCTGATTTTTTAGCCTGTTCTTCTGTGAGGCTCATCCTCAAGAAGAAGAAGAAGGTAAGTTTAAAATTATTTTCTATGTAAATACAGCCTGGAAACAGTTCACATTACAGTCCTTGTAAGGTGACAAGAACAAGCTGTGAGTGACTGCATCCCAGGAAAACAGCTCCTCTGCTAATGAAAACCTTTAACATATGTCTGTATTTCTCTAAATTATGATATGTATTTCAACGGTTGTGATGATATCCATTGGCTGGACACACCATGGAGTACTCTGAATCTTCTACTCTGCTAATTTTATGTTTCTATCACAGTATCACCTGAGCACTGTTGGCATTAAAACTTGAAAAACACAGCCTGATTTCACTTAATCTCCTGTAAAACTATAGGACGTTAAAATATCTTTATTACCTAGTTTATAAACAACGGAGACCAACAAATGAGTGCACTATAAGGTTAATTGCACTTATTAACCTATTACCAAAACCATATGCTCTGTTCTCCATGTTAAGGCGAGTTGTTGTACTCCTGCATCCAAGACTCCATATGGACTTTCACTCCTGTGAATTCTCTTACAGAAACAAACAAAAGTTTTAGTTTGTCTTCCTGAAAGGTTCTGCTCTGTATACACCAAAATAATTAATATAAACAGCAAATACTTTAACATAATCCACTGCAGAAAGTACATTTGTGTCCATTAGAGCATCAGAGCCTCACAAGCCATTTATTTTGCTTTGTGATCTGTCCTATTAGAATTAAACACTAAATTATTACAAGAATTAATAGTTATAGGTGTACTCCTATTTTCAGAAAATACTCCCAAGTTTTTTAAGTGGAACATCAACCATGGCTGGATCAACAATGCCTGTTTCTTCCCTTTCAGGAAAATGGTCCTTGATCCAAATTCCTATCAAACTGTGGGCAAACCACTCCTGATAATGGGTGCACAATCTTTAATGCAGACAGCATGACAGTTGCTTCCCTCAACAGTCATTAAAATAAAACTTTTCCATTGATTCTGTGATTGTGACAGTTTTTTTCTACTGTGACAGCTTTAAAATCTCTGGGAAAGGATCACTCCGTGACAAAGCTAGAGGAATATCTCCTGTTATCAGGATGACATCATTAGTACATTTTTAGAAATGCTCAACTTCTAAACTAGAGAAGTTCAACCCTTACAACACAAGAGAGGTTTCATTTTGCTGTTTACAGCAGATGCTTCCTTGACATGCTACAGCAGGAGAAAAGGCTTTTCCTTCAAGTGATCAAATATGCAGAGCAAAATCAACGACATTACAGTTAGAACCCCTTTTGTACAGACAATTGCAACCTCTTTCACAGTTTGAATTCATTTGGTAGCTTCTGGACTATCTGTGTCAGGACCTAGTACAAACTGTGGAATTGGATGGAAAATATACATGCGTAAAACATGTATTTTTTCAGTGTGCCTCGGGCTGATTTTCTATATATTGTACAAACACTAACTGCCTTCTTTACACAGCTGATGTTTGTGTCTTTCTCATTGAAAAAACACATTGGTTGATTTTAGTTAAAGAGAACTTAAATGTTTGTGCAAATGATCTTCCTAAATGGCTCTGAAATTGAATAGATGGAGGAAATGAATCAAATAAATCAAGCAGCTTAGGAAATTTTACATTTGGTCTTTTGTTTTTTAGCAGGAGTGTCTCATGTAGAAAAGCTGCCCAAGATTCTCACTAGTCTATCTCGTAAATGACTCTTAGTGTCTACAGTCGTCTCCCATAAATCTATTCCCAAAACTTGGGAGTTCAGGCAGTGGAAATAGGCAAACAGAAGGCGACTGGGAGTGTGCAGGGCAGAGCTCTCACTGGGGTGTCCCGGGACATGGAGATGGGGAAGGGAAAGCAGGCAAATTGGTTCCAGAAACACAGTATGAGAAAAACATTATTGTTACAAATTGGATTCAGGAAGTCAACACAATGCATCTGCTGACACTGCTGGCCAGGACAGAACTCTACAGAGCTGTCACAAATAATCACTGAGTGCACAAAAGCTCAGGGCTGAGAATCAACCATTTTACTGATTCAATTTGAAAAAAATAGAGTAATTTCAAGATTATAAGGCGCACCCTTTTGACTAAAATTTTGATCGAAACCTGGAAGCGCACCTTATAATCCAGTGTGCCTTATATATGGACAAAGTTTGGAAATTTGCCAACCTGGAAGTGCGAGCCGAGCCGCGGCAGCCAGTCTGAGGGCAGGTGGAGTGCCGGGGCCCATGGCACGGGGAGGGCGCCTGGGGCTGCGTTTAAGGGCTGCACCGATCCGTGAAAAATGTTTGCAAATTGAGCACCTGCCAGTAAACCCCGCGATCGTGCCATTCCGTTACTAATTTGCTACTTTGTTGTGCGCAGATCCTCACTTTGGGGGGGGAAAGTGCGTAATTGGATAGGAGACAAGTCTCAAGAAACCAGAAAGCCAGACAGGGATGTGACTGCTGACACTTTCCAGAGCACACAAAGCACTGCTGTGTGCCAGATGCAAGGACACCTCACCCACATGCTCTGCTCCAGATGAGTGCCCCAGCTGTGCAGCCCATCCTGGATACACCTTTCAGCCTCAGTACCTATCCAAGGACAAGTAGATTGCCACCAAATTGGGACTTCTCCAGCATACAGCTCAGGTAACTACCTTGAAAGTTTTCTCCAGCCCTGAGGACCAGCTCAGAGCACAGCCTCCTGCAGCTCTCCTGAATTTATGCCGTGTCTGACATCCCCAAGCTTCCCTCCAAGGAGGGACAGAGCCACAGGTCTGGCCCACTGCACCAAAGAGCTCCACTGAGATCTACGGAAAATGTTAAAAGCAGCATTCTACAACACTACACAGAAATAATCACATTCTTCCCACCTCATTCATCTGCCTACTTTTCTGTTTTGATACCTCAGTTGTTCACCATTCTGCAACCTGTCCTTAAGGATCACCTGTGTCCTTGCACAACCCCCCAAGGAAGGCTGAGCAGGAGTTATGACACACAATTAAGGCTTGCAGGAATCAGGTTAGGCCCTTTATGCCCCAAACTCTCTGCAAACAGCATCACTTCTGAGCTCACCTCCCTACCCTTAAATGTGGATAACAGGTGTTTCCTCAATAAAGAACAACCATACTCTAAAAAATTCCCTGAAAGATATTTAAAGCCTTGCTGAAACACTTGGCACTCAAGGGATCTGCTGGAATATTTCACAGTGCAGTGCATACAGCAGCAGCCTCTTTAAAACCCCATGCACTGGTGTTTAAGGCAACTCACTGTCCTTATAAGGCCCAAATTTGGAAACTCTGAACGCTGCTATCAGGTCAGTGCAGAGGTGAGCCCAACACACATATGGCCAACAGGTGAGCAGGGAATGCTGCACCTCAAAGAGGCTCCCTGGAACCCCTGGAAGCAGCAGGGAGGGAGAAAAAATTTGGCATAAGCTGACTCTTGTGGGAGAAGAACCATTTTATGGATGGAGGTTTTATATGGGTATATAAAAAATATATGGATGTGGATGGAAGTTTAACATATGCCCTTATAGTGCATATAGTGAATGAGGAATAATAATTTTTCTCCAGTTATAACATGTACAATTATTTAAAGGGAAATGTAAAAGTGTTTATTTTTATTGGGGGTATTCAGAGTTTCTTCTGTTTCTCTCAGGGGTATTTAAAATGGATTTACTTTTACAAAGATGTTTTTTGAATGTCTGGTGTTCCACACAAGACTGCATGCCCAGAAAGCTGCCTCATGCTGAACTTCATTGCTCAATCCAATGTAAGAAGAAATCTCAGTTCAACTGTGTGTGATGCTGATTGTCCTCATTTGGAAAGAATAGCCAAAATTTAAATTCTAAATAGATTTTCTGAGACTGGACTGGAGCAGCTTTAGTTAAAATCCTGGAAGTACAGATTTGTGGTAAGACCCAGTATTAGACATGAGACAACCATAGCCTTTAACTGTGTTTTTCTCATGTTATGGATCAGTATGTTTATGTCCCAACTCCAATCCATGCAGAAAGTTAATATATTTATGCTGATATTCTCAAATCCAGTTCTAACTAAATTATTACTCAGATAAAGGTTTTTCTTATTTTCCTGGAAGAAAGAAAAGACACTAATGGAGCTCGTTTGCCAAAAGAAAACTTTCTAAAATTGTCAACAGATTTTAGAATCAGAGCCACATTTTTGGTTGAAAATCCTGGCACCACTTTTCAATCTGTGGTTTAAAAACATTTTTTAATATATTCTTCCATCTGGTTTAGACACAGTATAATGACTATAGACTTGTGAAAAGGAAAGAGGAGAAAGCTTTTTTTGAATTTAAGAATCCCACATGCAGGAAAAAATAAATGTGCTTTTAAGTGTCCCATTTTTTGTCCTGATGTCCATTATTAGGACAGATTATATCTGTGCAGCAAACAGGTCACAGGATTTTCTTAGAAAGGATTTATAAAGTGAAAGGAAGGGGCCTTTGTGCCATAAAGCCAAGTTTGATTAGATCTACATAAAATGTTTATCACAGCTTATCTTTTATTCTCTGTACTTTTATCACTTGCCATTATTTGTAAGGTTTTATATTATGTTTGCATCCTGCAGCTTCAGCCAAGCTAGAAATCCTCTTCCTCCCCCACCACAGGCTCTGTTAAACTCAACATGAGACATTCCCTTGAAGGGCTTCAAGTATAAACAGATGATTGGTGGGAAGAAAAGCTGACCCAGAAAATGGTAAGAATGCCTCAAAAGCATCAGCAGGTCGTGGGGAGAGCTCCTGTCTCTTACTTCTGGTATAATTCCTGGGGTGCTTCATTGTGATTCAGATTCTCACAGTCACCAACTCATCTGCAAAGGCCAACAGCATTCAACCAAGAAAAGAACCCTTCACAATTCCTTTAAAAGTTATTTTCCTGATACACTTACGTAGTTGCTGCATTAGCCCACCTGCAGCAAAACTGCATTTTGATTTGAAGAAATATATATATATATATATATAGCAGTAATAACATGCTGAGAATTTGCTGTTGTTTTCAGTAATAACAAAAAGGTCAGGCTTGAAAGCCCACAGCTACTATTACTGTATTTCTAAGCTAAATGTGCTTTTAATTTTACATACATTCATAAAAAGAACACAAAGCAGGAGTTGAATTATCACAGAAGAAGAATAAAAAATAGAATTTGAGCCCTTCCCAGACAATCTGTTCTGCTCCTGCAAGGAATATACAACCAAGTGCTATCCCAGATCCCATCTCCTCTCCAGATGTCCATCTTTTCTTGCACTTAATTCTGGTCACACTGATGCTTGAACCAGAAATAAGGGAAAGGGAAAATGAAAACAACTGTTATGCCTCCCTCCCATGAAGAACATCCTGGGGGGTACGAGGAGATAAAGAGGGCCCCACACTCTGTATGGAAGTCATGTAAGGAGCCAGCTGCATGTAAAATCCTTTCCAAAAGTTGGCAAAAGTCCATTTATATAAATGCTTTCTGAAGATCAGATGAGCGATATGCTACCAGACCCAGAAAAAACAAATATGGTCAATTCTCTTCTCCCTTACTGTTACATCAAAAAATGTCCAACTGTGGTACAGAACACTCCTGCAAGGGCACAGATTCAAGCCAATGAGCTCATTTGCATTGCTTTTGATATTTGAAATCAGCTTCTAAAACTTTAAAGGTTTAAACAAACAACAAAACAAAACAAAAAATACACCATCACAAAAAAAGGCAAAAAAACAAACATCCAAACTCTTGTGTTTTATTAATAAAACACAATAAATGTATGCAAGTGTCATGGTTTTCCATATAGCAATGCTAAAAATAATGCTGGAAGAGAAACAAACTTCATGTGAAACTTTATCTGTGGAAGTGTTTAAGGAGGGACGAAGAAATGGCCACTTGGAGGAGGATTTGGATACTGAAGACACTGGCTGATTGGATTTGCTTTGAACCAGCCAGGACACCCAAGAACCAATTTATTGCTGGTTCCACTGAGCTGTAGGTTTGTGTTCCTCGTTTCTGCAGGGCTGTTTCAGGAAGCCCTGAGGCTGCAAAGTGATGCTGCCACTCTGGGAAGGTGCCTAATCCATCTGGGCCACTGACCAGCAGCACTGCTGAAAAGGAGCTGCCCTTCTGTACCCACATGTCTCCAATTTGTCAGCTTGGGTGTTTCTGTGTGGATTTTCTCTCTGCAAAAGCCTAAGGGATTTCCAGAGCCAGCAACTGCTCTTCTGCAGTTCCAAAGGCCAGAGCAGCATTTCACATTTCACAGCAACAAGGAAAAGCAGTGCTCTTGTTCTGCTCAGGAGATGCCAAATGCTGACCTGCACCACATCCCAGGACCAGGCACATTTTCCTTTCTGCCTCAGCATCCAGCAGATCCAGTCCCAGCTGCAGGGAGCCCAGCTGGCCTCTCCCCCAAGATTCCAACCCTTTCCCAGTGGGGTTACCCCATGTCTTGGAGGAACAGGAGCTGCTTGGAGGGTGGACCATGGTCTGAGAGAAGCTGGGGGTGAAACCCAGCCCAGCAGTCAGGAGGATGGCCAGGCATTGTGAACAGACACAGCAGCGTCCTCTCCTTGCTGAGAACCCTGACAAAGAACTGCCCTCAAATCCATCCCAGCCCTTGTGGCATCCAGGGACTCCCTCCAGGAAAGGGAAAATCCCCTCCTCAAATGGAAGCTGAACCTGCTGCCTGTAACTCTGCTACAGAGCTGGCTTGCTCTGATGGCAGTGTTCTGTAGGATTAGAACTGTCAAACTGTCTAATATTGAAGTGTCAAATTCCCACTGAGCTTCTTTACTTAATTGAGTTCTCTTAGGACAGCACTGAAAATCTGATATTTATTAATTTGGGTACCAGTCCTTGATGCACTGTTGCAGCAATTACATTTGTAGGTTTTTTTAAACTCTAAATTCAATCCAAGTATTTTTATTGCTGGCTAGCCAGGCAAAGTTCATTTTTGATCCAGGAAAATGAAGCCCTCTTTAATAACCCATCACACAAGTGGTTCTTACAGTGCATCTGAGAAGTCCCACATTTGGGGTTACTCTGCACCAACAACAGGAGTATATATGGAAACTTTAAAAAACAAACAACAAAACAAAAAGACATGACAGCCATCCTTGTCATGTTTTGCATCCCAGTCCGCACATCCCACGGCTGCATTCATCAGGAATTGTGGCAGAGGCAGATGGAGACAGAATGCTGCAGACCCCTCAGCATCTGAATCCCCCAAGCTGTAACCTTTCAGAATGATTTACTCTTCTTTTTGCAGAAAAGCTTTTAAAAAGGACAGTATCAAAACCAAGATCAACCTAAAAGTGTTCAGCAGTTCACAGCCCACTCACATTTTTCTGATTTAAATGAGATATTCTGTGATCTCTCACTGCATAACAAAATCTGCTGTCACACCAAGGTGTTTAGGGCAGTGTTAAGATTCCCCTCCTCTAATATCCTGTGACATGTGTTGCACTACTGAGATTTTAAGTCATTTATGCTTAAAGAAATGGATCTGCCAGTTACTGCTTCCTGCAGATGGCTCTCATTCCAATTGCATTTCATTCATATAAAAGTAATTACTGACACCTTTTTAGGCATCATCAGATTAATAAATGTGTGAAGGAGGAGATAGGTTTTATTAAGGATCTAGTTTTATTATTTCAAAAATATTTCGTGCTATTCTAACTCTGGTTAGGAAGCCTTGACAGCTCCCTGGAGCTAATTGATTAATAATCATTGCCATCTGCATTTTAAATTTTAATTTTGGCTTTGGCTGACTAGTCTAAATGATTCCCTAGAGCTAGGAAACTCCTCACCACTACTGTGAGTACTTGGGCACTGGATGAATAGTTTGAATGTGTTTGAGGAAGTGAGAAGCAGTGTTAATTCTCCCAGATCTGAATTTTATGACACAGAGAAAACATAAAAACTCCTTTTTGCGTTTTTTCAAGAACCTAGTCTGAATGGAGGAAGATGGGTGAGCACAAAATGCCTTTTCTGAAAGCCAGAAGGAGGGTTAAGGATGGGATGCCTGAGCTTGGAGCCAGGAGTGAGGCAGGGATTCTGGAGAACCAGACACTCCTTCAGTGCAACCTCCCTGCAAATGAAATATTCCCCAAAGAAAGGAAATAACCCCTGCCATCTGCTTTCAGTTAAAAAATATCCAGAGGTAGGTTGCTGTAATACTTAAATGTGAAATGGATTATTTTAATTATTTATTATTTGACCCGAACAGTGCCAAACTCTCTCCGAAGACAAATGGAAAAGATCAAAGTGCTTGTGTGAGGTTTTGAGCACTGCAGTGAGGAGTGAAGATGTTTCCTTGCTGTCAGGATACAGTCCTGAAGCAGACTGGTCTGTTAATAAAGACTTCTCAATCTCCCTAATATATCTCACAAAGTTTCTGAAAGTAATATCAGATGAAATAATATATTAAAGCTGCTTAATTATTCAATTAGATGCAATTTCTTTTGTATAATACTAGGGAAAGATGAAAGCTGCATCTCAGTGACAAATATCTAATGGCTACATTTAATAAACTGTTAAGAAAATTCATTTATACTCGATTCATTTTACTGGAAATCAGTAATTAAAAAAGGAGACATTAAATTTTCTTAATCAGGTTTGGAAACGAAGATGCTATTTTATGGAAAAAAGAATCAGACAAAGAAACTTTAACTATTTTGATCTGAGTATTTGTGGATTTAATACATGTAATCTAATTTTCCCCATCTGAGGAAGCACTTTACAGTCCAGCAGTTAAGCACTGCTAACTTATAGTTGTGACAGGATATATGTGAACGTGTATGTGAACAATTTTAGAAGTTTTAACCATCTTATTGATAAAATTATAAATAACAGGAAACTAAATTTTGGGAAAAAAACCCCAAAAATAATTCACCAAGAATTCACTGGAAGCCTCCTTGGGCAAATTAGTCACCTTCAGTGTCACCATACATACATGGCAAAATTGGGAATTTTTGTTCCTGGTTTTCTCAGCAGCAGTGAAGAGGAATAAAGCTGGAAGGCCACCAGGAAGGACACACCACCATGGAAGAGAGAAACCTGTCCCAGCACAGCTATGGAAAGGTTTGGAATATTAATCCATTAACCCTGCATGCCCACCACACACCAGTGGCCTCCAGGACTGCCTCGAGATGCCACTACAGAAGCAAACCCATGCCAAATTCACCTTCAAAAGCAGGAACTGAGAAAAATCCTGCAGGTCTGTTGGGAGCAGACATTGGTACAGGGCCAAAGAAAACAGAGCCTGTGTCAGATGAGAAGAAAGTTAAATCTACTTTCCCTCATCTCACTTCTCTGCAAGGAGACCTTTGGACAGTACAGGGACTTTGGTGAGTCACAAACTTCATCACTGTTTAATTTATCACCTGAAAAATGGGGTAACATAACACTTTCTCAAAAGCTGTCATAATGAGACTAAATAAATCAGTGTCAAAATACTTTTCATTTATTTATCAAAACACAGTTGTGATATGTTATCAGGCAAGATATTATGGAAAAGCAAATTATCACTGCTATGGTGGGGAGAAGAGAGAGACAGCATGTTTTAAAAAAACAGAAAAATCTCTTTAAAGACGGGGTGAGCAGTCAGGTATTTTTCAATTGATCCTGTAAATGATAGATGTCAGATGAAAGGATTTGTGAATTCATGTTAATGATGTTATTAAATACACTATTTCCATACGAGAATGTTTAAACAAAATGCCCAAGTAAATATTTTGACAGCTTTGTTTCACACTGAAAAAGTGGCAGAAGTGCAAAGAGACAGAAGGTTCCAAAGTAAATCACTCTGCAGCTTTTACTGAAATATGCTTTGAGAGGTGTACTTGTGACCTTCCATAAAATTAATTCAAAGATTTAGAAAGACAAATAACTTGATTTAGAGCCATAAAGCAGGATTAGAGTTCCCTATTCCATTTTCTTTCTGTTAAATTTAGTGACCATTTATGGTTATGGAAATTAGAAATCTCCTCTGAATAAACTAAATAGGACAATGAACAGATTCTGAAAGATGAAGAGCTACTAACTCTGACAGGGGAAAATTTACCATGGACCTGAGCTTCCCTTCCTTTTTTCTACTCCAGCCATGCATTAGTGCTTATCAAAGGGGAAAGAAAGCTACTCCAAATTCATTCCCTACAGAAAGTACTTCATCCAGGATAATATTATGGTATTAATATTAATATTAATACCATGAAAGGTTTGGTTCAGGGAAGGTTGTGTTAGTCCAGCTCTTCCAAAGCTCAGCTGAATGAGTTGCATCATAAGCAGTTACTAATTTGGCTGGAAAATCACGCAATCATTGATGTTTCTAAAACTTCCTTCTGAATGAGTTTAAAATACCACAGAAATACTTGCAACATCTCAGAACTTCCAGGCATAACTTAGCTTAAAATTCTTAGAACTGACATATCAGAACCCCCCAAACACCTGTTTTATCTCTAGAAATCAGAGCTGCTTATCCAACAAGCTGGAAATGGCAAAATACTTCCAAAAATATTTGTAAGTACCTAGAATCTTCACTATTCAATCCATGACTGTGGAGAGGACTTGCCAGAGATGATTAGACTGAAATTATTTTTCAAAATAATTCTGTCCCTCTAGAGCATTTCCAGGATAGTATTACAGATACCCAGAATATATTGCTAAGGTTTGTTTTCTTCCCAGAAATTCTTGATAAAAATAACTAAGATTGGCTCTGAGCCATTGAAAGGGGATTTTTGTTATTGTTCTTTCTTTTGGTTCCTGTTTTTAGACTTGTGTAGTAAATGATACCAGTTTCCAGACCCAAGTATTCCTGCACAGGCACTGTCTTCTGTTCAGTACCAGTGCAGGCATCTTCAACCATCTGCACTGCAAAATCGGATTTGAATGGAAGACCTTTCTTTTGGTGTGCACTCTTCATACAAAGTCTGGCTGACTCACTCTCTGTATTATTTATAAGTGGAAAAAGACCAGAGATACAGACAAGGAACAGTAATCTGCATGATCTCACTAAATTAAGAGTAAGATATTCATGTGCTTCTTGCAAAGGAGTGAAATTGTTGTATTAGAATCATAAAAAGCAGCTAACCCAGCAAGAAGTTAATAACAGTTTAAAAGCAATTTCTGCACAATCTGACATCCTGTGGATGTCATGTGGGGGTTAGAAAAACACTGGCATGTCTCCAACACATATCTACATATCACTTCCCATCAAGATACAGAAAAGTGAATCCAGAAGTCAATGACTCCATCACAGGGAATGAAAATCATCGACTCAGGCTGCCATCAGACATCTTGATTAAACAGACAGAAGCTGTATGGTGCTGTTACTGAGAGTGTAATGTGACAGTCACAGAATCCTCAATGCACAGTTTGAATAATCAGATTATAATGAGAACACTAACACCTGGAAATGGGTATCATAAAGCCAACTCTGAAACAGGAGTGTGTCTGACTTGCTGCAGCCAGGCTGAAGCAGGATGAGAAACCCTGAACAATGTATTACAGCTATAGTGGTATATTCTGTCATTAACACAAAACTCAGTCTGAGGGCAGGAAAGAAAAAAATCTTCTATTGTTCAAAAAATTCAGTGTGAAATCTCAATATTCTATGGCTCAAAGATACAAACAATGCAAAGCCAGAGTGCCAAGGAGCAGGGAGGAATCCCAGCCCCTCAGTCCCTTCTGGGTGCTGCTGGAAGGCAGCTCCAGTGAAACCACTTTTGTTTCCAGGTGTCCATTTCCAGAAGGATCACAGACGTGAGTTCAAAGAGCACCAGAGCACATCAGGGACTGGAAGGAGCAATAGGAGAGGAAGGATCATGGATGTGCTACTTCAGAGACTGAGAAACCCAACACAGCCACAAGCAGAATGTAATCACCCCAATGGGAGAAATTATTTACCAACTGCAGGGCAATACTTTGATTTAACAAACCTTGCTTAAACACAGGTCCAATACAGCAGAAGAATTTCTCTGCTTTGCATCTCCTACCAGCAAGCTTTGTCTTCTGCAGAAGATATTGTGCTCGAGCACAATAACAGAATAGCTCTAAGCAGCACAAAATCAGTGGAGTGAAAACGCCCCCTCCACCTACCCCACCAGAATAACTGCTGGCATACCAGCACCTTAAAATAGGAAAGGTGTGGGCATTGCAACAGAGAGCTTTGTAGAGCTTGTGAGTAATGTCAGGGCTGCTAGGGAACTGCAAACAAACTGAGGTGGCTTCATCAGCTGCCACTCAGTGGAACTGAAGTTACACAAGGGAGTGCAGGATAATGATAAGGAAACTCACTCTCAGCAAACTGAGACTCCTTTGCCCCAAAGTGAGACAGTGGCTGCCTTTAAAATGAGGAAGATCTCCCCAAGTATTAACATCAAATGGAAACCTTGCAGCTATACAGACACACTGCTTTAGGTCAAGGAGAGGAATCCCACTTAGAGGCAGGTCAGGCCCTGGTAGAAATTAAAACTCAAGCAATATAGAAACTTGGAGAAGTGCTAAAATAAATTCACTGATCTCCAGAGTATTAGGAAAAGCGCAAACCTTTGAAATCAGATAGCAGCAAGTGCCTGCCCAAGTTCATATAAAACAGAACAACACCAAATGCAAATTTATCCTGTATCTGACTCTGGATTCATGAGGCTGCTTAGGGGACTAATGAATATGGCAAATGACTAAAAGGATGTAGGAAGAGATTAATTACATCCATAGTTAATGCATGCCCCAGAATGTTTAAAAACTAGCCCTGGGATCATTAAAGGAACACTATTCCCCCTCACTATTCCCCTGATCTTTGAGGAAATGCTGCTCTTTCCAGAGACCTCAAAGCCCCAGTTGTTGAAGGGAGTTCAGGAACACTGCTGTGTCTAATTACATCAGTTTCTCTTAAGTTCACACACTATTTTTGTTACTGACTAATTGACATTCATCACTTGAGCAGTTCTCCAGTATTTTATGAAATTCAAGATAACTGATGAGCTTAGATATATATGCTGCACCTTCCAATCAGGAAGGAAACTCGATCTCCATTTTGGAGAGTGGGGGAAGGAGAAATGCCATTAAATGCTAATGTTAGTTACTATCCAATCCAAGGAACCAGTCTCTGGAAGAAAAAAAAAAAAAAAAAAAAAGACTTGTGTTTAGATTTCTAGTTTATCAGTTACTCTTAATATCTGAAAGCTTCAGCTGTTGATGGTGAAACATGAACACCAGTGCCAAGTTTAAAATCAATACTGATGTAGGCCAGCAGCAATGAGAGTGACTTAAATTCAGAATCAAGTATCAAAAAGCCATCACTGACACTGGCTAAAAAAGTAACCTGTGGGAAGTAAAACAACTTCAAACCATTATGAATCAACAAAGGAATGTGACACAAGCTTGAGGCGCCTTAAATGATAAACTGGTTTTTAACATTAATGAGCACAGATGTGTTTGTGCAGAAGCTCCTCCAATGGAATCACCTGCCCCAGGAGGAGTTGGATGAATGGGTTTGTGATTTCCTGAAGGGCCACCATCATCTAGCCCTTTGGCCACAAATCTCAAATGTGGCTGCCCACTTTACAGCCCAGCACCAGCCTCTCCTGGTTCCTTCAAAAATCAGAAGCTGAGTGAACATTAATGTACCTCTTGATTCCCTTCTCCAGACGGCCTCTATTCCAGAAAGTGCATAAACTTGATATACTTGCCACATGCTATTTCTATTTTGACATCTATATAATATATGACATGTATTAAAAAATATCAAACTGTAAAAAGAATGCTTCCAGCAACAGCCCTCGAATTTCTGTATTCTTTGAAAGGAAGAACAACATTTCAGCTTTAAAATCTCCCAGGCTTGGCACTGTTTGTAATAAAGTTTGACTGAGGACCAGGATCTGTTTCCATTCTGCAAAGCCAGCAGATAAACAACTGCCCAGGGTTGTCCAGGGCTGTCAGCAGTGCTGCCACCACACTCAGCAAAAACCACCTTGGGATCTGCAGAGTCAGACCATTTCCTCACGCCATGGGAAACTCTTTCCAATTCTGTGACATGCCCTTGGTTTGTTTTATTCTAGAAGCATCTTTTCACTTTAAAGAAATCTCTGACATTCTCTGAATCTTGCCTGAATTAAAATTAGGCAGTGAGAAAAATAAGACCTATATAAAGAAAACTGACATATACTAACAGCATGGCATAAACAATTTCCAAATAAAATTGTGCTACAGCACCTTATTTTTCAAATTTCAGTACATGATAAATAGTATAGTAAGGCTTGGGTAATTCACAGCACATATCCAGATAATATTATCTATTATTTCTACTTCAGATGATATGAATCTGGTAGTTTCACATTCCTTCAGTGAGGTCTTTTCAGATCTCTCTCTATTCCTTTGATGGGTGATGGAGAAATCCATATGTGCAGATCCATACAGCAATGAACTTTCCAAGCCAAACACAAGAACAGCAGCTTCTAGGAGAGGGTGGCTTGCCAAGACAAACAAGCTCTGCCAACATTTTAACACCACAGAAGGTCAGTTACATTATAATTAAACCTAATTACCATTCTCTAGAATTGCAACATCTTTTCACTTGAAGTCACCTAATGCCCAGAAAAGGATGAGTTTTTATTCTAGTTTTTCCAAGAATCACAGTAAGGAAACAATCTAACATTCCCTTTAAACCTGAATCATCACTTATCATCATAAATAAATAAAGTAGTCATCATTAAAAGGAAGAGCTTTGAGCACTTTATTTAGCTACTAATACTTTGTCTCTCCTACTTTTCCCTATTCCTCTGCAGTAATTTTACAGGGTTTTTTTCTCCTCTGTTCAGTACCACTCTGGGGTTTTTTCCATTATTTCACTTTTTTTCCCCCTTTTCAAAGTTTTATAACCCTTCTGCTTCAGCTCTCTACTTTTAATCTCTCTCTGTCTTCAGATCTTCCTGTCTGCTCCCTGGGCAAGCTGGGGATCTGACAGCAGTAGCTTTTCTCTGCCAACTGCTGCCTTGGAAGAGAACTGTGCTGAGAACCACCTGAACTCACCGAGGAAAAAATGAGATAAAAATTGGTAAAGCAAAGTCTTCTTTTCTCTCCCTCTTCACTTTTCCCACAGGTTAAGATAAAGTGAGAGAGGGGGAAAAAAACCAGGAGTCATTTGGTTGCTTTTCCTCCATCAGGAGTGCAAACCTGGTCATGCTCAGCCTGGTTTTGATCAAATGAGCAAGGAGCTAAAAATCCTGGACTATCAAAGTCACCCAGCCCACAGGGGAGACTCTTCAGCTCCTCAGCTACAGAGCATGGGGCTGCAGCTTGAGCTGGCACCAGCTGCTGTTGCATATGGCCATGCCATGTGCACGGTGAAAAAAGCCTCTCCCAGCCAGGATGGCCTTCCAATAAAATGATCATTTGATCCCTCTGCAGACTGGAAAGCATCAAGGACCATTTGTTTTTAGACTCAAATAACAACCTGGAAAACTGGGAGACGTGCTCAGCTTGACACACTGTGCCAGCAGGGAGGGCACAGGTTGCAGGGGTGCCAAGGGGTGCCAGTGCCCAAATGCAGCCCTTGCAATCTGGCTGCACTGCTCTGCAAGCTGCAGAAGAGCAGGATGCAGCCAGCAGCCCTGCACACTGTGTGCATCACTCCCTGCTGTCAGTGCTCTCCCCAAGACTGACAGCACGAGGCACAGCTTTGTGAAAGTCACCCTCGTACAGCTGTGCCCTCCTGCTGCAAACAGCCCCTCAAGAAATAAAAAATGACAGCTTCAGTTTTCCTGTGGTACATGGAGTTCCACCTGTCCTGCAGGACATTCCCATGCCATCAGGCAGGGAGGATGCCACTCCACTTAGCCACACTTGTGTCATGTAAGGCTTTTATTGTGGGTGGGGGAAAAAATATCCACAGCACTCTTTTGTTTACTTCCAATTATATTGATCTCTTGCATCTCTAAGATTTACATATCCTCCCACACATTATTCATGCCTGTAGCCCTGCAAAAGCATGCTGTCTGAAATCCTTCACCCACTCAGTATGGTGGGGAGCTTGCAATGGCTTTCCAGAATCTGGATCTTTTTTCCCTTCTTCAGTTAATATATTACTTCTTGGATTCATTTAAATCCAGATATTTCTTTTGCAGTCTTACTGGGTTGAAGAAAAGTTCTGAGGTGTAAGAGAACTAAGCTGCTTTTCTGTAACTAATAATGGTTCAAGATGGTGTGGGCACATTTGGGGCTAGAATGGTGACTATGTTTGCTTGGCAGTTCAGCATCTTCTGACTATCTCTGTTAAGTCCACAAAATTCAAATTGTCTGTTGCTGAAATAATCCCTCACAACCTATTGCTGCACATACTCATAGACTCTGTATGACAAGACCAAATGACAGAGCTGGTTTTCTATTTCAGGGTAATTTGGTACAGGTTAAGTGAAACTCTAGAATTAAATTTGTTCAAATATCAGTTCAAATATGATTTCATGTTCTCCCACGTAACAAAGCAAAAATCCATACAGATAACAGTGGAATAACTAGCGAAACCTCACAGCTTGTTCCTTTACTCTCCAAACCTGAAATCCATTATCTGTAGGTCTGGTTCAAAGTTAACTGTCAATCCATTTGCAGTTCAAAACAGTGGTGAACTGCTCCAGCTGTTTTCCAGATCAAAAATATTATTGTCATTTTGCTATCTCTGCATGCTGAGGGTTATGTAACAAAAATGCACATGTCCCTCTGCCTGGAATGCAATTAATTTCCTCCCTTCCCACTGTGAGTGGTAAGTAACAATTCAGACAGTCTGGATGCTTTGGTTTTGAGCACAGGCAGGGATGCAACCCTGGAATTATTCCATGTGGTAACCCACTATTTGTGACGTGCCAGTCTTCTGGAGATCCTACAGCCAGGGTATATTTGGCAGTTTGGAAAAAAATAAACATTATTTTCCTGTTGATACACAACCTCTTTACTGTCTGTGGGGTACCCTGAGCACTTCACTGCAGTTCTTTATTTTAACCATAGACTTTGCTTTATGCTGGAATTTTAAGTCTTCTAATAAGTGTGCTAATTGCATGAAGGGATTACTTCCAATCTGAGATCAGCCACTATAGCTGCTGTACACTTAGGTATGCAAAAAATCAGGCATTGTACACTATTCATTTTAAAATAGTGGCAAATCCCATCTTAATATACAAATAGCCAAACATTCTGCAAGTTTAAATTCAGACTCTGTAATGCTTAACCACTCCATGGAATCTGCCTATATAAAGAGAACAACTGGAAGTCCTTTGCCTAGAACTGCCCACTCAAGAAACAAAACTCATTTTCTCAATGCAATCTTTTTTGCAATGTGCCTTTCATCTCTGTAAGTGCAGCTAAGCCCATGATATTTATGTAACAACCGTAAGATCTTCAGGACAGGAGCTGCCTTTCTATAAAATGTTTGCACCATACTTAACTTCTCCCTGTTGTTGCTGTAATAGAAACACATTGGAGTGATCAGCTGTCCTCCAGGGTGTCAACTGAGATGAAACATTAACCTAGTACTTAACTGCAGCAATTTCCTTTAATGTGTTATTGCTTGGTACAGCTTGTTCTGGGTTACAGGTTTACAGCTCACTTCTGCAGGCAGCACCTGCAGGGGTTTTACTGTTCTTACCTGGTTAAATAGGCCAGAGCCCGCTCACATCCCGATGGCTTTTTGGGCTCCACCTTTTTAATGGAGATTCCAGCCTCTCTCATCAGCTGTTTCTCCTTCTTCTTGCGCTCTTTTTTTAATTTTCTTTCCAGTTTTCTCTTCTCCTCTGGAGTAAGTTCTTCCTCTTCCTCTGCAATAAGCTCTTCCTCCTCTTCCATAGCCTGAAATAATTAAGATTTAAATGAAGTGTTTATCTTTCTATAGGAAAGTGAACAAAATATGCATGAATGTAAGTAAAGGTCAAAAATAGA
This sequence comes from Sialia sialis, assembly GCA_009812075.1. NCBI lineage: Eukaryota > Metazoa > Chordata > Aves > Passeriformes > Turdidae > Sialia > Sialia sialis. The sequence continues at coordinate 5,430,910 of VRYO01002014.1, read as the reverse complement.
AGGTTAAGGTTTCAAATTTTTACTGTTCACTGTACTTCCATCACCTCTCTGCTATGCCCAACTCCCAGAACTGCAAATGCTGCTCTCACAGAGATCTGTCCAACTGCCCTCTATAGATGACGATGCTGCTCTGAGCCCTACAGGAGCATGAGCACCTTCCACTAATGTATTAAACATCATTTCTGACAATTCTTGTGCTGTTTGTTCTCCACACTCAAACCTGAGGAGGAAATGTGAACAGCAGAGGCTGTTTCACAGCCGATGGAGGGTTTGGATGTTTTTTCAGCACACACATATTTCAGTGGGAGCAGAGGGGTTTCCTCAAGATCCTCAGTTTGTGTTTGTTGTGTAACCACACACTTCCCTGGGCTGGGAAAACCTTCATTGCCATTATGCCAAGGGCAATGATGTGACAATTTCCTCCTTCATCCATCTCCTGGAGATCCTTTAGCAATCTTGAGGAACACATGCACAATCTTCAGTAAACAGACACACATCTCACAAAGGTTGACATTTCTTTAGGTTTGCAGACAGAACAGTTAATTATTCACATCTGAAACCACATTACCATAAATATATCCATCAGTATATCCCAAATGAAAATAAATATTTCACATACAGATGAAGAGCTTTAAATAGCTTATCTGACTATAAACATTGAGTTTATCCTGGAAAATCCAGTGTGAGATTACATTGTGTAGAAATAAAATGCTGTTCCACAGCAAGATGAACTCATCCCAGGCACTCCCAGATGTCTGAGGGATGTACTCAGGTAAGGTCCTCTGCTAGACCCATGGAGGCCAACTGGGTGAGAAATTCTCTTCCTCCTCCCCCTGCTCCTCCCTCACTATTTGAGGAACCTGTATTTGGAACCTGAATGCACAAGAAGATCAACTGCTTTATGGCAAGATTGGTTAAAACCACTTTATAAGTGCACAAATCCTTATTGTTGCATTCATTTGTGTCAGTCGAGTGCTTTCAAACACAAATGGAGACACAGAGCTAAATAAGGTTATACTTGCTGACATTCAAAGAATGTTAAACAAGGCAATACCTGAACACAATCTTATTTGCCAAAGACACCTGTTGGGGTTTAAACATTTGTTCAGTGTCAATTCACCTATCATCTAAGCTGACTCTGACTCATCTTTTCAACTTGGTGTTTTCACAGACCGAAGAAAGGTTAAGAAAGCAGAAATCAGAACTAATGGAAGTAGGACACTAAACTGGAGTTGTTTTTTCTTGTTTCAAATACTTTTTATGTACTTCCATAGAAAAGCTAGCATTCATTGCAAACACATGCAAAAAAGCAACATATGTTGCATAGTATAGAAGACATTTTATAGTTCATGCTGAGAACAAAATAATATTTATGGTGAAGGTAGAGTTGAATTGTTTCACAGGAAACAACGTTTTCATTTGAAAAGCCACCCTGGTACTTACTAAAATAACAGTCCAGCCACACAAAGCCCTAGAAAACACTGAGGGTGGTCATTTATAAAGTGTTTGTAAAAGATTACTACAGCAGCTGTCCAACAGACGACACACTACAGTTAATCTTCTTTTAAAAATAATGTAATGAATTTGTTTACTTTTCTGTGAGCCATGAAGCTTTCAAATAAAGTGACTGTGGCACATCATTAGAGCCAGTCTGATAAAGAGGCCTCTGCTTCTTCATACTTACAGTAAATGCATATCTTGGTAACTTCCCTTCCCCCCCACCCCCACATTCCTTGCATTATCAAAAAGCTTTTTATCCTTCTCCCTGACCGCTCCATTAAAAACAAAACAAGTTGCTCCCTCCCTGTGGGTCCCAACATAAATACCGAGCCCTAACAACGTTTGTTTTCCAGCATGGATGGCCATGGGCTGTGTGACAAGAGCATTATTCTCCTGCAGGGCTGTCCCAGCAGGAAAGAGTCGGGATTTTCAGCTGGAGGTTCCTTCTGCTGGCCCACAGCATCACCCAGGAAAAATGGACACATCAGCCTTGCCTGGGACTGACAGGGTCCTCACAACAGCTCAAACAGCTTCACCAGTTCCAAATGTACGTCTGTCCATCCATGTCAACTTGGTTGGTTTAGTAGGATGTGCCACAGTCTGTCCTAGACTGGGTTTTAATTTGAAAATCTCATTTTATGTGCTTCAGAAAATACCTGTATTTGATGCTATAGTCCCTACTGAAGCTGAGGGTGATTTTATCAGTGAGGGTAATTTTATCACAATTTATATTAAATAAAAACCCTTCCCCCAAACCTGGGGACGTGAAAGAAAACAAAAACAAACTTTCCACTGGAATTTAAATCCTACCTGTATTTATTATGTATTAATCTATTGATGGTCCTCTCCTTTCCTTAAATTAACAGGCTGAGTTTTTAATTTTGTTTTCCCCAAACCATTAGTGTGACTGTTCGTCTGGAAGATGTTTGTGAGCCATGTGGACTAAGAGTTTTAGTGTTATGTCATTATTCAAACTAAAAAAACCCAACCAACAGGACTTCATTGTTTTGAGGTCATAAATATTCCAGGTTGTCTCCTTCTATATTTATAAAGTGACATCACAATTTGTAGCGCTACAATTTAGCCTTAACTACAACGTTGTAAAGTCCCTATTTGAGCATGTGAGACACTTGTTTATTGACATGATAAATTTAAACCACATGCACACAGAAAAACAGAACACTTGCTTATTTGCAAAGCCTGCTGAGAGCTACCACACCACCTTGGGTTGTGGGCTCATTAGATCTCAACCTAAACAAGGTCAGGCCAGGTCAGCACACTTGAATGAGTGACATTCAGAGGAGAGCCAGTGTTTTCCAGTGATTGAGGAGGTGGGAGTCTTCCACTTGGAAACTTTCCAGAAGGCCTGAAAAGGTGCTAAAAGGGATATTGCCACTGGATGCCATTTTTTGAGCGAAAGGCAAACCCCCAAATCTTTCACACTTACACTCATAAAAGCCCATGTCAACTTTGCACAGGAGATATGAGCTCAGGCACCCCCAAGCAAATTCCCAAAGTTTGTATCATAGCAGGTCCATCTGCAAAGTGCTGTGGGTGCCAATACACTGCCTCTCATCAATGCCAGCCTCCAACTTTCTGAACCGCGAGTAAATATAGCAATATGCTCGAAATAGTCCAAGACATCTGACTCAAAATAGCTGGAGGCTTCAGCTGGAGCACTTCTAGATACCAGTGAAAGTTTTCCATCAATCCTTGTAAGCTGGAAATATTGGACGAATGTGAAGCATTTTATAAATGATCTTTAGAAGTGAGCTTACAATCATAAAATGGGATCCAGCTCACACAGAAGGGAAGTGTTCAATACTATAAAACAGCCCTGCTAAGCAGTACAAAACAGAGACATTTAACAAGAACTGCAAGAGAATCCAGTTAAAAGATGTATAGGTTCTCTTGAAGACACCGGACTCTTTTTTTTTTTTTTTTTTCTGTAATGAGTGTGGCAGAATCAAACAGGTACAATTTCTGAAGGTAGTTTTTGTATCTGCATAAAAGCCTGTACTGCCAGGGAACTGTGAACTGCAATAGCTGAGCAAGCAGCACCAAGAGGGGAATAACAGCACTAATAACAGCACACTAATTGTGTTGTGCTTCCACAGAGCACTAAGTGCATTTTAAAATTTGTTCCCAGTCCTTGATGGCCACATTTGCACCCCTGGCTGTCCATTGCCAGCACAGAGTAATGTCGACAGGGTCAGAAACTTTGAGGAATTGCTACAGTGAATACTCATCTATGAAGTTTTGCCTTTGGGATTCGTCTCTGTAGGTCTGAACTTCCTGCCTGCTCAGGGTTTTGCCTTTGCTGCCAAACCTATAGAAGGAACCACAAACCAAGCCACAACACCAAATTCACTATTTATTAGAACCAGTGAATCCAGCTCCTCCAAAACCAATAGACTTTTATCCTTTTCTGCCAGCACAGCACCAGAAGTCTGTACAACAGCAAAGCAAGCAACAGCAGAAATTCAAAGGAATAAATAACAGTGACAAACGTATAAAAAGGGCGTCAAATTTTTGAACTCCAGAGAGTTCAAAACAGAGGGGAAATGGATTATATGGCTTATTTCATAGTAGGAGCATTGTATTGCCTTGTTTGTTCATGAAGCTCATGTTATTTCATAACTTTTAACACAGAGAAATGTCAAAAGGGGCTTTGTTCACTGACCAAGAGCTACTGACACATCACGTCATGGCTCTGCTTGGGAGCAGCCTTTTGGCCCCCGAGTGCCCCGAGAACGATATCAGCATGCAAAACGTCCTGTTTCTGCCTCACACAATACACATGGGCCCAGATAAATAACTGGCCATCTGCCAGCCTAAAAACAAAAAGCGGAATCTATAAACACAGATCAAAACCCACAGAGAAGAAAGGCTGGCAGACCCTTAGACACAAGGTTCATAAAAGAAAGATTGACAAATTATTTGCTATCCAAGGCTGGTCAAAGAGTTGTGCTTCAACTAGAGCTAGAGAATTTGCATAGAACAGTTCAAGGCCACACTGAATTTAAATAATTATTTTCTATCATTTAGCAGCCCATGAAAAGAAGTATGACCAGAGAGGGCATATGAAATTCCATTATTGTGCAGAAAGCAAATTTTAAATGAAGAGCAACATGTAGAAATACTCTTTATATAATGTCACTAGTGCTTACAGAGGAAGACCTTTTAGAAGTTATATAATGTTCAAAGAAAAATACAAAATTTTTCATACAAGCTAGGTGTTTGTAGAATGTCAACTCCTCACAACAAAATCATTGGCAATAATTTACGTTAAGTTGGTAAGGAAAGCTTTCTGTAGATTCAACCCAGGCAAAGGAGCCTCAAACAAGTTCTGCAGGAAACCAGATTTAAGTAAGAACAGCCTTTTTATCTTTCTGCTCCAGGAAAGGATTCTTTTTGTGGTCATGTAAATGTTGGGGTTTTGTTTGTTCTTTGGTAAAAAGTCTCCTTGTGTATACAGCTATAGTATCTCAGGAACACAGTGATCAGGTAGCACCCTAAACTTGCAGCTGTAATTTAGAATAGATGAACCTTGATGAGCTTGAAACCTGGTTTAATTTACAACTGTGTGATCTTTGCATGTCTCAGATTTACAGCCAATTGTGAGCAGCACATAAAGTGTTATCATTAGCAACTGCTGAATAAGAAGAAATTGAACAATTTACTAAATTACATGAAAGCATTTACAAGCACACAGAATACACAACTTAAAGAATGAAGCTTGTTGAATTCCACTTTATAGACTGTTACTCCTATAAAGTACATACTCCTGGGTTGTGGCAGATTAAGTTCTAAGGCATAAATTAGGATGGTATTGTATTTCTCATTTTTCTCCTCCAGTATCACAGCCCTGAGCAGAACAGAAATCTTTGAGACACCACCACAACTGGAGACTCAGGGAGTGCAGTTTTGCTTCATTTGCAACTACAGTGCAGCCAGGAATTTCCACATATTTGTTGAAGGATTTTTGCTTATTCCCCTACTCTTAATTAGACTGTGCTAAGCAATCAGGAGAACATGGAACTGGAGGGAAAAAAAAAAAAAAAAAAAAGAACCCCCTCGGAGGAAATCATTTGTATCCACATCCCTGTGGCTTACACACAGCCCTTTTAACCCCTCCCCAGAAAGGCAGAGGAATTTTAATAGAAGGAGCACGAGACTGCCGCAGCACTCGGCGCTTTCACTGCCACCAAAGTCGCCCCCTTTAGTGGTGCTGACAATTTCTTCCGAGGCTTAAAAAGGCTTTGGGCTGTGAGAGGAGGTAGAAGCAGAGCACAGGCTGTTTTGAAATCCTCGCTGGAGAATTAGAAAAAAAAAAAATAAATAAACCAACCCCAAACCACGAGCTCCATCTCCTCCAATGAAAGAGGTACCACAGGGTGTAGGCAGGTTGCCAGGCGAGCTCGGCAGCGTGACCGCACTGCATTGAGTTTCTTTAATGAAAGCCAGGAAAGAACACATTACACAGTGTTTCTTCTGAGAGCCAGCGAGCCTCCAGTGATTGAAATCAATAAAAACAGTCGGCAAGGGGCCCAGTGGGGGAAGAGAGAAATCTCCACTACAGCATTCAGTTTGCTTTCCACTTTCTCCCTCCCCCTCTAAAGTTAAACTCCGAGATCACCATGACAAGCGGCTTCGCTTCCAGCGCTGCGAGGACGCTGCTGGGGATTTAAAGGCAGCGAGAGCGCTTTCCTCAGCCTGCCTGCCTTCGCTCTGCCCCCGGAGGAAATGAAAGGCTTGTTTGGAATTTGAATCCCGCCTGGAAAAAAACTTCATTGGACAAGTGCATGGTTCTGCATTTCAGGAAAAGGGATGGATTTTACGGTGGGAGAATGCTAAGAGGTGAGAGCGGCAAGAGGAGCAGCAATCCGATCCAGCCGGAGCCCGGCTGCAGGGTACGATGTCCAAGCCGGCGGAGGGCACCTCTGGAGCTGCGGGCAGCACTGCGAGCCAGAGCCTGAGACCATCGTCATCCTGAGCACAGGGACGGACACGGCAGCCAGGTAAGCACAGCCTGCTCCTGACAATGCTCTGTCCCTGCTCCTCAGCCTCTGCCCCGCGTCCGCCCTCTTCACCTCGGGCGACTTAGCGCTAAGCTTGTCCCGTCTGAGAACCGTGTCAGGCCACTAATCCTCCCTGAACTATAAACCGGCCACAAAAGGCCTTTGTTTGCCCGTTTTGTGCCGAATTTGCGAGCTGACAAGGTAGGACAGGGCCAGTGCCCTGCCAGGAGCGAGGGAGCACGGCGGACACCGCACGCTGGGGCTGAGTGATCTGACAGAGAGCCACTAATGCATTTCGAATGCGGCCCATATTTATCTATTTTATTTATGTGTTTTAATCACCATAGCAGCCACATACAGAACATACTTGCACCGAGTTCCATGTGCTGCTCTGCAGCGTGCATGCACGGGGGCTCGGCTGATGGTTTTGTCAAAAAGAACTTGGCAATTAGTTGTTAACACAGCTAAGGGGGATTTCTGGCACGTTGTTTAGGAAGGACCGGCACAGGTTTATGCAGCACGTGTGTTATTTGCCGTTATCCTATAAAAATGGGGAAGGCACAGATAACAGCTGTAGATCACAACATTCTTCTCAAGTTTTTGGCCAACTTCAGATGATTTACGTAGACCTCAGTGAGGCACAGAGAGTGAAATCAAATCCTGCCTTCTACCAGGCAAGCGAAAATAATGTTCGCTGCATCTCCTCTCCAGCAGAGGCAGGAATTCAGTGGGACAGATAATAAATAGGTGCCTGTGGAGCAAGAGCCACAGTGCTGGTCCCCCCCATGCTGGCCATCAGGAGATGCTGACAGCAGCACACATGCTCACTGCTGGAGAGGGACCGGCTGCCTCCGCTTCACTGAAATGTTTCAGAGGCTCCTTATCCCCAGCCTGTAGGGTACCAAGTGTGAAGGTAGAGAGAAGAGACCTCCCAGCATCTCCAGCTCAGCACCAGCAGAATGCATGAATTTAGTACAGCAAGTGCAGATGTGCGTCTGCAGGTGCAGTGTTCTCTTTCCTTGGAAAACACACCACTTTTAAAGGGTCGTTTTGTTATTCTCGTGTCACACAGAAATGGATGACTCACCCACTTAAAGAATGACCTGGAGAACACCCCTGTAGCCAAAAGTAAAGGGCATAAGTTGAAGCATGAACTGTTCTACTAAAGCTGTGAAAATAGCTGAGGCAGTATTTAAATAGTAAGAAGTTTCTAGACTAATTTATTAATCCATGTTTTGAACTGTTCACACAAAATGATCACAAAATTATAGCTGAAGGTGTAATTAAAGAACAGTCATTTACAACAAAAAAGCAAAGTTATGATTCATAATAGAACAGGATCCTACATGACGTTCTGGGCATACCCACAGACCCACAGCTCATTTTGCAGAGTCAGTTCTCTTTTTGCCTCCCCTGCACAGATCCTTTGCAGAAATGACAGCACCTTCCTAGCTCAGGAATCACAGCAATCATTCCCACACCAATCAACAAGTCTGCTTTGCACTGCTCTTGGAGCTAAATTTATCCTTATGCAGAGGAACTCATTAAAGTCTTTATTTAACACTTCAGACAAGGAAAGCTTAGGTGGGACCTACACAACACATATCGCTTGTACTGACATCTCAACCTGAAGTGATATTCCTCCCCATTACTACCTCAACAAAAATATAAATGTTATTTTTAAAGTGTGGGATATTTTTGTTCATAGTGATGCATTTTTAGAAGCCAAGTGGCATGAGTGACCACTGTTAATGGAATATGTTCTTTTCAAACACACAACATAGAAAGAGATGTGTTTTCTCTTTCAGAAGTGGTGATCAAATACAGATATTCTAGCAGTCATACCAGGGTTTTTCAGTCATGTCTATGTTATTAAAGCCAATTCTGTGCTGAGCGACCTATCCTTCACACTCTCCCTCTGGAAGATCTGGAAGAATCTGAGTTGGGTACAACAGAAAAGAACTATTGGGAATCAATTCCTCACGTTTCTACCACTCGTGGAGGTCCCATAACATCAGGAATACTTTGTCCTCAACAATGAAACACATCTTCATCACGATCAAGAGTTCCTCATAGCTCATGCCAGTTGTCCCTAAGCAATCTTTGTTGGTAAAAGAGTTGTTTGGAAAGAGTCCACAAGGTCTTCAAAGTTAGAAAAGTAGATGGAAGTATTTTAAAGAAGGAAGGACGAACACTTTGTTTTACTCTCCCCCATTTAAGTCTTTGTGAAGGAAAATATCTGGGATCGTAAAAAACAAGTTGAACGGCTATTCAAAAAATGCTGAAATTCAACAATAAAGGTGCAAACACCAGAGTCTGCTGAACACCTGGACAGCCTGTGTTCAGTGAAACACATTCATGCCTGCACTGGGGGAAAAAGAGTGTTGCCATCCCTTTCAAATGAACATGATCTGACACTTGTTGAATATGGTAAAGCTTCAAGGTGTCTCCTTTCCTATTTATACCAGTGGTTCATGTTCACAGTGCTGGATTCACTCAGCTGAGTATATTTAGTTTGCTCAGTTTCAAATTGACAGCTTCTCTGTAATGTACGCACTCTGACTTAAAAATGAAACATAATTAACATACAGCTGGAGAAGGTACATTTTTGCCATTTATGGGAAAGATTAGTGAAGGTGAAGATTAAATATTAAGTAGAAAATAAACAGTTATTGAACAGTAGGAAAGGTGGCTTTTCCTACAATTTGAACAGGAATCTTGCATTTGGCTTAGGAAGATATTTGTGTTAAAAACAACAAGGTCAACAAAACTCAGAATAAACTTCATACCTCCTTAGCAACAGGTTGCAATTGCAGGGTTAACAGGATGTATAGCTACAGGGAATTCACGTCCTGGGACACATACACAACTCTCAAACACTCCATGTTCTCCCAGACCTAGCAGAACGTTTTTCCTTAATTTCTTAATAAAAGCAGCACCATTTTTAGTCAGTTAGACCAAGATCTTCAAAACCTAGCTAAATAGTCCAGAATGTGTTTCATCCATACCTACATTTATATACAGTGAGCTGCACACATAGGAACACACAACTTTCAATTTGTGATGAACAAGGCCCAAGAGAAGACAGTGAAAAACTGGAGTGGGCAGGAATTAATTTCTTTAGCAGAATGTGATCATTTTGTGATTCAGTCACCCTAAAATAGATACCCACAGCAGCACTCAGAACATGAGCAGCCTGTCCTGCACCTTCATTCCAACCTCAGCATGTCTTGCCTCTTGATTTGCTTTACAATGAGATAAATGGTTTGAGAATCACAGAACTGAATCCTCAGTTTGGTTGTGAAAACAGAGACACCATTAAACAAAATAAGGAAGAAATGTGATGGGCATTACTGATTTTTGCATTTGACTTCCTGCCTAGTGATAACCAGAGATGGTGGCTGAGTTTGTGACATTTAATTTGTGTAAAATGGTCCTTATAATTATATATAATTTCCACTAAGAGACCTTTGAACACCTGTATGCAGAATTTGAAAATGTTTAAAGAAACAAGTACTATAAAGCTGTACTATAGAGCTATATTTCTGGCACAGTTCAGTTGCTACTGAACATCCTGTTTTAAGAAGTTCTTAAAGTTCTCAAGGAGAATGGTAAAGGAGGAAATATTTTTAAGAGCTGGCATGAATTATACAATCTAACTTTCCTTCAGGTCTGCATGCTGCTCTTCAAATGCCCATGAGCAAGTGCAAGTGGTACTCAACATGACTGGCAGAGAGAAAGAATTTACATTTGTTTGTAACTTTGAAATGGTCTCCTGAAAGTTCCTTAAGAAAATTCCATCCATAATTTTGAAAGTCTGAAAACAAAGTGCAACCCATTCCAAAATCCTATTTATTTAGCAATGCTCTACATGCTCTCTGTTCTTGTAATTATATATGTATGATATCAAGTTTTAAGCTCTCCAAATTTATCACACAGCTGAAAATGCTGAAATGACATCTGGTTTTTATAGCATCAGGTGCGCCTTCATTATGCGTCTGTGAGGCAGAGCAGAAAATTGAAAAACAATTATGATTTAAGAAGCTAAATTAAAACCTGTTGACTATTTAGTAAAAATGCTCCATAAAATCTGTTCGTATTCCAGCAGACCACACTGAAAAGTATAAGCGTAAAAGCAGCTCAAAACAAGGTGTTGGTAGTGTTTGTTTACTTTGGAATTAAGGCATCTCGCAAGTTATCCTAAAATAAAATTGTATTAATATACATTTCAATAAAAAGTAGCTTAAGCATATTTATAAAATAAGTACTAGAATTTACATGGACAGAATTTACAACTCATGATAGTTTTAAAGCCAGGCTTTACCTGCTGAACTTACATTTTCCATCTTTGATAAACCAAGTATAAATTTAACAGGAAACAACAGCTGCCCATGTAATTTTAAAGTTAAGTACAAAACACAGTGGATAACTACAGATGGAATAATATGTGAAATACAAGAAACCCTGGACTCACCAAGGGGAGGATTAAGTTTATCACATACCTGTTCTGTTATCATGTAATTTTGCAGGGATCAAAAGGAAGTTTTAAGATAGCAGCAACAAGGAACTTCTTCATGGCACACAGGGCAGCACAGGAGTGGAGATGGTCATTAGAAAACACAGATGGTCAAAGGTAAATGTTTGAGTTGTTACTGAACCAAGAGTCAACATTTCCACAGTGCATAGGGATAATGGCTACAGTGGGATTAGACTGCAGAGCTTTGGAAGTGAAGTAGTTTATGCCTGGCAGAAAAAAAGGAGAGCAAAGGAAGAAAGAGATTAACAGCAAATGGAAGGTCCATCTCAAGGGAAACCCTGATCTTCTTAACAAAATTTTTAAAAAATTAGCTACAAAAAAAAGTTAACTCTGGAAAAAAGCCAAGATGTCAGAATTCACTTTTGAATGGCAACAGAAAAGCTTCGTATTTCTTTTTGTAATTGCAAACAATAAAATATACTTTGAAACAGAAAAATCAAGCTACAATCAAAATGAAAATATTCTACCTTAATGAGACACATTCCATTATTGTGAATGTGAAACAAGCAAGCAGATGTGACGCTTCTCTGTTGAGGATTGAAGTAAATGTTAATTACGTTTCCTAAAACATGTTAAGTAAAATTGCAATCTGCAAAGGAAAAAAAACTGTCAAGTTTCACAAAGAAATTTCCTCATCTTTTCTTCTTTTAAAACTTCCTTTAAAAATTAATACTTTCCCTTGCAGTACTGGGAGCTAAAATTGTACTGGAAGGTCATAAGGTGGAAAATGGAGATAAGATCTCCTGCCAGGGATGCAGGAAGCATGGTTAGTGAAATGTGAAGTCAAGGACAACAGGAAAGACTGGAAAAGTTAGGGAAGCCAGGAAAATCAGAACCTGTTTTTCTATTAAGATAGCAAAGACAAAACATTGTACTTCCTGCACAGATTCTTCTCGATTCACTGAGGGACCTCTTCAGCTACTTAAGGCTTTCCTAACATCTGTCATTCAACCTTAAAAACTTTTGACTCCAAAAATTCCAAAGCAGTTTTGCAGCACTGGCTTATCTCCACTGTACATGACCAACCAAGCATCCAGGAACAATAAGTGGTGCAAATTCATGACAGACTCCAACTTCCAAGTTACAGAAAGTTGTCCCAGCCACATTTATATAATTTAAGTTCTTGATGACTTCAATCTGCCATACCTTATGAACAATAGGAATAGAAAATCTGAAATAAATACATGAAATGCATGAAACGGGGCCAGCAGCAAGGCCAGGACAGATTGAGGTTGTGCAGAATGATAGACCTGAACCCTACAGCTTCCATACAGTGTAAAGCTCAGCTTAGCCACCAAAGGGATTCTGCAGGACAGAAACAGTGAGCAAAGCTCTGAGTAGTAGGTAATGAAAGCTTGCATAACATTTTTCAATTCCTAGCTTGAGTTATTTAAGGGCATCTGAGAATTTAGAAAGGTACCATACTGTGGTTTAACTACTGCAATTAACATAATTAACAGTTCTGGTGTATGCTTTCTAATGTTTAGGTGCATGATTCAATTCTAGTTGCAGTCAGGGTTTCTAAATTTCAAGTGTTTTTAAGCATCAGCAGAACATTCTATTACTGCATTGCTGGGCTAGGTTTGGCCAAGGGTGAGATGTTGTGGTTAGCAGTATCTGACGACTGATCTGAGATGCAATTTTATAATCATTTCAAGGATTTCTGCTGCTCTAAAGAAAGCAGTGGGAATTATTCAAACAACCAGAAAAAGAACAGTGATATATACTGAGAATTCACACAGCTCACAAAATGGAGAGAAATGCATAAACTCTGCATACAGGAGGCCCTCACTGGCAAAATATATAGAATGTTCTTAAGTTGACAGTTTTATAACTCTAAATGGTTTTGCAAATGAAATCCAAACAAAAGAGCAGAGATGTACTCTAAATCACTCAGCAATTGGTGGTTAGAAAAACCAGCAACCACTAACTCCTGCAAACAAAAACAGTTGCCTTAGGAAAGCTTAATGAATGGGAAAGATGTCAGAGTTTTTGTTGTTCTTCTTTCAGCTTTATTTTTCTATATTCCTGAACCTATACACATAATGATTCAGTTCACCCTGACAAATACTGTATAACTGACTATCAATCACAGCAACTTTTTATATGTTGAGAGCAGTCAGATACCAAGTGATAAAGTGAGTTCAGGCAGAGGGCATATGTTAAGCAGCTGTGAGTCCTTTACTCTGTCTGTAACCTAAAAGCTTAATGTCATTACACAGAGCTCTGATTTCTTCCTTGCCTGCCTTACACTAGAATAGCCACATTATATGGAATAGAGATTATTAACTTAATGGAAGAAATACAGCCACATAGTGACTGCAGTGGAAAAAACAATGTGCTTATAAAATAGATGGAGCCTATTCTGCTTACAGTGAACGATTACACAACCAAATGCTTCTGCTTAGGCTCTAAAGAAAGATTTACACTTATGAATAAAAATTTCAGGTAATAGTTTTAGTAACAATTTAAACCTGCACAAGTCAGTGCTGCTGCCAAAAGACACACTCTCCATCTTCTGCCACTTCTTCCTTGGCACAAGTGTTTGCACAGTTTTGTAAACCACTTGGGTAAAAGTTACCTCTCTGCCCCTCACAAATGTAACTTTAATAACTAATCAGTTTGTTAATTTGATTCACTGTGAACATTTCTGCCAGCAGAAGGAGGAGGTGACAGAAAGGTGGAAGCAAGCGGATGTGCAGCTTGTGGGATCCCATTTTTTTCACCTTCTGGCTGAAGACACTATTCCTTAAAATAAACTTAAGTGTAAAATACGTAATATTGCTATGTGTAGCCTACCTTTTACATTTTGGGGTGATGAACTGCAGCTTGTCAACTCTCAGATTACCATGGATCATTGGGAATTGTTGCCCTTTAGTAGCATCATGCATTGCTGTTTTGGGCTTTCAATTACTTCTCTCTAATTTCAAAATTATGGTAGAGGCCTAGTAAAGGCAGAAAACACAAGGACCTGAACTCAGGTATTTCATATTATTAAAAAAAATATAATTTTGATTTCTTGCAGATGCAAACAAGTAAACTTTAAAAATGTCAATACACAACCAGTATAGCAATAATGAATGTCTTACAGTGTACAGGACTCACATCTCCTCAATGCTGAGAGTATTTGTATAAAAGGCAAGTTCCCCTCTGTTCTTCAGGCTCTCAGGTGAGCTGCTGGCTCAATCAGTTTCTCCTCTGGCTGGTGTTCTCTGGCTGCTGGAGCTGTGACTCCCTGCTTACCTGCCCATCAGAAACTCGGAGGCACAGCAAGGAACAAACAGGCAGCTTCTACTGAGCTGCCAAGTTCTGTAGCTATTTCAAGAACTCCAGTGAGAAGATGCTGGTTTGCTTCCTGCAGTGTTGAATGAGCAAGAAAATCCCCTTCACTCACTACCTACACACCAGTGCTCAATAAACACATCAGAAACAAGTCTTCTGTGGCAAAAATTAATGGATTTGCTTGCTCATTCTGGAGTGGGTAATGGTAGCAGTCAATTATTGAACTGCTCTAGCAGTTTAACACATGATGGGCTCAAAATGAAATTTCTCTTGTATCATTTAGCTAATTAAACAAATAAATGCTGCCATCTAATAATAACTCATACCCATAACTTCATTAATATACTTAATGTAATAAAGAAAATAGGTTATCTTCATACACAGTACAAATAAAAACATATTGCAAGACATGGTCAAGGCAGTTAAAGAACAGCAAGCGTTGTTCTTCCCTTTGCATCTCCTTTTGGACTTGCATCACAACATTCAGCTCAGCAATGACTCAAAGCAAGTGGCCTGTTAGGAATTAAGCTCTGACAAGCTTTAAAAAAGCCTCACAGCTCTGTTCTGTAAACAGAACATTCAATAATCACCCAAGTCTGTCACTCCCAGTGGGCACACACTGTGACAGGAGACACGACCAGCAGAGAGAACAGAGCAACTCTAAGAACCAAAGGAGATTTTGAAATCTTACTGCCAAAACTTTAATTTGATCTATTTAAAACTCTTCATCATAAGTAGTATGCAAAAATGTCTTTGACATATCTATGTATCTCTGAGTCCACTCCAGTTATTAGCTAATTAGTAGAAAATCTTACCCTAACAGTGTGAAAAAAGAGTTTGCACCTTCTGCTGCCAGAGCAGAAAGAGGAATGGTGTCTAATACCAGATTCAAACACTTAAAGCACAGCCACTGAGTTAGAAGTTAATCACACTTCTAAATTGAGAATTTCCACCAGGGAACTGTGTTTGTTTAGTGTCAGGACAGACTGTTCTGCTTTCCAAACCCACACATTTTTATCTCAAATTCAAACTAATGTTCAACTATCAAGTGATGTTTCTGCCAAATATATATATATATATACACACATATATATGTGTGTGTTTCAGCCAGTCAGTGTATCTACAGAAGCAGGACTTAAATTTGATACACTGGTGTGACTTTCTCTTAAATAAAAGGGTAAAATCAAAAGAGTGTGAACTTCCACTGTTCAGTTGTTTCATGCAGAACTTAAAAAAAAAAGGAATTAAATGTTTGTCTGACTTATTTTCATGGAAAGGGTCTTTTATTTTGACCACAGTACTTAGGGTCACTGAGAAGTGTTCAGGTACAAAATGTCTAATTGCTCAAACATTTGGTTAATTTGTTTTCTAAACCTAAAGCAATATTTGATCAGTTGAACAAATACTCAAAATGCATTTAACTAGTTATCTATTTAGAAAGAGAACAAATTTATTTAAAAGAGTTTCTTTTACCCTTTGGTCACCACAGAACAAAAGTAAGATTGAACTCACAAGATTTTAGGATTTTTTTATATTTTTTTTTAACCTGGTCTCAGAACTGACCTCCTAAGAGATTATTGATGTCAGACCACCAGTGTTAATAGAAAATATTTTAGGAGAAGAAGTGCCTTAACAGGAAAAGGCATATATGCTGCAAGAACTGATACAGCAAAACTCTCTTCCTTCACCACTTAAGTAAGCTGGCTCAGGATGTCTGTGTCATTTGTATAAAAGGAACACACATTTGACAGTAGGAGCACGCATATTAAAATCTATGCAAAATTTCTAACTACAAAAGACAAAGTCTAAAGAAGTGAAAAGTGCAGTCATATCAGGGTTTGTTTTCAGTTTAAAACTGGCACATGATCAAAAGACTTGAGATACAGTTGCTGCTTGCAAATGGAAAATAAGCCTGAAACACCTCCTAAGCTGTTCAACCAATAAATTTACTAGAAATAAAAGCAGAAAAATATCGAATACAGCTCCTCTTACAAGCAACTGTCAAGAGTTTTTTAGGCATTTTTATCTGCTCAAAGAGTAGATCTCCTGCCAAACGGCCTGTATATCTTTCCTTTTTAAATAAAAGACTACTTTAAATCCCCATTGGGAGGTGTCAGAAACATAACCCATATAATAAAGCATACAGACCTTTAAAGGCTTCTGAAATCCTTCATCCCTAGTAAAAGCCTTGTATCTTCCATTACTTTGCTTTTAGCTTCTTAGATTAAGGTTTGCATGTGGATTTCAGTCAAATTAGGCTTAATGTTCCTGGTACTGTCACAGTTTCAAATATCTAGAATTTTCCTAATTCTGTCCCAAAACTTTTAAATCGTCTGTCTTTCTTGCAAAGTTACATAGCTGCAGTAGGACACCAACTGCAGGTTCTCTGAAATTCTTCTGACGTTACACTGAGGGAGATGCCATTTGTCAATTCTACTTTAGCATATGTTCAATATATAAAGTTATTTAAGTGTTGTACAATAAATAACACAGCAACATAAGCTTTCAACACATTTGGAAATAAAGTAATAAAAGCAGTCTTGTTTTGGCCAAAGTGCAAAAATTTATTCACAACAAATGTTGCAAATAGGAAGCCACAAAATCCACTACAAAGACAGACAATTCCATAGCAATTTTGTGGCTCTTTCTCCAGAGTGATAATCAGAATTTGAAAACCTGGTCCATAAAATACCTGACATGCTGGGTTCTCAGTGTCTTTTGGAGCTGTGTCCCCATGGCACATACTCAGCTGCAGGTGACAACCAGCAGCATGAGGAATAAGCCACAGCAGCACTTTTGGACTTTCATTAACACAGCAGCCAGGGTACAAAGGGCTCCACAGCAAGTGGAGAGGAAAATGGATTTATGGTATCAGTGCAGGCCATACATTTTAAAGAGCTGCAGTGACTCCACAGTAATTAAGAACTTCTTGGGATAATCGTTCACAGAGTATCTAGCTTGTGGCGACACCAAGGCAGGGATCTTGCAGAAGTGAGTAATTAGAACCTATTACAATAAGATTAAGATGCCTTTGCCTGAACAAGCAATGGGTATAGCAAGAACAATGGGTGAAGGTGTTAGCTGCACTCCCACCAGTTCTTCTGGAAACTCTTAGGTGGAGACACATCTGACAAAGCTGCAAAATTACAGTAATTTCACGGCTACAAGGTGCACCGGATTATAAGGCGCCCTTCCAGGTGTTGGCAGTTTCCCAAACCTTTTCCATATATAAGGTGCACCGGACTATAAGGCGCACTTTTTTTTTTTTGTTTTTTTTGTTTTTGCAGCGAGGATCTGCACGCAACAAAGTAACTAATTTGTAAGGGAATCGCAAGATCATGGGGTTTACTGGCAGGTGCTCAATTTGCAAACATTTTTCACGGATCGGCGCAGCTTTTAAACGCAGCCCCAGGTGCCCTCCCCATGCTGTGGGCCCCGGCACTCCCACTCGCCGTTCTCCTGCACCCTGCAGCTGCCCCCAGCACCGAGCTGCTTGCTGCTCTCGCAGCTTTCGCTGCTCAAGTGGCTCTCGTGGCTTACGTGGCTCGTGCTGCTCACGGCTCTCGCCTGCTCGCGGTCATTTGATTGCGAGCTTCATGTTTGTTGCTGCGCAATGTGAAACAGAAATTGTTTTGAGACCCCTTCAACACTCAAACTTTTCCCATATATAAGGCGCACCGGATTATAAGGCGCACTTCCGAGTTTCTATCTAAATTTTAGGCTTTAAGATGAGCCTTATAGTCATGACATTACTGTAATTCAGTGCTCCTGGGGGCACTCTGGGTTACACAGGCGTGTCCACTGGCTTCTGCACTTGGTTGGTTATTTAAGGACCACACTGAGCAGGGTAGGTACCACTGTGGGTGGAAGATCTCCAGGGTTAGTGACAGAACACTGCTCCTGGCACACTTTGCTTGCTCATGTCTGTCATTCCAAGCAGTACCAGTGGGTTTTGGATCACCAGTGTCAGCAAGTGCCTGGTTTGATGCCAGAATTTTGTATGATGCCTGGATCATTTGAGGAGCTTCTAGTATAAGATGCCAGCTGGATCACTGGCTCAAGCTTCGCATTTTGGTCTACTGAAGAAAGCCTCTTCAGTCACATTCCCTTCTCAGCTTTTGAGTGAAGTGAATTGAGGAGTGGGAAGGACTAAAAATACATGGAAAACTCGTAACAATAAATCAGTTTTGAATGCTCATACAGCTCACATGGCTGACATGAAATCCTTCACAGTTGTGAGTAATTAAAAACTGTAACTCAACAAATAAAAAGTGTTTGTAGGCCAAACCACAACTGGATCCTCCCTTGCAGAAAAACTGTCTGGTAAGGTCTGGACTTCTGTATTTGCTCATATTATATCTGAAGGCATCTCAGTTCAAATGGTTTCCTGATGAAAGATAACATATGGCACCAGAAAGAAATGAGACTCTCCAGAGACTCACTGCACCTTCAGCACTGAATCACAACAGAACCTTTAAGCGGGAATGTTACTGAAATGCCAAGTCTAATGCAGATACCAACACCATATTTACTTAGCTGTGCCTAAAAACTGCAAGAAATCAAACAAAAGAATTCATAAGTTCTACAAAGAAGATCTGTGAAGATCTGGGAACAGTATTATCAAATTCAGTTTCAGTCTGGAAATTCAGAAAAGAGAGGAAACATTAGCATTTTTCTACTTTAAGAAACAAGGGGCAAACAAAAATCTTTGAATACAGGTCTCTTTCTCAGCATCAGATTCATTGTACCAAGTCATCACAAACCTGTGTATTTCTGGCTACTGAAAGACTTGTGGGCTAATATAAGGAGAAAAAAATCACTAAAGAAGTCAGTGTTCATCCACACTGCTCTTACAATGTGGATGACACAATGTAATAATTTTCATTTCTTCATTTGGAATACTACCTCTCATGTAGTTTGTTCTTTCTGACCTGATTTACAATATAAGACCCCCAAATTATAAAAATACATTTATGTTTTTGGATTTGGTATATTGTTGTGTTACTTTATCAGGCCTTAAATCCTAGGAATGCCTTTCTCTGACTGAAAGAATATCCTCTTATGCACCCATGCAAAAAGAACATTTAATATTCAATCCTTTTAGCTGCAAAATCAAATGCCTCCCAATGGAACACAAAAAGAAATCAACATCAGATATATATTTCAAACACATTTCACAAGTGATTAAAGAAAAAAGGGAAGAAATCTAAAAGAAATCTACTTGCATAACAGCCTGTGCACAACCCCTTGAGATTTTGGAGTGGGATAAATATGTTTCAGACTGTGCCACTAAAGTGACGTTTTAATGGTGTGAGAATGATAAACAAAACTTCTTAGAGATAGATAATAAACAATAAAAGTCTGCTATACAATTTAAAGGCCCAAATAAACAAATATGCATTGATCTTTTCCTGCCAAGAGTGGACATCTCACCAAACCCGGTGAAGGATGCAAGAGTCAAGAATGTTGTCACTTTTTCTGGACAACGAAGCTAAACCACAGAAACCAGCAGGAGGAGCAGCCAAGTTTGGCCACCACATTTGGCTACATATATTTATATCCTATAAATACGCAGGCAGCATCTAAACAAGGATACAATTGTCATTCCCTTTGTGAGAAAATGATTCGTTGTACTATGCTAATAACACACTCTGAAGTAGCGAGGAATCAGAACCAATTTTCGTGAAATACCAGAATGTGATTCCACACTTCAGTAATAATATTTTCTGCTGTAAATGTGCAGCAAAGATGTGTGCAGCCAAGGGATGGTAAATACAGATCCAGGGAATTATGCAGCATCTGGTCCAATCCAGTTAGCAGCGAGGGCAGGGGAGGAGGACACGGGAGGACACGTTCTGAGCTACGGTGGCTTACCCTGATAAGGGAACTGGCTGGAATTACTCCTTGGATGAGCTCATTCCATACTCTGAGCATGATGCTATCACACAAGTGCTTAAAATAAAAGCCAATACAGAGATTCCTGTTATTTCGCTTGATTCGGAAAAAAAAAAAAATCATTTACACTGAAAGCTTTGTCTTCATTCTTATCACAAAGTGTGAGTTACACAATATGTCATCACAGGAATTGCATGTCCCAAGGAAAAAAACTCCTGATTTCATTTAATTTAAATTGAGACAGAACTGGGTCAATTTGATATACCATCATGACTGCTTTGTTTATCAACAAAGACCATGTACTACTGCCCATAACTCAATTTTAGGAGTATATTATCTAGCAGTTTTATAATCAAGATTGTTTTTACTACTGGAAATTATATAAGCTTGGACAAGGATAACATTCAACATTATCAACTGGGAGGCACCAGAGTTATGATTTCTAGGCACAAGTTGTAATTGGATTGGAAGGCAAAGTTCAAGAAAACAGTAATACTCTTGTGTATTAACAGAAGGCCTGTTCTGCTCTGTAGTGCACTATCCAAGGCCATTTCCTTCCTTAATATTAAAATTCTAATCAGCCTTCATTTCATCTGCAGATATTTATGACCTAGTCCAAATTCTGTGTGTAGATTTAGAAACAAACAGACCTGGAATATGAGACCCAGCATGTTATAAATTCTCAATTCAACTATAAAAAATCTCTACATGCACAGGGGGGAATGTTTAAAACACACTGAGTTCCCCACTGTGCCACACAGTGAATTATTGCTATGAACCCTGCAAATGTTTTAGTCTCTAAATACAGCTGTATTAATTCCAGATTTGATATTAAGATCCTAGATATCAAACCCTGAGGAAACCGGACGCACTGTAGAAGAAATGAAAATGGAGAACTATAACCACAAGAAGAAATTCTTCACAAACTTGCCTTCAGCAGTGCTTTCCAAACTGTGGGGCACTCGCTGCAAGCAATGTGCCTGTTTATTCTAAGTGGCCTGTAAGAGCTGCCAGAAAACCTGAGCATGTTCTCCTAAGCACTGCTGCTGTTTAAGTCGGTGCCTTTGGCAGGATCTGTGTTTGAGGACTTCCAGAATACTGGAAAGCAAACTTCTGCTTTTAAACAGAGAAAATAGTTAGCTCACTCAAACCTTTAGCTCTTGGTTGTTTTTTTTCCCAATGAGACACCTATGACTTGAGTATCATATCTCAAAATTAAGCCAACAGCAAAGATGAGGAAAAGGAAGTCTGGGAAATGGAACAAAAGAATGTTTACTCTGCAAGGTAAATCAGGGAAATGGCTAGAAGGGCAGAATTACAAATCTAAATGCTTGAGTTTCCAAATAAAATATTAAAACATCAAGCTCACTCTTCAAAGAGCAGCAACAAACCCTGAAGATCACAAGTGTGAGGGTACGTGTTGTCTTCATGCCTCGACACAGCTCAAGAGTAGGTCAAGACAAATCGGTGGGACTCTGAGAACTGTAATGTGGCAAATCATCACACCACTTCCTCCTTGCTGCAAAATCCCATTCTTCTTTTCTGGCTCAACAACACATTCAGTCCACCTCCAGCTTCTCCCTGCTCAAACACTCCAGCACTCTGCATCCTCTCCTTGAGCTCCTGCAATCCTTCACCTCTGGTAGAAGGTGCAGACCTCGCAGTCAGTACCCTCTGTTACTGATGCCAGCCTGGAAGGCAGCTCTGTGTCCCAGCAGCAGGTCAATGAGACAGAACCAGGTGCCATCAGGCAGGTACCAGCACTGGAGGCAGTGCAGCCATCCCAGGGTCCGGAGGGATCACACAGCTGCTGGCAGGAAAGTTCAAAGTGAGCCAGGAGCCAACCATGGTCACACATGGAGCTGTCAGCAGGTTACACAGAGTGCTCTTCAGCCATCAGCCCTGCAGCTCTGACAGATATGTGTGAAAATAAAGTCAGTCAGGTCAGCCTATTAGGCTGGGACATTGCAGAGTCAGATATGGGATGGGTTAGGTCTTAGGGTGCATAAATAATTTTCAGCGACCATGTCAAAAAAAGAAGGGATGGTGAAGTGCAAGAAACTGCTCCAGCTGGTCATGGAACCACTGCTAAGGAATTCAGCCAAGTCCCCAGGCCACAGCACTGCCTCCAGACACCAACACCAGCTTTTAAATGCAGAATGGCTCCACTGCCTTACACCAAACTCAGAAGCAGTTTGTTGCAATACCCTGGGAGGGAGAGGAAATAGGAGGAGGAAACGAAGCTCCCTCAGTCTGTGCAGTTTGGCAGCAAGTAGAATTGCCCAGAATCCACCAAGTAAAACTTCATGTTAATTGTAAGGTAATTTGCAGTATTTGAATACAATTTCCTCCCCACTTTTCCACTCCATTAGACACACCTGACAATTAGAAGCAACTCTGCAAGCGCCCTCACACTGATCCACCACTGATCCACCCTCCAAGAGACAAATGTTGATTTGCCAAACTTAGCATCCTGCAGATGCTGATCCAGCAGGTGCTGCTGGGGCTGCTCCTATTTCAGACTGCACTAGCACTTCACTGACTGGCCAACAGCTCCAAACTACATTTGAGGAAGCCTCCCAGCTCTCAAACTTTCTGTTTAGTCTCTCTGAGCATCTATGAATAATTAAATAAGAAAATGTACAAAACACCACCACAAACAAGCAGTTGTAGAAAGTGGAAGTTAAGAATGTAATTGGATTACGACCTTTAGAAACTTAATAATAAAAAAAAAATTCTACAAATTAAAACCTAAAAATGAATCTTCCTTTATATAACAAGCAATAGGAAAAAATCTCACAGGACTTAATAGCATTTGAGACTGACTTTCAGTGACTAGGTGCACAGGCAGACATTTCTGGGGGATTTTTCACTTCTGCTGTGTCTCAATCTCCTCAATAAAAAGGTGATTTCGCAAATGCTAGGGAGGGGGTGGGTTTGTATTTAACAGACTACAGCCATGGCTGTAGATAAAAGACTATTTATCTTTTTTTTTTTAATTTTACACATCTAAAGCACATGATCAAGTATCTTTAGAAAGGATGTGGCACAGCTTTTATTCTGCCTGCTTATTCTAGATGAGTTACTCTTAAAAAAATAGTTTACAAAACAACAAAAAATCCTGCACGACCAATAAGCACATAAATTTCAACAGAAGACAAAATGCCAAAAATAACAAGGAGTTAACAAGGAGCAGACACACACTGTATGAATGAACCTAGAACTGAAAAGTTTAATCTCATATTAAAAAGGACTAATTAAGATTTCTCTAACAGAAGAGAGACACTAAACTCTGACATTAATGTTTCCTATTGTGGAGAGCAGACATACAGTAGTGAAGGCAGCATCTGCCACTTGGAAATCAACTGAGTGACTTCAAACCTGGCACTTGTGCAAATCTATGTACGATAATCTAACATAAAAATATTAATTGAGAAGTATATCAAGTTAGGCTTGTCAGCTTTAATATTTTCTGATGATTTGAATGGGGCCAGAGAATAAGATGAGTATCTTTACAAATCCAGTTGGCTTGACTTCAAATGTAAAAGCTTGTTTCTAAGCTGCACAAGAACAGGAGCCCTGTAAAATCAAATTCTGAATGCAAAGCCAACCCAGTTCTGCTCATCATCTTGTACTCTGAATCCTGTCTGCAGCAACAGTTTTTGGTGAGCTCATTGTACTTCCCTGAAATACTGTACAACATACAATTATTTTTGTAAGACTTTGGGGTTTTTTTGCATCAGACCTACACTCATCTCAGGGACAATCTCTAATTTTTGTATTTAAAACAATTTTGATTTTTTAAGTTTACACTAACAAAATATTTTCATTGGCACTGATAAGCTAAAGATTACTGGAGCTTTCTTTGCAGCTTTTAGGGAGTTTTTTAATCAAGCTGGTCAGTATTCCCCATTTACAGTGCAGATCAGCTTAATTCGTTTAGCAGCTAAAACTTGGAGCAAACAACAGTATTTTCAAAACAAATGCATCAAGCTAAATTAAGCAAGGGCAGTTGTGGTTCATCTGAATCATATGGCTCCAGATTTCAAATCTAAGCTAAGGAAATAGAGGTTATGACATCCTGCAGCTGCGACAAGTCGTGCTCATAAAGCAACATTAAATCAAGACCACTTGGCCAGTTCAGGCAGCTGCTTGTGTGGAAGTGAAAGATCCCATGAGAACATTAAAAAAAAAAAGAAAGGTTCTGGTGTCCCAGCCAAACTCCCCTTCTTTCACTTAATGCTACCAGGGACTAAGTTTCTTCAGAGCCAATGACCCTGGAAAGCTGTTGCCAAGTAATTGCTACTGATTTATTTACATCCAATAACAGGGAGCAGCAATCAAACACTTGGCAAAATACACAGGCAAGTAAATTACAAATGCTGCCATGCTGCACAAATGCCAAGTGCCTGAGCCTGCCCCTCGGTACTCTGGTTTTCAGAAAGACCCTTTGGGTGATTTGATTCACACAAATGCTCCCATCAGCACAGGGACACATCAGTGGCAGGGAGAAGCAGGGAGCTTCATCGAGGCAGGGTGGGGGTGCTGCCAGTTAGGGGGACACCATCACACACACAGAAGTTTGCATTCAGCAGGGAGACTCAAGAAGGAAGAAAGGATTGGGTATGGAAATGTTATTTTCCAGTCTCCAGTTTCGTAGCATTCATCCCTGGGAGGGAGGCCAGGTGTGATGGAGCTCTGAGCAACACGGTCTGGTGTGTCCACAGCAGTGGGGCTGATGCAGATGATCTTTAAGGTCTCTGAAAACCCAGGCAGTTCTGGGATTCTATGATTTTAAAATCTATTTATTGATACAACAAGTACTGATAAAATACCTGAGAGTTGGCATTTTCAGTTAGAGCAGATGGAAAAAGTCTTTTCCAAAAATTTTGTGAGAGAGTACTGGTGGTTGAACCAGAGAGACCATTTACTGGACCTCCGAGTACCAGGGGAAAAAAGTGCCTGTAGCTTTTCCCGTTGTTTTTTTTTGGTTTTTTTTTTTTGTTGTTTTTTTTTTTTTAGCAGTGGGGTAGCATGAAACAGTAGTACTGGTTGATGACTTGCATGACACTATCTGGATGCCAGTGTCATGCTGTGTAAACATGTGGATCCATTAGACAGTTTTTAGAAGCAATGAATTCCAAATCTGATCTAGTGATAGGACTCCTGCTGTTTGGGAAAAAAAATGGGGTTGTGAAACCACACAAGGAAAATGCTTCAGACTTCTTTAAAAAAAGCAAAAAAAAAGCAAAGCACAGTGTGAACAATGATGTCCTGGATGGGATGCAGATCCCAGCCTCTGGAGAGTCCTGACACACAGAAAAACCACCTGAGCTCTTGGCTCTATAACTTTGTAAAACTCAGTCCAACGTGAAAGGTTAAAAACATTCGCACAGAGAAAAACTCACATCCCCATGCAGAATACAAAAGATTTTCCTTGCTAAATGACAATCTGCACCAGTGATTTCTATCTTCTTGCACATTTCTTGTGCAAGCTGCTGCTGGAAGTGCAGCTGGAGCTCTCCAGAATTCCCAAGGATGCTGGCTGGGGAAGGGAGTGGTACTTAACTGCCTTCCTTTGGTTTGTGCTGGCAAAGCAGCACTTCTTGCTTTGTAGTACTTAATGGCCAAAAGCACACGCTGAAATTAACTCCTTCATTAGCTACATCGCTGCTACTCCTTATCACTTTCTTTCTTCTTAATTAGAGCACTGCAGAATTTTATGTTCTGATTCAGAATTCTGCATGATTAATACAACACATGAATTAGATTTGTTAGAATATGAAACGCAGGCCTCATGAATAAAAGTGTAATTGCACATGACCTTTGAAGTCATACTCCGTTCTTTAAGCTATCTAGAAATAACTATGCTCATTCTGCCCATGTCTCAATTTCATTTCAAACTGATTAACCAGCATTTTATTCTGCTCAAAACAAAAACCACTGAGTTCAGTTCCCAGCAAAACTGCAAACCCACTTTAAGGCTGTCACTACAGAATTTGTTATTCATCTCCACGCACTTACAGATGTGAAGAGCCGTGTGTATAGCTCAGCACTTCCATTATGATTCATGTTGAGATTTAATCAATCCTGAAACATTATTTACTACATTAAAGAAATTGTACCTCAACAGCAAAGATCAGAAAGCAAGAAAATCGATGCAGAAGGGCTACTGAGCAACTAAGGAGGAAAGCAGTGAGGCACACGTTATCCTTGGGAAGGTGCAGCAGGTCAGCAGGAGCAAAGCTGCTCTTTGCAGAAGGCTGGGCGACCACAGAACCTTTCTCCAGCCCAGCCCTAAGAGCTCCATGAGCACACAGCAGTGCTCCTTGGAATGCAGATCTCTGTTGCTGTGCATACAAAGAAACCTGTGCAACTTTGCCAGCTGAATTCTACAATTCCCATGTCTAATTCTAGTGATGCCCATACCCATGTGGAGGTGAGACCACAGGACACAACTGAAGCACTGAAGGACTGCATTTCTCAGGGAGAGCCATCTCCTGCACCTGGCCTTACACAGCTGGAGCTCCCCGAGCTCCAGATGTGCCACAGCTGTACCCAGGTGGGACTTCAGCAGAGAGAAGCTCTCCACAATCAGTTTCTGCTCTAAAGCACGGGGCAGCTGTCCCACTGCGTCCCTGGATGTAGCTGAAATTTGTATGGAAGTGTGAACAGAACAGCTGCTCCTTCTTTGCATGGATTTGGGGCACATTTCTTTTTGTTCTTGAGAAGTGAGGCTGGTCAGTAATGAGCCAGGCAGCACTGCAGGGTTTTACAGCCACCAGAGTTGGTGTTGGGCATTTCCACCTGTGTGGCACATCACACACATTTTAGCCATGGAAATCCCTTTCTCATAACAACAAGACCACATAAAAATAGTAACAGCTTGTCCTTCTATTTACTATTCTCCATCAAACTATGAAGCTAAAATTGCAAGCAAAATACTGGCTGTGCTGTTTGTTTTTCTTGGGACCTTAAATGCCAACCACAAGATGTCAAACAGAGGGCAGAGAACAGCCAAGGAGAGCAGGGGAGCTGGGGAGCCCTGACTGGAAAATGTGGTGACAACCATAACTGGTGCTCACAGTAGACAAAAAGTGCATCAGAATGAAGTCAGATCTTTTACAGACCGAGCTGCATCTCTCAATAAAACTTTAATACAAAGAAGAATGAAGTGGTACAGGCAGCTGTCTTAAAACATTTTTTTCCCAGATAAAGTATTCTACTTGCCTCAAAATTCAGTCATAATTAAGTACCCTTGAACAAGTTAATCTTACTTTTTAGGGGAAAATTCATCTACTCTTATTAAAGTTTGTCTTTCTCTACAAATATTACTGTTTAATCATTAATCTCAGCTCAAACTTCTTTAATTCCTTACATATGCCTGTTTATATTTTTTTCCTACTGCAATACATATGGGAATTAGTGCTTTACTTTTTTTTTCTCTTTTAGATAAGTTGCAGCAGCACACTGAAATAGTGGTTACAAATTCTGAGTGGACAGATATATTACAGTTCTTATAATGCAATAAAATAAAATTCTCTATATTTTTCCCCACAGCATGTAATGGAGCAAACACATATTCAGTAAAGTGAATTAATGTGACACTGTGTGCCAAACCCCCCACTTTTTACAGTAACAAACCAAAGTGACATTTATCATAGTTTCATATTACAGGACAAATATTTCACATCAGGACTGTTACATGTCAGTTTTAATCCACCAAGCATGACATTTTTAATGAGGAGAAGGAAGTTATGGTTCTATTTTTAGATCAATCTGCTGCTCTTATTCAAGATCTTCAATTCACCTCCCAAGTGTAAATAAAATAAAACCATCAGCCCCACTGTGAGGCATTACAACATCAAACACCATGAACAATCATGTTACAGATTTTCTTATCACTGGATCAAAACACTGGGTATTGCAAATGCTACACAGAGATGGTATAGGGAGATACAGGACAAAAAAATGGAAATGTTCTATATTTACCAGATTTTATTAAATTTGGTTTTCATTTCTTTCAATCACCTAGAAGTAACCATTTCACATTTTCTTTTTTTTTTTTCCTTTTCTCCTCCCAGTGACTCCATCTCAGACTGACGTTCTCCTGGGCTGCACCTCATGTAAGTAGAGCTGTAGCAATACAGTGTGATTATTATTCTGCATGCTTGGTTCATCAATGTAAAACTGTGAAAATATTTACCAAAACTGGGGCTTCCACACCTAATATTTACTTCTGTAAAAAGGTACTGGATTTCTTATTTCATCAATGTAAAACTGTGAAAATGTTTACCAAAACTGGGGCTTCCACACCTGATATTTACTTCTGTAAAAAGGTACAGGATTACCAAATCCTGATTGAGAACGTAGCTAAGATAAATGATGGTAATTTTCAGATTGTCCTTCTCAAAGATCACAAATCAGCCACCTGAACAGTCTCATGGAGTTACATTCAATTCACCACATCTTTATAAGTTTGTGAAATCTGGACTCTGTGGAAGTGTCCCATCATCCTTGAGGCACTCCAGGGCTCTTTGCCAGGCAGGGAAACCTCTACAGAAACAGACTGGAGCCACATCAGAAAGTAGAATTGACATTATTCCTGCAAACTGCTTCCCAAGCCTTGTAGAGAAGGAATGGGGGCTGCAATGCCTTCCTGGGAGAGCATCCTGACAGCTCAACTTGCCCTGGGAGGGAATGAGTGTCACAAACAAGGGCTGATCAGGGAGAAGGGGAAAGGCAAAGCCAAAGCCAAGCCCTTGTTGGCTCAGCAGGGAAGTTGCACCTTCAGGAAAAGAATTCTAATCTAAACTTAATCTGTTTAGATTTAAAGGACAGACACAAACCTTCATCTTCCAAAAGTTCATCATTCCATTGGTGTGAGCACTGATGCAAAACACCACAAAAGAACGTGCTTGGGTACAAGGGGTGGCACCTGCTCAGCATGGAGAGGAACAGGGGACTTGTTCAGCCCAGTCTAACGAGCAAAGGATGAAAGCCAGGATTATTTCATGTTAATTCCAGCTCTGCCAGTACCAACTGCTGTTCTGTTACTCTCAGCAGATCACCTCATCTTTTTCATATTCTCCTGTGTACAATAAGCATTTTGGTGCCCAATGTCCAACTCCCAATTTAACATTCTAGTCATAAATGCACTGCCTCCCTTTACTTTGATAAAGTACAGTCAGCATCAATAGCAATATGTTTTAAAAACATCTTTCCAGCTATTGTGAAACAGGAGCTGACTGTTTATGGAGTACTTATTTTTTATGTCAGTTTACCATAGGGCCTCTTTAGCCACAGGCTTACAGCTGGAGGCCCCAAGGCATTTTTTGGGAATGGAAACTTTTTGAATTCAGCTCTTAACAAATTTCCAGCCTGCAGTATGTTTTTCATTAGTCTACATGGTGTTATAATAAATGAAGCACTTCCTCTTTCATTTTATGATTTTTTTTCTTTAGACATGCAACAATTTTTCTGTGTCTGTTTTTTATTACTTTCAATATATTCAACCACACTAATCTTAGAGACTGTGTATAAAAACAGAAAGGATATATTGAATAAGATATCAGCTACAGCAAGATAATCCTTTAAGTCTGAATTCTTCACTGAAGGCCAGTCATAAACCCATTATATGTACGCAGCTCCATGGGCAACTACTCTTTTAGAGGCTATTGTTAAAAGAAAAAAAAATATTTGTTACCCCAATACCTAAAGTTGGTGTAGAAATGGCTCCTCCAACATATTCACCTTCAAGATATTCAGTTTTTTAAAGTCTGATCCCACTGGAAATTTTCCACTACAAGCCCAACTGTGAGTGTTTACCTGCTCTAAATATATATTTTTAATACAGTTGATACACACACTTTTTTAAGATAGTTTCCTTCTCTCCACAATTTTTAATAAGAATGTATTCCTGGGGGCTGACAGCACCAGGAAAACCAGGCTGTGCCAGCAAGAAGAGATTCCAGTCAAACATCAGCATGTCTGGCACGCTGTGTATCATTTACAAATCTTTGATTTCCAAATGAATGGCAGTTCAAAGTACATATGAAACACAGATACTTTCTGCTTATGCACATAGATTGTTAGAGATTAAACCATTTTTAATTAAAGACTTAAGCAGGTGTCGGTTCATGGCACTCTCTGAATTTGGTTTAAGAAGATGGATGTTCCACAGCAGCACTTGAAATACAAGCAGAATCAAAGAGACTTTCCTAAACAAAGCCAAGAAAAGCTACTTTGTAAGAAGGTTTGAAGTTTGCTACTACTGATCTGTCATTTATTGAGGTCATACTTCCTTGGGAAACATTTTGGAACACTTAAAAAATAAACAACCCCCAGCAAACAGCCCCATGAGACAGAGCCCCAGGCCACACAAGATGCATTAATTTCAGAGGGGTTTGCTGTGCCTCTGTTTAGGCATCCAACCACCCAGAGTTAATTTGCAGTATCAAGGCCTAAACAAGATAATTTAAGAGCATTCTGGACTCAAACAACAAGAGTTTAAACATGGAACTGGAACTACTTCCAAGTAATTTTTCTCTACGTCATGCTTCAGAGTGAGAGCAATATGAGGAGCACCTCCATTACTCAGAGATTCTTCATTTCTTCTTTTAAAGGAAATCCAAAGATTAATTTAAAGCCATCTGATTAAAATGCCTTAATATTTACCTTCATATTTTGTAGTAATATATAGTGAATTCAAGCGATTTCAAAAGTTATCCTGGATGCTTCTCATTTCAAGATGTTAAATATTGGCTCTCAGAAATTTCCATTACACATTGTCTGACAATATTTGCTGCTCTGGAGTACATGAATTGCCTTTTAATTCTTGTAGAGGTAATGATAATAAAGTTTATAGAAGTTGGGCACAGGTGACATTTTATAATTTCGTATTTATTGCAAATCCTTCCTTTCCAGGTCCATAAAGTAAGTGTAAAAAAATGGTTAGGACTGCCAAGTGTATAAATTCTCTTAATCCTTTCATCAGTTAGAGCTACTCTCAGACTGGTCTCCTAATCACCCTTTAGAAATGAGGGCACCAGGGCACCTTGGCAGCAGTGACACCTGAGGACAGGAATACACCTGTAATCCTGGGATTTTATACCTAGTAAATCACAAGCTGCAGTCCCAAACCCAAGAGCAAGCCATTACAGGGCTGTGGGAAGGAAAAAGCGAGGGAGGCAGAGCCAGGGATCCAGCAGCTGATGGATGCAGGACAAGGCTGGGACAAAGAGCAGAACAAAGAGCAGAACAAAGGCTGCTGGCCAGCCAGGGCTGTCATCTGCAGCAATACAGCACCAGCCAGAGCCCAAATGCTGCTGTGGGGAAGCCACAGCAGGGCTGCAAAGACAGAGTTTAAACGTGGCACACGATAGTTAACATAAAAACACAATTTTTGGAACTTACGCTGATCCCAAAGGGAAGAATGAGCACCCAGCTTCCCCCCTTTTGTAGTTACCTTCCCTTACTTATTACAATACTGTATTCAGAGATATCTGAAAATAAAAATGGTAGAAACCAAGATTTGTTTGACTGCTTCAGCATCAATATGGTACAAATTTGGAGTAACCACAAAGGCTCAAATTATAAAATATCTACCAGCGCAACTAAGAAATCTTTGGTGTAACCAGTGCAACCACGAGGTATACAGCTCTTGAATTTTATCAAGTTGGCTGCAGACAGTGTAAGGAATCTCCCTTAGCCAGGAAGGAAAAATGCCTAAATTCAGGTGAGGTTCTTTTGAGCAGCTATGGCAGGCACAGGTCACAAAGTGGATCTTTGTATGGCTGCTCCACCTCCAGCTTTATTTGCTGGGAGCTGGTTATGTAACTAACACAAAAGAAAATAACCATTTCTGGGTTGTTTTCCTTTGCAAGCCCTGGGCTACCAGGAGGAACTGAGAGAATTCAAAAGCAGCTTCCCCTCTGTTGCTCTTTTGGGTGTTTCTCTTTGAAGTGGCACCCTGAGTGGCTGCTCATTCACCAGATTTGTAGGTAGCCTTTAAAGAAATACTCTCCACCCTTCCAGCTTAAGTACAGAAACACACAATTAATTAAACCAAGTTAATGGTGTTATTATTTCAGCCTTTTATTTCTGCTTGGTGTCAGACTCTTAAGACGAAAAGACTCTTTGTAGTAGGATTTCAGACACTCTGGGGAAAATTATGAACTTTAAGACTGATCTGATCAGATCTGGTTTGTGCAACACACGAACAATCTAAGGAAACCATTTAGCTACTGCTTAAAGGAAAATTCATTCTAAAATCCAGAAACAGAGTCAAACTTTGCAGTGTTACTGTGCTGTATTTAACTGATGATTTAACCCTTTGTTTTGACATGCTAGTTTTTAATCACTTTTTTCCCATCAAAGGAAGAATCAGCCTAAAACATGGAATTTTTGCAAAGTAGATTTCCTGTCTAGGAAATCTTTGGTAACAGATAAATGAACCACTAGCCTGCCAAATGGCTCTAACACAACAAAAATTGCATCTATTGCTGCTTATAATTGTTGTGGCCAGACACCACATTACTGGTTTGCAAATAATTTCATGAAATGTGTGAAATGTTTGTAAACCAATCACTTGCACTACTGTCAAACTCCAGGAGCATTCTCCAGGATTGTTTTAGTCCTTAAATTTTAAAAAAATAAATAAATAAATAAAAATAATTCCCACATTATTAAGAATTACTATGGAGAAGAGAACTCAGTAAATCTGTCTTACTGTAATGGCTCACTCCCATTTCCACACACTGTGTATGTTGTTTATTTTCATTCTTTGAGCGTGGGATTTTATAGCCATAATTATCTCATTTTCTCATGTACAAACAGTGCCATTTTCATTCATTAAGGTCAATATTTTCATTGTATTCTTCCTCTGGTTTTTTTCTTCCCTTTAAAATTTGCTATGAACAATAATTACAATAGATTTATGCTATCAAAATACCTCTTGGGGTAGAGATTTATTCATAAATTGTTTTTTCACATGAGCATAGATCAAAAGTGGCAACAGTGAAATGGACAGTTAGAGGAAATGATGCTTTAACTCCAGTTCCATTCTCCATAACCTTTAGAAGAAATCTACAATCATGGAACCTCATTTTCAAATATTTTTATGCAACCATTTTCTCCAAAATCTGGAATGCTTCAAGAACAAATGTGCAGTCAAGCAGATTTTAGAAACTGGTAGCACTTCATGGTCAGCTGGCTGTGAAATCCCACCCACTACCACAGTCTGGAGCTGGCAAATTTGGTGCTTTACAACTTTTTTAAAGGGCTGAAGGGTGGGGAGACTGCAGCCAAGCATTTATTAATTAAGACGGTAATACCCTGGACTTTTTCCTTTGTTTGTACTTTCTCCTGCTTCTCCTGTGCTGCAAAGTGAGCTGCAGTGCCTTCAGCCCGTCCTGTAAGCTTCACAAAATACACCCAGAGGGTTAAAGCCCTTCCTCCCTCCCCACCACCTGAGGTCTGCAAAGGAAAGAGCTGCTGACAGCCTGGTAACAGGAAAAGGTCAGGAGCTGTGTATTATATCCTGTGTGTTTGGATTAGCCCACAATAGCTAAATAAACTGATCTGATGCCTAATGACATTTTCAAACAGTAGCTAACAAAATTAGCCAAAGTATGCAGAGACAAAAGATGCACACAGACACACCAAAAACCATCTCGAATACATCCTCACAAGCAATGACCTAATGGAATTTCAGCACTTTGGCCACAGAAATCAGGGTCAAACATAAAGGAACTCAAATTAAAAAACCTGCTGACTAGAAAAGACAAATATTCCTGCCTTGCCCATTATTACCATTCCTATTGATACATAGCTATCAGTTTTTTTGCACAGAACCATGTTTCTGAAACAGAATCATGGTCTTTTTGAAATAAAACAAAAGGCATGCTACTGACATGAACCACAAGCTTGGAATACTTTGGGAAGGCTCCTGTGAATTAGCAGGGTTAGCAGGTCTGAGGGATTTTCACTAAAAATTACATGAGGACCCCAGGTCATGTCAGCAGAGGAAGAGGCTGGGATGGAGTGCTGGGAAGGATGAAACAGGAAAACCTTATAAATATGACTGCCTGGCAAAAGATTTTGAGAATACGGAAACTACAAGTGAGATTGAAATGAAAGCCATCTTTGAGATACCAAACCTTAGTTACTAGATAACTAGAAAACAATAGGATGGCCAGCTGAAAGTAATCCCCCTGTGACTGAACAATTCCTTCTGCTGGAGAGCAGGTCCAAAGGTCAGAGAAGACCCTGCTGGCTTGGCAGAAGGGGTCCAAAGAGGAGTTTTTAGGGTTTGAAGTGTCACACAGTATGGTAATGTAATGATTCTTATAGGCTGTGTGTAAATGCTATAGGATTTGTATCTTGGATTGGATTGGTTAGTGGAAATTAGAATGTTCAACGCAGAAGAAAATTTATTGTAATGGGAACTTTACTCTCTTAACTCTCTCAGCTTTTCTCCTTAGCTCTCTCTCTTGCCACCCTCTCACCTCTCCCTCTCTCACTGCTCTGCTCTGAGCTGTGGCAGCTCCAGGCAGGGTCCTCTCACCCACACCCTTTGCAATAAAACACAAGTTCCAGACCTGGCTTTAGAGATCTCTCCATCTGTCCCGACTGTCCTGCCTACATTCTCTGACAATGGAGGATGCTCCCACTCCTGTAAGGATGGAGCTGGAACAGGGAGAGTAACCCTGAGCTGCCTCGGGTGCTCACAGCACCGCAGTGCCCTTCATAATGAGCTCCTCTCCTGTCCCACCTGCACACCAAGCAGGTGCCACTCACTTTCTGGTGGTCCTCAGCAGAAGAGAGGCTGTGGCACATCCACTTGCCACAGCCAGTTTCACCAGAGCTCATCTGGAACACCCTCAGGGAGAGCTGGGTGAATTCCTCAAACCAGAGACGCTGGTTCTGAGGAATGAATGTATGATTAATGGGGTTGCAAGCACTGCTACAATTGTGGTTGCCTTTTTAAAGTTTTCCATCAAAGTTCTTGCAACCTGAAATACAGTAGCAGATGAAAAATGGAAGAGACTCAAAGCTGTGCCCATATAAAAGGCAATGCTAAAGCAACTAATCTAAAATTTGCAAATAAGTCTTGCTTACCTCAGCTGATTTGCACATTCAGTTTCATTTTTTATGTAATTATCAAAGCATTTTCAGACTTGTTACGACCAAATATGAACTTGCTGAATATTCACACTAAGATGAAACAGAAATAAACAGTCTTGAATGCATCCCATTAATACTACACCTTGCTTTACACTTAAACCAGTAATACTGAAAATGAGAAGGAATGTCAGTGGGGATTGGCTTCATTCTGTGCAGTGAACCAGGAGATCTTTGCCCTCAGTCTCTCTATCATGAACTGCTTGCATTCCTTTGAAGGTACCAGCTT
Source organism: Sialia sialis (assembly GCA_009812075.1). Taxonomy (NCBI): domain Eukaryota; kingdom Metazoa; phylum Chordata; class Aves; order Passeriformes; family Turdidae; genus Sialia; species Sialia sialis. The sequence continues at coordinate 5,395,263 of VRYO01002014.1, read as the reverse complement.
AAGATAAAAGTATACTGAGGAATATTTGTGATAATCCTTTCTACGAATAATCACTCTTTGCAGACACTCTGCACATGGGTATGAAGGGCTGCAACACACCCACTAATTCACTAATATTGTAGTGATGCTTCAATGAAACCACTTCAGCTCACAAAAATAATACTCTGCCAGCCACAGTCCCGAATAACTACTTTCACTTTAACCTTGTGATTTGTTTAATCCACCTGAATCACTGACTCTGCCTAAGTTACAGAGCACTCCTGAAAGGTGAACTTCTAAAAGTCATCATAATGTTCAACAAAATTGAAACAGAACTTTGTTTTGGTCCTATTTAGCTGCTGTAAATAAAACCTATTACTAGAATTGTCTATCAGTTAGATGTAGCAGCACATTAGGGACACTAGCACCTTAAACATATGGTGACTTAAACATTTCAACCACTGCAGATTATTCTGTAAACAAAAACCTGAACTGTTCACATCTCACTTTCAGAATAACAAAGTGACCTGTAATTATGAACATCAGGGTTGTGCATTAACTTTATAGAACCATCACCCATAAGACACATATTTGGGGTAAGATGGACAGCGTATGAATCAAGCCAAAAGCATCGAACAGTACACTGCATCTGAAAATTAATCTTGTGAGGAGACCTCCAAGGCTTCTGTGATCCCTGATGCTTAGTGGTGACAAATAAAACCTGCATGATATTCTCCGTGTGCCATACCAGACACCTGTCCAGCTGAACCTCTACCCTGTGCACAGCAAAAATGTCTGGCTTGTGCTTAAAGGTGTTTTAGGTCTGAGCTAATTTTCCAGGCAGGTCACAGAAGAGGCTCCACCTTCACTGAGGCGTATGCTTGCCGACTTTGCAATGAGGCAGAATTAAAAAATAAGTCACTAAAGTAAACTCAACATTTCCCTCAGGCCCCTTGCAGCTGTGTGGCCAGGACCAAGTCTCGGCACAAAACCCCATCCATAGATTTGCCCACAGATTCTTCATTCATTTTAGGGTTAATCTCCTTTACTGTTGATAAGTAGAAGCGTATCTTAAACTTTATTGCTCTGGAGAGGCTGTTAAACACAAGAAATATCGGGAATAGTTCTATTAGGTATGGATATTGTTGAAATGGGGACCTTTATGGTCAAAGCACAACAATCTTCTCTGCCCCACAAGTTCCTGAAGTAACTCCTTGATCACCTACCACTTGTTACTACAAGGTGTAGTTACACGGCCCAATTGTGTCAGGGATTCCGCATCTCTACGTTCAGACAAACCCTGTGGGAAGTCTGCTGGACAAACCCAACAGGAAAATGGGAAAAGCATTAGGTTGTGGGCACTGCAGCCTGAAAGAAGTGATGCAGAGCAAGCAGTTGCCTCTATAAAACCAGGAGAGCAGCAGACTGCAAGGAGCCAGGTTATTACCTCCTGCTCTCCCTGGAGACCAGAGCAGTGCTATTCCATCTCCCAATCTCTGCATGTTTTTCCTGCAAAAAGCTGATATGCTAAAGTTTATGAGGTCTGATTTCAAAAGGAAAGCACACTTCCCCTTCCATTCCAGGCTCAACTGTCACTGGTATTATCAAATATAAATCAACAACACAGTCTGGGTTTTCTTCTCTGTTTCGAAATACAAACCGTACATAACTGCTTAACCAAGTGAGTGATAAGTATAAAATATTACAAACCATAAAAAAAAGAAAAGTCATAATCTTGGGCTGCCCCACACTGTCTCCTCAAAGAAATACTATTTCAGAGATTAAAGCAGTGCTTGTTTATTTAATAATTTGACCAATCTCCAACAACAGAAAAATCTAATGGAAATACTTACATGGGACCTACAAGCAGAGCTGCTGAGTGATAGACACTGTAAATAGAGACTTGGGGGGTTTTAACTTTAATATTAACAATAAAATCTTACCAAAGGGAACAAAAAATAACTGAACTAAGCAGATACTTATATCATAAATACCAACACTCAAAAAGTTCTCAGGTGTTAACCTTAGAGCCTAGTTCAGAGTCCTGTTGTGAAGTTTTAGCTTCTAAGAAACTGCAGAACTAAAAATAATAAGCAACTAATGGTTGCTTAGTATAACATAATAAAACACATTTATATTGCATACACCAAAGAAGATACACATGCTAAGAGAATAACAAATTCTTCATTCATTGTATGGGTCAGCTCTTTAATGGTTGATAAGTAAAATCATATATTAAACTTCACTGCTTCAGGGAGGAAGAAAAACACATAATTTATTTCTTCATTACAGTTTAGAAAGGCAAATTATTTAAAGACTATTTGTATTCAAGCTAAATAGACGGAATCATGATGTTACAGGCTTTTTATTCAAATGCAAACAATTTACATTTACCTACCACCTCATTAAAGTCAGATGATAGAGCGGCACCATTTTCCTTACATGATTTTTTTTCCCCCAATTAAAATGTTTCTTCTGAGTGCTCAAAAGAATTCAGAGTATTTTTAAAAGCTTGCACTGGCTCTTTTTCAGGTCTAATGTTGGTGACTCTAAAGTCTCCAGAGGCCACGTGGGTGTTGCAGGGTTTTGCTGCACAGCGTTGTGTTTCCGAGGGGGGATATGACTCCTGGCTGTGATGAGCAGCTCTGAATTAAATCTAATCTCACTGACATACTATTTCTGTCAGCTTGGCTCGTTCTGCTGCAGGTCCATGGCTCTGGTGGTGTGCACAGAATAGCTGCTGTGCTGGTCACATTCTCCTCCTGCACCAAAGCTCTCAGGGTTTGATGAGCCGCTGTTTGTCTCACTTACGTAACGACACCAAAGGCTGAACTGTCCCCAAACTGCAGCGTGTCCTTTGCCTCTGTCCTTTCCAAAAAAAGATCTCTCCAAACCCTTTCACAACCAGGGGCAGGGTCCACAGCAGCGTGCCCAGGCCCTGGTTTTGCCAGACTGCGACGGGAGCGTGTGGCTGCAGCTTAGGGGATTATGAGCACGGATGTGTCACATGTCCCCAGTGTCCAGTGCCACGCCGAGGGCACCGCGGCCACCGCTGTGCCACTGCCCACTGTGCACAGAAATGACACTGCAGCCTCTGCTCTGCTCACTCACCACAGCCTCTGGCCTGATGGGCAAAATGCTTCTGCCAGCCAGCAAGGGACAGCAAGGCAGTGCCTCCCAGGTGAGATTTTAAGCAGTTCTCCTTTTAGATTGCTTTCGGTTTTTAAGAGCCTAGAAAGAATTTACATCAATGCATCTAAGCCTTGGATCAGTAAAAATGAGTAGTATCGTCATTAGAAAACAATGTTTGGCTTTTGGGTAACAGTTCTTTAGGGAAAACATCACTGTTTAAATTTGTCCCTTTTATCTGGTTGGCCAAAACAAAGTTACAGTAGCTTTTCTTGTGCACATCATTTTTCATACACATGTCTAGATGTCTCACAGTTTCTTTAGGTAATAACTATGTGCTTTATTTTTTTTTTAATTATTATTTGCTGTTCTGAATATACAAGATCTCTATGTTTCTGTATATTAAATGTAGAAGTATTACAGAAGAGGAGAAGTAGAGCAGAGGAATTGATCAAAAGTTAATCCCATTAGTATTTAAGAGTGTAAGTCAGATCCTTATGAATCTTTTATTCATAGGATAGTAATAAACATGCAGCAAACTATACTGTGAAATACTACTGCAAAGCAGATACATACAGCAGTAATAATTAACTAATTAATCACAATTAAGTTGCATTTTCATTTATATTATAAGGGAAGGTAAGCCAAAGGCAAACTTCAAAGACCAAAAATTTCCTAACTGCTTTCAGCAGAAGCTTTGAGCAAGCAGAATGACTTGCTGTCCTTTTAGCCTCCATAAGCATTTTTAACTACACTAATCACTTTGATTTTTGCAAATCTGTTTTCTACTGTATGTAGCAGAACACCTACTTTCCCCTAGGGCTCTGCCATCTGAATTTTATGTTGTTCTGATAGAAATGCTAAAGCAGCATAAAAGGCAGCACCCTATTTGTCATGCCAGCATCACATCTGGCACGTGTTTGATTGGCTCCATCATTTAGGTCTGAGCAGAATTCCATGGATTTCTGCACAAGTCAGACTGATTCTGAAGTGATGCAACAAAGCTAATCAAATGTCTGGTCAAAGTGATTCATGTAAACATCAATGTTTGTGATTTGCACATCAGACTGATTCATGTGAACTCCTGCATGCAGGATCTGAGCATCAGATGTTATCAGAACACTCTGCATATTTTCCACAACAGCCACAACAAGTATGGTTCATTTAAGTGAAGACAGACCAGCAGGCTCCAGTGACCTCCCTACAAACTGTGCTCTACTGTTCTCAGCACCCAGTGCCTGTGTGGGCTCTGTAAAAACAACCTTTTATCAATCATTAGTAAGAAACTGGCTCTCTGACAAACTAATTACTCCTCAGGCTTCAACCCATTAGCACAGGAGGAAGCAGATTATACATTTATTTCTGTGGTGTGCTGACCTCAGCTGGCACCAGGTACCCACCAAAGCCACTCTATCATTCCCTTCTGTGGCTGGACAGGGAGAGATAACATAACTCAAGGCTCATGATTTGAGAGGAGAGGGAGAGATCACTCACCCATTACCATCCTGAACAAAATAGACTCAACTTACAGAAAAAATTAATTCATTAACATCAAATTAGAATAGGGTAATGAGAAGTAAAACTGAACACCTTCCCAAAAGCTTGCCATGCAAACCCAGTATAATTTTACATATAGGACTCCTTGCAGTAACAAAGGTGCTACAGAAGTCGTTTCTGCTTCCTGAAGCAGGCAAGACTTATTAAAAACAGCATGTTACCTATGATGGACACTAAGAAATCTCTACAAAAAGTCTGTTCAAATTTTTTAGAGAGTTAATTGCTGTATGGCATGTGAGTGGATACACTGCAGTTAGTAAGCACTAGTATTTATTTTCATATTTATCTGGTTGTAGTTCCAGGAATTTGCACAAACCTTAACCACAGCTTTCCAAAATACCATGGAATGGATGCAGTGTGGGCAGCAGTGGTAGAATCCAGGTGTAACTTCACAGATTTTTGTGTAATAGGAGGCTTTAGATTTAAAGAGTCCAGGTTTACAGAGGTCTCAGAATCCTTTGCACATTTCTTCCCACAAAATTACTTTCTGTTTTGTTTTGGGTTTTTTTTTGCCATTAGAAATATTTGCCCAGCCTCATGTTGGCCTGGAAAAACAATACCAGTAGGAGGACCTAAGGAAGCATCCCCACCCACAGGTGTGTGGAAGGATGGCCAAGGACTCAAATTAAATCATCAAATACTTAAACCTCTCCAACTCTTTGTCAGCATCCCAGAACAGAACGTGCTAAAGGTTATTTTCAAGTTTGATATATACATATGGCTACAATGGGGAGTCATAGAAGAAAATTAGTTTATTGGTAGAACATTTTGATGACCAAGGGATAAAAACTCCCTGTTGCTGATAAAGTGGAGTGGGGAGTGGCACATGGCAAGCAATAGATGGACAAATTAAAACTTATTCACATCAGAAAGATGCCTCAAGCCCTTGGTAAATGAAAAATCTTATTCTAAATCTTACCATCTAAAAATAACCAACCTTAGATCAGCATTAATATTATACTAGACCCCACAGAAAATGTAAATTTAAAATATTTTCTTCAGACATTATAAATGGAATAAGATGTAATCAGTAATTACGCAAGCTCATCCAGGATGCAGCTAGAAAATGCTATTTCCTTCACCAAGCAGTGAAAATTAAAAGCCACAGGAGTGTCAGGAACAAGATGTCTCAGACTTGCCAGCAATTAACAGAAAGATATGTTTATCTCCAGCGGATGTGACAAATTTTGAAGTCATTTCAGCCTTACAGCAGCTTGGCGGAGGGCTGATTTTTCCCCTCAAACTCTAAACTCACACCAGTTTTATAATTCTTCTATATGCTGTCTGATGAAGAACTATGTCAATATTTCTGCTTTTTACTGGAAACCTGGTCCCTGTGGTCAGAGTCTGTTCACAAGAGTTTCCTCCCCAGCCACCGTGATGGGCTGCTTGGTAAGTCAGCTTCCACCAGTGCTTCTAATGGGAAACAGCATTATGTGAGAGTTTCCAGGAAAAGCACCATCTGTGCCTGCTGTCAGTCTTTGCAGCTGGCACCGAAAGATCCCTGGGGAATGTTTCTGTGCTGCCAAATTTCAGCAGAGCTCTCCCTGAGCGCGGGTGAAGCTGGTAAGCAGTGGGGGAAGATAAGAGCTGCTGTTGCCACCCTGCCAGCTCACCGGGCCAGCACATTCACACAGCAATTCCAGCACAGCCCCGCACTTCTGACACTCTCTTCCTGGAATAAACTCAGACAGCAAGGCCCAGAATGGACATCATTTATTAATGTGGATTGGCCAGAATCTGTCTCTTTACTGGAGCGATGCTGATTTACATGAACCAGAAATACAAACATTCCTTACCTGGAGCCTGGGCAGCTCCAAAATGCTGGAAACCCAGAGATCCAGGCACCTGCTATGCTGTGAGAGCTGCAAATAACCTGTTTGCCAAAACAAAGAATTTCACCATAAAACTGTATTTTATATTATCTCAAATATTAAAAAGGCTCAGCAGAACTTATGATGATCTTAACATAAAAAACAGGAACACATAAGTTTCATCATGTTTTCCCCCAAACCAGTCTTAACTGACCTGTTGCTCTACAGTTTCAGTATCTGTAGATACTGGGAGCAAAATTCCTTGTATTTAAACATTGATGATTGCGAGTTATGAAAAATTTATGAATGAAATCACCCACTTAGTCTATTAAGTTCCTGAAGTCAGAATAAATGAACGAAATATTTTCATTAAAAAGAGTGGGATAAAGTGTCTACTAATTCCCAGCTGCTCTGAACATCAGTACCATAGTAAAGATGCCTTCTGAAGGAGTCTGTAACCCTTGTTAGATCCACTGAGTTGTAGCACTTCATATGGAAAGAATCTGCAACTTACATTCAGTTTTAAACTAAGAAAATCATTGGCTTGTGTGCTTTCCCTGAAACTCAAATTTTCTGTATTTTCTAATTAATTATTTTGGTTTCTGCGGCTCACCAGTTACAAGCACACTGAAAATTTTCACAAAAGTTAATTTATTTTTTTCACAATTTGTTTTTAGTGAAGCAGTTAAAAGAATTAATATGTATATACATAACAACTTTCAGTCATTTTGACACCGAATGCTATTTAAGGTTGTTGCTGCTTAGTTTTGAAGTAGAATAGCTGCAACAGAATCAGCTCCCAAGTGCTCTGAAAACACGGAGCAGAAGTGCAGCAGCACTGGCTGTTCAGCACTCTGAACGGCGCCATCTACTCTGCTGATGCTTAAAAGCTGTCACTTCTTGTATTCCAACTGGTCAACTTTATAAAATCCAGAACTGGAAGCACCTTATGTAAGCTGATTTTCTAATACTGCATTCATTCTAATTATTCCTGTTATTTAATACACTATAAGTTCCTGCAAGTGAGTATGCATACTAGGAAAACTACTCAGGTTTTGTTTTGCATGTAATTTTATCTTTTTTAAAAGCATTATCTAGTGGATATTTCAGCCTCTCCAAATTGTGTCTCATGTCAGGATCCCTGGCAGCTGAGGCCTGTAGATAGATGAATACAGGAAATCACTGTGTAAATTCATTCTGCCTCATGGAATCCTCACCTTTAGAAATGCACAAAACTATTTCACTTTCTGCAGTGATGAAATCTTTAAGTATTAAAAGTTGCACTGCTCACTCTATAGTGAATTCTTTCTTGCTGCACAGAAACATTAAAAAAGAAACAATGTCATGTTTTCCATATAGAAGCTCTTACAGAATTCAGTAATAAAGCTAAGTCAGGAAGGGGTGGAGCAGCACATCAGTGCCACTCATCCGATGGTGGGACAGGGAGAACTTAACAAAACAAGGCTGGGTTTATGGAATTAACCCATGCAGAGCCCCTGGTGCAGCTGTTCCCCAGCAGAGGCTCCACTGCAGAGAAATAAACAGCACAAAAAAGCAGGATTTATCTGGAGTGGCAGATGTGCCTGGCAGATAGCATCTGTGCCTGAACAAGGGACTCCTTCCAAACAAATCTTTAGGGGTTGCAGAGTTATCTCCTCTCCACAGAACTTCCACCCCATGGTAGTTGGCTATTACAACCTTCCAGAGCACCACCACACTCTGCAGCAGCTCTCAAGGGCTCTTAAACACACCATTTAGCAGTTTTGATGATGGTTTCCAGAGTAGCTGATGGTTTTTGTCTTCTTTTATTGGAGCATATTATCTGTTCTCAAAAGCTTTAGAAATTGAGAGGGAGAAAGAGAAACTAAAGCAAATTCAATTATTCATTTCTTATGGATATGCACATTGTTCTGAGCAACCTTCTATGAACTCTAAAAACAGAAGAAAGTTCTGCAGTTCTAACCTATGAGAGAATATGCACATCCTATGGCACTTGTCATACCCTAAAATCAATTTTTCCTCCTTCTTCCAAACAAAAAGCCCATCTGAACCAATTTCTTGATGCTTAGTGACCCATGGCAGCAATTTGCAGACTCACTTTTGACATGGCCTTATATGAACTCAGATTCCCAAAGAACTGAACAATCTAAACAGATAACAAATCTGCAGCTGACATTGCTAATAATTACATTACATTAATAATTGTACATCTTATTTATATATTTAATAATGACAATGATAAATAACAATAAAAGGTCAAAACTGGAGGGAAAAAAGCATCTATTTAGAAGGTTGCCAAGAGGCCAGGTCAGTAAGCAGATTATCATGGCACAAATGGCACCTGAAATACCAGGTAGCTGCTATGCAGATGATTTACCACAGAGAATGAGAGGATAAACAAATGAGACAGAGGTTGCCAGCATCTGTGGAACAATAACAACCCAGCTAGTGAGGGGGGCCCACGGGAAAGAGCTCTGAAGATCATATATTCAGAATTTCTGGAAAAGCAGAGTGAGCAACCTCAAAGGGTGACCAAAGCAAAATGCCAAGATCAATTTCAGCAGCGTGAGTATCTCTGTACTTGTGCCACGTGCAACAGGAACGTACCCTTACAGTTCTTGAGAATGTAATCTTTATTGTTGATTCAAAATTCCAAAGAGCAGCCTGAGATATCCTGCAGGAAAGTCACAAAGTCAAAGTGAAAGCATGTCATGCTTGGAAACCCTGTCAAAAGTGGGATATGACACTGTGTGTCTGTCATATGATCAAATAATGATGGGAGGTGCAATGTTAATTGTAAGGGAGTCATCAGGGAGAGATAAAGAGGAAAACATTGGCCAGGCGGATGTGAAACTCAAGGGTATTTTAAGAAATCAGGAAATGTCCATGAGAATTTATGCATGGACAGAAGGAATGTTAAAGGAAAAATACTGGTCCAAGAGAAGGCAATTACCTAGAGAGCTGGAAATGGGTTCACAGCACTCAAATTGTGCAGAATCAAGCAGGAGTAGGCAAGAGTTGGGTTATATAAGTGAAAAACCTTGGGTTTATTTTAATTATTAATTATTGTTAGGCTGTTATATAAGAAGAGAAAAGGATTAGAAAACCAAAACTCGAGCCTAAGGAAGGGTGAAATCAGCAGGACCAGGAGGTTGAGTGACTGCTCCTCCATGAGTTCATTTGCCATGAGTGGCAAACCCCTTGTTCCCTCTCTTTCAACTGACCTACTCTTGCTTTTTGATTTGTACCTTTTAAAATATCCAACACAGGCTTACTATATTTAATGCTACCTTGTATCAGTTATCCCTGTTTTTTGATCCTGTCTTCCTTCCCCTTACATTGCACTGAATCAACCACATCATAAATGGAACAAAAATCAATTATGAACTTCCCCCTGCCAAACTGGTCAATGGTTGCACCACAAAGACATAAATGATAGGGTTGGAAGGGGCGTGTTTTTCAGCCCAGCCCCCAGTATCAAGCAGGATTTTCTTCTCCACTCATGTTAAAAGCATTTTATCTGAGCTGTATCATTACATTATAAACAGCAGCAACTTTGCAACTGCATGAGAAAAGTATATTCTGAAATCTACTTGCCTGCAGTGCTGCATTTCCCCCCCTTGCTTCTACCCTGAGCTATTTAGTTTTACTTCTCTGCATATCCAGCCTACAAGTCATTTGCTAATCCCTATGGTATGTATATAAGCTAGTAAGCCTAAAGAAATGTCATGTTACCCAGACTGAGAGGTAACAGCAATGTGACACTTTACTCATCAGCACTTGAGAATTCAGTGTGTTCCCCTTGATGTACAGCTAATTGTAGGTTTGCTATTTCCCAGAAATATTGATCATCCACTATTTAAAGTTTTAAGAATTAATCCGTAAGTAATATTCAGTATGACACTTTGAAAAAGAACCTTTCAAACCCCGATGAGGAGCTGACAATCTACTAAGTCATGGTTTATACACACACACAGAACTTCTGGCCATGGTTTTTAGTTTGCTCAGCCTAGATCTGAAGCAAATCTGTGCTGCCGAGCAAAGCTCTGTGTAGGGCCCAGCCTTGCCCTAGGCAGCACCAGGTTTCAGTCTGCAGGAATTAAGAGATCCTGTGGGAACTCGAGAGGACGTGACAAAGGTACAGGTGTTTGGCATGTTTAGAGACTTTCCTCGTTGGCAACAGCTTTGTTAGCTATGTACTTTCCTAGCTATTAGTTTATAATGATACCACAGCTTGTGAAAACACATCAGAGGTCAGATAAACCAGGTAAAAGCTACGTCACAGATACATGATAATAGAGCAAGTAGACAAACCGTGTATTGTATAAACAAAAAAAATCTGCAGAGCAAAGAGACAGTGCTGCAGCTGGATGAGGGGTTGGTTTTTTAAGTCAAATAAAACAATCCGAGCGTAGAGTGGTCATGCTTCAAACTCTTACCCAACCTGCTCTGCAACTTAGTGCTGCATTATGAATGAAAACGTCTGAAAAAGCCTGACTGCAGCTATGGACTCTCTAATACAACTGAGCAGAACTTCATTTTTTTTCTCATTATTTAGAGTTCATTTTATGGATCTTTTCTAAAATAATCTTTGCCACCAAGTGCTCTCAACTTTTTGTGCTGTGTTGCAAGAAGTTTTTTCTTAAGTACTTCATGGACATTGTTATCTAAATAAAACCACCTTCAGCTTTAATGGTGTGTAAAGAAACTGGCTTTTGGCCAAGTATGAGGACTGTAAAAGTGCTTCTACATGAACAGCTTTCCTACTTTGCTGTTTCCCTGGTGAACTTAGGATGATTAAAGTCCTTCTGAAGCACCAAAAATGTGATGCCACAGTTTGGAACATGGAGCTATCCACAGCACATACACAGCTCTGTCTGTGGACTGTGTACCAAACAGGAATGGGGGAATTTTCTGCTGTTTGGGAGCTGCAGTGGTTTTACAATATTCGTAATGAACCTTTAAATACAAGCTGTGGTCAGAAAGAGTAACTCGAGACAAACTGGATGACCATTTTTAGACTTCACAGAAGACTCTGAGCTGGAAGGGACCCGCCAGGATCTAGTCCAAGTGTTAAGCAAATGGCTCATATGGAGATCAAACCCACAATGTTGGTGTTATTAGCATCATGCTCTAAACAACTGAGCTAATCTCAGGTTTAGTGTTTTTCCGGTACTTATTTCATAAACACCAGCTTGCTTTTTCAGTAAGGGATGCTACATTGGTAGGTGTTTATTTGCTATGAAATAAACCTTCATAATTTCTAAATGTAAGACAAATTACTTTGAAAAGGGCAGCTCTCTGTTCTGGTTGGTGATATCAGCTGGAAACATACTTCAAAGGCAGTAACTTTTCATATGTCTGAGGAGTTTCCATATAAACAATGGAACAACCACAGTACAAAATTAATTATGGGGAAAATTATCAATCTGCAGTTCAAAAGCTCTTTCAAGAAGTGATCCATTTTAATGTTGTGGAAAATATAAACATTAACTGGAAGTGACATGCAAATATCCTTGGGAGTAATCAACTTTTTTAAAAGGAAGGAGAACGGAACTCTCAACATAATCACAAAATGAGAATTATGTTGTAACACCTTTTCACAACACCAAAACAATCTCCAAATTCAAAGTAAACGCTCAGAAACTTTTCTTCCTACCTTGTTTTACAAGCTGGTTTATGTTTGCCAGCACCACAAGCACCTGTGCACTTTGCAGGACAGGGATTTTTAAATCCTGATTGTTCAGTATATATGGCATACGAAAATGAAACCTCAAAGCTACATATTCTTATCCTGAGTTAAAAATAAAACCCACGCTCTGGAGTGAAGGCTGTTGAGTGCTGTGAGGGAATGGCCCGGGCTCTGCAGCGTCCCCAGCACGGATGACAAAACCATAACAAACCTGCACGCCCAGGGATTTTAAACAGCAAATCCAAAACCCAGGCACCGCAAAGCGAACTGGATCCAACAGCTCCGAGCACAACCTCTCACTTCTTGAAACTGGCTGTAAACAGGGGAAGGGAGGGGCCAGGCGCCTGCCAAGCCAAGCAGAAACTTGTGAGTGAGTAACTTAGAGAGGCAAAACAAGTGCAGCGGCGGCAGCGCGGTGCGGGGCCGGCACCATGCACCCCGGCACAGCCACGGCGGGGGCTGCCGGCCGCCTCGGGGCTCCGGCAGGCCTCGCTGTCCCGGCAGGGTGGCTGGGTGCCTCGGCAGGGTGGCTCGGTGTCCCGGCAGGGTGGCTCGGTGTCCCGGCAGGGTGGCTCGGTGCCCCGGCAGGGCTGGCGGCAGCGGCACACGGCGAGTGAAGGTGAGGAGCGGAGCGCGGCGGGCGGGCAGGGGCTGCGCGTCCAGCGCCATCCCGGCTGAGGATCGGGCTGCGCTGTAAACAGGAGGCTGCTGCAGCACTTATGCAACACGGGCTGCGGCTGCAGGCTGGCTCAGCGGGAGCTCGGAGCTCGGAGCTCGGAGCTCTGACCCCGGCAGTGACAAAAGGCACGGCTGGGTGCGAAATGCTGAGCGGGGCCTGCCTGTGCTGCACCGCCAGCATTCAGCACGGGGCATTCCGGCCTCACCGCACAAATGCTTCACCTGCGAGCTTGAAAGTCATCCACAGGATTTCCCGAGAAAGTGTGTTAATTTTGGGTGTTATTTTTTGCTCATTTCAGAGGTAAATATTGTAGTTTTCCTAAGATTACTATTTAGCGCCTGCCATTTCTATCATTAAAACAGAATTGTGTTTAACCGCACTTGGAGGATGTAAAGAAAAAATAAGGGTAAATGACTAAAAACGCTTGTGAAACCAGACATCCCCCTGCTCTGTAGGTAGCAAAGAGTGTTGATCTTGTGAGACAATACACAGGCAAGTTATTCAGTGGCTGATGTAATTCAGTCTGGAGTAATCAAAGCTATATGTTTAAGGATAAACCTACATAATGGAATTACGTGATTGTATCCATGCCTGTGCTTAGTCACCTTTGCACTCACCAGAATGCATATATTTGCAATATCTAGTTCCAGTCTGCTGCTTTGCTTCAATCGAGTCATGAGTTCAATGAGATGTAGTTTTGGTTCCCTTCAGCTGTGAAAAACAGCTTTTCTTTTTCTTTCTCAAAAACCTAAAACAACAGATGCTTCCTAAAAACAAACAGGGTTGTTTTCGGTGCTCGAAAATAGCGTGAGGATGGAAAGACAAAGATATGATACAGTCCGCTCATGCACAACAGTATGGCTGGAGGACTGATGTGAAAAAATGAACCAAAAAAGGTCAGGTTTTGCCACAGTGGAAAACAGCCTTTGAAAATAATAGAACTTCTGGTGCTGTCACAGAAGCCACTTCTCTGAGAAAATCCAGCAGAGGACAGTGGAATAAAAATTTGCTTGCCCAGGTAAAACTACTGTAATTTTTGCCCGATTTCTGGCACAGCTTACGTTTTTTAGAAGAAAAATGCACACGAAACAACTGGAGTGGGAAATAAAACATGGAAGTTGACATAGTTTTGGGACAAATTTTGTACTGTGGCTGGAGAGCCAAAGGATTAGCAGCAGGGAGATGCAGTCACGTACCCGTATGCTCCCAGACCCCACACGGTATAATTTAGCCATCTGGTTCATGGAGAATAGCATGTTGTCTAGTAGCATTCATTTTCATTGCACAATGTTTATTGTGGATTGATTAAATCTTGCTCTCCCTCTGGAAAGAATCCAGGTACACTTTGCTATAGGTGCTGACAGAGGAGCACACAAAACCACGGCGGTGTGTGACCGACAGAGTACGTGACAGGGGAAATCACCTGCTGCACCAGCTCTGCACTGCCCTGAAATGGGCTGCCATGAATAACTGCCAGGATTTTAAGTTGTTTTGAGTTATACTTCAGAGATTATTTCTTTTTTCTGCAGTTTGGAAAGCGATTTTACACAACTGCTTTGAAGCTCACTTGGTTTCAGTTAAAATGCTATCTCTACTGATGATAAAGCAAAGATGGGTGGACCTCAAGTGCTGATAGTAGCATACTTTTTAAAGAATTCCAGCTATTTTGAGAGGAAATGATAGCTGATTCTTGCCTTTTTGGAAAGTCAGGCTGCCCTGATATTAGGTTCCCTGGACTACAGAGGTCCATTGTGTTTTTGAAACTAAATGGTTATAAGGTTGGAAGTCTGAATACAAACTGACCTATTTTAAAAAGAAAAACAACAATACCAACTCCCCCTATATCTCATTCCCAGTATCCTCTAGTCTTTGTCAGTTTTATCAGTGATTCAGTACACATCTACCATACTGCCTTGGATGTGCCTCCTAAGAAACCCTTTTTTTAAAGTAAAAGCTTATTTATGATATTAGGAGATCTTTATTTTCCATCATACCGTAACGATTTGTGCTTCAGTTTATAGCCTTCCACTCTTCAATAGTTACCCTTACGTATTTTTAGCTATATACAAGGTACTGTTTGACAATTTCCGAAAAATTGCATCAGTATTCATAGATACATCAGTTTGTAATGATAGTTTACAGTTTACTTCTGTTGAGTCTCCTATATCAACTGATTCACCACTAGTTTCATTTCAATCAAAACTGCAGAACCTGTATTAGCCTAATGAAATTTTGAATAATGGTTTACTTTCTTCTAGACTAACAATGTCAGTGATGTGATGTGTATAATCTTAAAGTTCAAAATGTTTTCTTCACAATAGTTGTGTTTCATTTACGATGTAGTATTTTGACAACGCTTTCACTGTTTCTCTCTCTACAGAAAAGCTGGTGACCAGCAAAGAAGACGCAAAAGCTAAAATCACTATGTGGAGCTGTGAAGCCTTAATCAACAGTACTGAGACCAGTGAGGACCAGCATCTCTGCCATGACTTCGACCTTGTGCTTTCCATCTTTTCCCTTCTCTACCTCATTATATGTTTCCCAATTGGCCTTTGTTACAATGGCCTGCTGGTCCTAGTTAACCTCTACAACAAAGCTACTATGACTATGCCAGATGTTTACTTTGTCAACATGGCCATTGCTGGTCTCATCATCAACACTCTGGCACCAATGTACCTGCTGGGTCTTGCCAACACAAAATGGGCCATCTGGAATTCCAGCAATGAAGTTTATATTACCTTCCTTATTTTATTCAACGTCTCATCCTTAGTTACTATGTACTCTACCACGCTGCTCAGTCTGGACTACTACATCGAACGCGCCCTGCCCAGGACTTACATGTCCAGCGTGTACAACACCAAACACGTCTGCGGGTTCATCTGGGGCGGCGCCATGCTCACCAGCTTCTCCTCCCTCCTGTTCTACGTCTGCAACCATGTGTCCACCAAAATAATCGAGTGTTCCAAGATGCAGAACCAGGAGGCGGCTGATGCCATCATGGTGTTCATCGGCTACGTGGTGCCCGCGATCGCCGTGCTGTACGCGCTGACGCTGATCCTGCGCATCCGCAAGGAGGCCACGCCGCTGGACCAGGACACGGGGCGCCTGGACCCGTCAGTGCACAGGCTTCTCATTGCCACAGTCTGCACACAGTTCACCCTGTGGACACCCTACTATGTTATTCTCTTGGTAAGCACATTTACTAACCTGCGAGGAAGAATTCCAGATGTAAATTCCATTCAGATATTACACTTCGCCACGATTTTGTCAAAATTCCTGGCTTTCTCCAGCAGCTTTGTCATGCCTCTGCTCTACAGATACATTAACAAAAACTTTCCCAACAAATTGCGACGTTTGCTTAAAAAGATACACTGTGGGAACCAGGGGTGTTCTCACGAGCGCACAGTGGTACAGCAGGTCATGACATAGGTGTGACACAACCCCTGGTGCTCAGTGCTGGGACTGTGACACTGCTGTGTTGGCACTCAGAGACATTTGAGAGTCCCAACCAAGAGGCTGGAAGGAGCTTCCATTGCAGTTGAATGCATGTCTTAATTTTCCAGTAGTTGTTTGCTGAAGTGGTGTGAGGCTCTGGCCTATGTGCTGCATTACCTGTGACATCGGATACCTTCAGTGCACTGAACTGGTGACAAAGGATAAACTCTGTTTTCATGGCTCTGATCTTCCTGTCTGAAGAAATCACTAGGCAGTTTATTGAAGTCTTGACTGAAGACACAGCACCTTGTATCTTGTATAGAAAAAGGTATTACCATCTTTTCTGTACAAAGAAGTGATAGTGCTATCCTTGATGAAGTAAATAGCATATTTCAATGAAGATTTTATAGATGATCTTTACTGAAGATCATATTACTCAGTTATACATGTCCAAATAGTAAATGTTAATTATAAATTAAATTATTTAATTTCTTTCTCCATCACTGAATCCCCTCTAAAAGAAGCCTAATTTACTTTTTTCAGAAATTATTTTCTCACACAAACTAACCTGTTTTAATGTTTATAGTAAACTGATTTTTCTTTAGCTACAACAAATAGCAAAAATGTGTTTTAATTTTCCAGTGCTTTGTTTGTATCCTAAAACATTTCAGGAATTCAGAAATATTTATTAACTAATTCTGATGGAACTTAGAGATGTTTGTTCCACATACTAAAATGAAGGACACAGTGGTTTACAAGGTTAAATCAGAATTTAACTAGTAAAGATTGTCTGGCTAAGTGTTATGGTCCACATATGTTCATGTAACAAGAGTAATTATCTTAAAAAATAAATATGTTTATGATTAACATTTTGTATTTTCAAGGGATGTGTTTGCAACAAATAAATTAAACTCTCTTTAATCTATGACATCACTAGAGGTTTGGAAAACATGTAAAATGTGGGAATCCCAGTCAGCAACAGCTCTTTGCTGACGTCTCAAAAAAACCCTTTCATTGGGATTCTTAGATCCATAGTACAGTCTAGTTTCACAGCAGGGATGAAGAAATCCAATCCAGATCACCAAATTTTACTGATTGTATGAAATATGTGAGAAAGAGACATGCTGCAGGAAGCACATAAGCAGTTACAACTACAAACTACAAAGCACTGACCCAAAAACTACCTGTTCTTGTGCTGCTGTTGCCTTGATGACTGGAGGGGACAGGAGGGGGGTACAAGTGAGGCTGATGTTCTCTCACAGCTGTGGGGCCACAAGAACACTTTTGTCACTTGATACATGCTACAGCATCATTTTATTGCTTAATCTGTCCCAGCACAATTCAGATTCCACATAACATCAAAAAAATGGGACTTTTCAACCTTCTGGTATAGAAAAAGAACATGAAGCAAGACCAGAAGTGAACCTTTCCCATTGCTTAGAGCACAATCTTATCTGATAACTGGTCCTAGTGTGTCAGCAGAGACACAGAAGTTCTGTGTGAAAAGCAGGTGAGGAACAGATCTTTCAGATCTTTTCCCATCAAGCAACTTCCTACCATAGCCATATTTGCTTATCTTCTTTATATACAAGCATCTCTAAGTTATCAACATCCTGGTGAAAGACTTTCCATTAATCTTCACTTTTTTTAAGAGCTTTTCATATCTTGCTGAATATTTTTAACCCTTAAAGGCTACAGAGTAAATGATCTATTTCTGTGGTGTTTTCAGTTTTGGACTGTTGATGAAAACCATGGGAAGGACTGAAGCTGTTCCTTATCACTGTGTCCATCTCACACTCACAGTGCCTCTGTGCTGACATACATGATACTGTCTGTCTTCTTGGTTTTGCCCCCTTGAGAGATTTTCTGTGAATTTCTACACATCTTGAGCATTCAAGCTCACTTCCACACAGAAGTGCTTAGGAACAGAATCTTTCCTTACAGCTGTCAAGCAAACAGATTCCATCTTCTCATCTGAGGAAAATTCAGTTTCTTAATGCACCACATGAAATCTCTCATGTAAAATCTGTTAAAGAAATTCTGTGCCATTATGCAGGAGGAGTTCCAGCAGGGAGGAACTGTCTTATCTGGTGTGAATAGAGGCTTTCAGAACTGGGACACTGCCAGAACAGGCAACTTTAAGTGCAATTTCAGCTTCCATGTTGCTTCCTTATTTCCATTTTCACCTTCCCTTAAGACATCTTATTTTCGGTCTCTAGATGAACTGCTGCCTTTATTTCTCTCAGTTTGTTTCTCTTGGTTAAATTCTCAGTTTCAGATCATGGCTCTTGTGTCATTTCTCTTTATTGTTCTTCATTTCTCTGTACAATTTATTTAACTTTCATTTCTCTCCCATCCCTGCTTGTCTTGCCCACCTGGTACCATTCAGTACTCATGCTTATTTCATCACACTGACTCCTTTATGATGGTCCAAATCGTAGTGAGTCAAGGTTACAAACAAATTCAGGCAGTAAAATGGAAGCTGCTGTTTAAGAGATGTAAAATGATTTTTATGGAATTTACCCGTGGGGTAAATCTGATTTTTTCCTAATGTTTTTTACTGCAACAGAGCTACGGATGTTTCTCTATCCTTGATAAACACAAAATGTGATGGCAATCATACATACAACAACATGGATAATTTAATGACCAAGACTGCTATCCACTCAACCTCTTTGACCAGTTAATTTGATGTATTAGTTGCCTCAAAGAAATTGTGCTGTGGATCTGCCTGCCTGCTGTTCTCCTAAGGAAATTCTGAATTTAACTGCAGTACCCTCACCTGGTATCTCTCAAAGAGCAGTATCCCAAAAAGAGAGAGCTTTGCAGTATTTCTGTAAAGAACATCAGAGGAGCAAGTGAGTAAAATATTAAGGAAATACAAGGTATCATAAACTAGGAAAAACTTTTATACACAAAGTTCTCGAGAATGGGGCCTTTCCATTTCAAATACCTGAAGGGTTCTGGTGACTGTAAATAGGGACTTATCTATTACACCTTTAAATAGATATGAATAAAATACTGTATATATGCAAGATAAAAATCAGCCTACTGATGTAAAAAGAATCTGCAAAGAGTTTATTAAATTATTTCTAAAAGTGTACCATTTAATTGAAAACCTCTGAACAGGAAGGTATACTGTGTGCTTCTGTATGTATATAATGTGTACTAGAAAATAAGCACTAGTTAAGTGCCGTTATTAACAGTGTTATTTTCTCACAAAATTAAACTTAATATTTGATCTATGGCTTAAGCCCTCTTGCTGAACTGCTAATTAATTCAAATCAATGAACTAACAAAAATGTCATGCTCTGCTTCTGAGTTATTAACACAGCTAGCTCAAGACAGGTCCTTGTACACCAACTTAGCAGAGGTCCTAGTTTCACAAGTTTACATTTCAGAATCAAATTTTGTTGGTCTCTGAAGACTTAATTTCAGTTAATGAAAGAAGGTGATCAGCCACTAGAAATTTCCTGGTTCTATTACAATGAAGAGATGTGGACTCCAATATCATGTCAGAAATGGCTTTCTGGAAAGCTTCATAAAGGAAGTATTGACTCATAATATATTCTCAATAAAAAGTGTTCAAGTGTATGTGGTGAATAAAATGTGTGATTTTTTTTTTCTTTCTTTCTTGACAAAAACCTCTTGTGGACAAAGTTAAACCTACATGGCTTCACTGAATCAAAACATAACAAATTGCACGGCTTGGATGTCAAATTTCCAGCCCTTAATTTGGCATTATTAAAACCTCATTATTCATCAGGATGGAGTTGGCTGGGAATGAAAGCTAAAAGGTACATACCCTGCCTGACTTTTTCAGCATAAAGAACCCTGCAATTAATGAACCAGGGTAACAGTGCACCTGGAGATCAATGCAAACTCTGGCCACATCCTGACAACTTCCTTTCTTTTGTGCTGCCCACAATCAGCTTCCTGCAGAAATTCTCTTGCTTCTCAGAACAACATAATAAAATAACCCACACCTCTGGCATCCCAAAGAAAACATAGTTCTTAAGAATCTAAGATAGTAACCACTGCACATAACCAGAAGATTACTCACCATGGATCACTTCATTTAACCTACATATATGGAAATATTTTCTTGGCTATACTTTCAAAATTATTTGTTTGTTCCCTTTTGGTGTTCTTGGAAGTGTAGGAAGACAGCAAGTAACACCAAACTCTATTTTAAATTATTATTGGTAAATTCTTTAAAAATCTTCAGTCCAAGGCACTTCTCAGTTTTAAGTCTCAGAAATAAATGAAAATGGCAACTGTCAGAGTGGAAGTTGCAATATTACACCATTTAATCAAAGCCTAGTATCTGACAGGATGCCTTGACTTCCATACAGTGTTTTAAAGGGTGTTTTCTTTAATGGGAAAGCCAGCATCTTCATTCCACAGAGCTTTTGGAACAATCAGCAAAAGGGCTGTTTCTCAGCTGGACTGGTAAAACCCCTCACATACAACACAGACTGTAGGATCTGTGAGAACAGAGGGAGTTAATAAGTTCACAAGCCCTCGCAGGTTTTTGAAGAGTGCAAGTAAAAAGGGCTGATCAGGTACCACAAAGTCCGGATGTTCACACCAGTACAAACCAGGCTGGCGTGGCATCTGGATCTGCCATCATCTGTCAGTACAGAGATGTCACAGAAGTCAACCACATTTTGGAGTACTCACAGAAAATACTCAACCACTAACAGAACAGACCCTAAGGTTGTGAAGAAAATATGACCCTGCTACCACAAACCTCAGAAGGAAGTAATACCTTTTTTTTTTCCCTTCTTTAAAACTAAGATCCAATGAAATTGCTTTTGTGCTGTGGGTATGCGCCCCATTTATCAGTGCTTATTAAAAATGAAAGCAGCCCAATGTCTAGGCTGGAGACCTCGTGAGCTTCACTGCAGGAGCACAGAACTGGTAAGACCCAAGAAAAGCAGAACCTGCTCAAGTGCCACTCTCAGTTCCACTGTTCACTGAGGACTCAGAGAGGAATTGATTCTTGCCTAAGTTTCTGCAGCTGTGAAGTGCTCAATGCACTCATGAATCCTAAACATCTGCTCCTAAATTAATTTATGTAGTCTCTTAATAATCAAAATCTTGTGCATTTCTTGAGTGTCTTGTGCAATCCTTGGAAGTGAAAGCAATCAAATGGTACAAACCCAGCTGTGCAGACTGCCATGGCAACAAATCTCAAGTGTGAAATGTTTCCTCTGTTGAATTCCTTACGTTTTCCATTATATATCAAAACACTTTGATATATGCTGACTACATTCTTTTTCCATCAGGAAAGCAGAGGATCTATTCTCTCCTTTGTCATCCCACTTTCTTCCCATCAAGTCCTTCCCTTACCTTGAAATTCCATGTGATTCCTTATATTCCTTCCTTCTAAAAAACTGGCACTTCTAATTACATCTGCAAGAATTGCCAAAAATATTCACAGTCTGCTTGGCAGTAAAAGATTTTAAAACATAGGATTCTCATCAGAGTATTTATGAATTAAGGATAAAAATGTATTTTAAAAATCCCTTTCTATCAAAAATTCTTTAAAGCGGGATTTATAAACAGAAGTGAATCCATTTTATCCAGTTTTAAAAATACTTGCACACTTTTCTCCCTTTTCTTAAATACATTGTCCCAGAGGTGCTACCACTGGCACTGATGGGCTCAGCCTTGACCAGACCTTGGGGTCTGGAGAAGTTTTTGGCAGCTTCTCACAGAAGCCACCCCTGTATCGCCTCCCTGCCTCTGCTATCCAAACCTTGCCATGCAAACCCAGTACAATTACTGATTACAAAGTGAACTGAAAAGACTAATTTGAGCCCCTCAAAATTTGCAAATTTAAGCTAAAATTTATCTTGAAATCAGTAGAATTTCTGCACTGTTCCTTATCTCCAAAACCTTTAAAAGATGGTTTTGAAATGAATTCTGGCATTGGTTTATCAAAGCTGTTTTAGAAACTCCATCTGGTGGTCACTGGCAGAATGCTCCTGCAGTTCCCAAAAGCAGCAAGATCAGTAAAATTAGTTAGATTTAAGTTAATCTTCAGGGGGAAAAAAAAAATCAATCCCAGTTTCTGGTTAAACACGGATTTGTCTAGCTGGTCCTGCCTGCAGGCACTGAAGTATTTAGAGGAAACAAAATCAACCTCAACTTGTACAACCAACTGCTGCTGCGAGGGAGAGGCAGGTAAGAGACAATTCTGTTGCAAGAAACAAATCTCAACAATGGTTAATTTTGGCTTTGAACCTAAGAGAAGGATATTTAACCAAGCTGCTATGTCTGACTATTCACAAAGAATAAATATTTATTAAAAAGCACGTTTCTTGTATTGTTTCATGAAACATCTGTTACTAGTCATTGTGGTTGACAAGATGCTCCAAGACCAAAGGAAGTGCCATTCCCATTCAGCTCCAGAGTACTGTAATTCTTTCTAATTAAGTATGGTTTCACTAGTTCACAATGAAATAGATTTCTTACTTAATTAAGAGAGAAGTCTGAAATTTTTCAGGTCCAGCCTATGTGCAGTTAAATAACCATTTTAGCACCTGCAGTGCTATGCAGAGACCAGCTCTTTTATTAAAACTTGCTATTAGAAAAAGCTTTTTTCCACTCTTTAGCAGAATATTATTTTGAAATACAGGCAATTTTTGAGCTCTTGTAGCTGAGTTACACA
The DNA here is from genome assembly GCA_009812075.1 of Sialia sialis. Taxonomy (NCBI): domain Eukaryota; kingdom Metazoa; phylum Chordata; class Aves; order Passeriformes; family Turdidae; genus Sialia; species Sialia sialis. The sequence continues at coordinate 5,372,299 of VRYO01002014.1, read as the reverse complement.
GATGATTTACCTGTATTGAGGAATTTATTTTGTGATTGATAGAAACATTACTGTATAGTAATAATAATAAAATACTGTTTATAAAACAACTTACATTACAAAACAGTGCTCAAATAAGCTAATAATAAAACCACTAATAGTGAACCACAGGCAAGGAACCCTGAGATGTGAAGGCAGCAATCACATAGAACTGAGGGAAAAAGGAAGAAATGTTGATTTACAAGCAGCCTCTGAGGTGCAGGTAATCATTAATAACCAGTGCTTATGGATAAACATTGCCAGCCTGGGCTTCTTAACCCCATCCAAGCAGAGAGAGTAAAACTATCAGATTTTACAGTTTCACAGAGCTCCATGTACCTTATAAATAAGCATAAGCATCTGAATTCCATTTTTAAAACCACACTTTAAAAACCCTTCCTAAACCAAACATGCAGGGAATATAATTACAATAAAGCCATGTGAGGGTGTTTTGTTCTAAAATGAATTCATAAACAAAATTCCTTTTCTTCCAAACTAGCAATTCCTGGTTCTCTGTACAACTTCCCTCGTGTTTTGGGGTTTGGTGGTTTTGGGTTTTTTGGAGGGGTGTTCTTTTTAATGCCAAAGACTGAATGTTCTACAGTGTTTTAATCAAGGACACAAATTTGCTTGCTGTCAAATAAGACTAAACTTACAAAAAATTAACAGTAAGACTAAACATATATAAAATTAACAGCATGCCTTTCACAAGAAAAATTTTACAGTGTGACTGGCAACTGTGCATCCATGTAACAAAAGCCTTAGAACAGATACTCCTCTCAAAAATTAGGGGTTTTTCCCCCCCCAGGAATTTTAAGGTATAGCATTAATATAAGTGGCTTTAATGTCTTAAAATGCCACAAAGAAAAGCTTCCAATATTTAAGCTCAGCCAAACAGAGTCAAAGCAATCTTTGACTAACACAGTGGCTTATATCCCACACTCAAGTTATTTTTTCCTTACACGACAACAATAGAGGAAAAATTAAGGTGGAAATACATGGCAGTTAAAGAAAAACATCTTTGAAACAAAATTGCACGATTCAAAATTCCAGTAACAAGGCAACTGCTTTTCATCATAATACACTGGGGTAGAGGCAATAACAGTCATTTATTATTCCAAAACAATCCTATCATTCTACAAAGGGATGGTTTGCTTAATAACATTCCATCCCAAAGGCAAGGAAAGATAAGTTAACTGAGAGGAGAAGACAAGAGTGTGGTCTGACAATAAACTTGGGGCTCCTCATGCAGGATTAGCTCCTTAACAATGATCACTGTCCCAGAGAATGCAGTGCAGCCCTGGCACTGACTGCAGGATGTGCAGCCTCTGGTCCCCAGGATCACCCTGTGGCTCCTGGATGCAGCACCAAGCAAACACGAGCTCTAACGCTCCACTGAGCATTGCAGCTCTGCTCAACAGCTCATCAGGAGTGCTCAGAAGCAAGATGAGCAAGACAGGATCACCATGTCCATAACATTTACAAGATGGATCTGCCTGAAGCCAGAGAATAAAAAGACTGAAATCTCCATCTCTGCTGGGCTGCAGCATCTCACAAGCCAGTAGCATTGAACAGTGTTTGTTAGAAAAAGTTTCTCTCATTTGGTACACAGAGGTAGGACAGAAAGAACCTTCACTTCAAATTAAACCTGCTTCAGGGATGTGTGCTCTACTAAACAAAACAGTAATATCAAGTCAATTAAGAGAAATTATTGGTGTTGGTGAAAAATAAAAGTCATTCACATCTGCCTTCTTTATAGCAACATCTGTCTCTCAGTACTGGAGATAGTATTTTGCCATTTGAACAGTTGTGTTCAAAACGAAACCCAAGTTTTGCCCACCACAGCACACTATAGGTGGTTAGTGGCTGTTCACATTATCAGCCAACCCCTAAATACTGCCACAGCATCTCACAGCTATTTCACTTCTCTGACTTCACCTTTCCTGCCTCCATCCTGCCCAGAACATCATTATCACACATCAACCTTTTCCACAGACAGCAAGTAAATTAATGCATGCTAAGACATTTCACCAAAAAAAATCATACATCACTAATAAAAATAATTATGACATTATGCATCATCCCAAACACAGTCACTTAACCATTTTCTGGAGCTTTATGAAACCTTTATACAACTGAGCACTGATCTGCTTGCCACTATTCTCATATGACTTATACCCTGTGATCACTTAAGCAAATTAAACAAACTGGTTTATTGTTTTTTCTAAGGAAAGATGTAGCTGGTCACACAAAAGCAATATTTTGCTTTTCTTTTACTAACACATTAACTGTGACAGTAACAGCATAGCAAGCTGCTGCCAAAACTCCACCTGGGAGTTCTTAACATACCTCAAAAATTCTTTTATTCTTGTAGATGAGGCAGAATTGCAGCTATTGAGATGGGAACCAGCAAAGTCTAAACAGAATAAAGAATACAGAGTAGAGAAACTTTTATTTTCTAACTTCTATTTCTCCTCAGGCTTTCAATTTATTCCATCGCCTTGGAAGAATAAATTTCTCAGTATCCAGATTTCTCCACCTGTAAAATGTGATGCTTTCTGATATGTGAGTCTCTCAAACTGAGCACAATTCTGAAATTGTGTTGTGTTACTTGCACCTGATTCCAAGTCGGAAACATGTTCTTGCTCCCTAAATACCACTGAATAATGAAATTTAATATAGGTTTTAAAGGTGAATGCAATTGTTTTTTAGTTTTTAATGATGGGAGGTGTAAGAAATAGCTTATCTCTTTTTACTTTTCCAGTTCTATTTATACAATTTTCTCATTAGTGGATAAGATCCCTTGGAACTCTGCTTACCCAGCCCTTGCATTGTCAGAGCTGGGGTTACTGAATAACAGGAAATGTGGCCTCAGTCCTGCTGTGTCAGGGCTTATCTATCTGCACGGGAGTTACTCCTTGCTCACAGACTGCTCATTAACTCAGAGGCACTGAAACCTGTCCCAAGAGTGGCTTGAATATTTATTCCTCATGTGCAGTCATTGATTTGCTTCTCTGTTACTAATAAACACCAAGGGCACAGCCAAATATCCTTGTGTGCACCCACCCAAGGCAAATTCAAAAAGATATAAACCCCCAGCAGTTTGCTCCTGGTCCTCAGGCAGGAAATAATTTTAGTTCCCCCCCTTTCCCCAGCAGGGTTATCAATAACAGTCCCATTCAAAGCACTTCAGTGGAAAGTACAGCAACACAACCATGCTGCAACTGCTCAGCATTGCCTCAAGTGCACAAGTGATCCATTCTGGAAGCTAAAGAGTTGAGTTGATGACCAAAACCTTCCTGAAATTTTTCTGCAATTTCAAAAACAATCATTTCACTCTGCCTTCATAGCTTAGTGTGCTCTCTACACAGTCCTCAGTCCTAGAAAGGATAAGGTGACACTAGAAATTTGCATCTTTACTGAAAACCAACGGAAAAATACAAGAATCACCTGATTTGCATGTAATGACTGGGTATTTTTTCTTTACCATTCTTAACTATTAGAATTTAATGTCAACAGAATGAGCCTGGATTAGGGTACAGCTCCCAGGGAAATGCATCCGAAACACCTGCACTACACTGCCACTTTGCCCAAGGTTTTCTGTAACAGTTTGGAGGAACTACTGTAAATAAAAGAAAAACAACAAACAACCAACCCAGTCCAACAAACTGCTACATATGATGATCAAAGACAAAAGCTCTGTGTGAATTATTCTGAATAAAGCTCTTTGGAAAGCACATTTCACAGAGCCCCTGAACTCCTGAAGAACTGCTCTGGAGGACAGTTACTTTACAAAGAATGTGAAACTTCAACCTGAAAACTGAAATATTTCTGAGTTACTACTGCAACCCAAGACCCTCCATCCAGTTTTCTCTAACCTCAAGGAAGTATTTGGAGCAGTAGAAGTAGCTGACCTTCAGATGAAAATGTAGACCAAGTGTAGACCAATATCTTCTCCAGGTAATCCACAACTCTGATTTTGAAATTTAGACTCATACACATTTGTCTCATTTCACTTCTTTGAAGTGTTTTGGCAGTTTCTGTGTGTTTTCCAGTGCAACGAGTGGGAAGCCATGAAAACAGAGTGCTGACACACTGGTCACAAACTGCCCTCTCAACCCACAAAAGCCACTGCAGGTTACTGAAAGGTTACAACAGAAATGCCCTTCCCCAGGAGCTGGAATAAGAAAACACGATGCTGCTGATACATCCCAGACTGACGGGTTGCACTAAAAAAAAATCATGAGCCAACCCTTTCTTGCTTATTTATATCTGAGGTTTTAGGAACACTATTCAGCATAGTCACTAACTGATGCTGAGCCAGACCCAAAACATCCTTCAAACTCAAAGTATTGTCTTTTAACACCTCATGGTCACTGCAGAGCATCTGGAAAAATAATTTATTGCATGTATACAGTAACGGGAGTATTCCAAGAGCCAGGACCCTTGGAAAAACAGAAATACGCCTGTTTTTAAGAAGGGAACTTAATGGTTTGACATGCCCTGCTTTGTGTTGAGCTTTTGTAGTACCAAGCAAAGGGCGTGGTGTGGTATTTATTCCACAGGCTTTTCCTTTTCTAGACCTCTAGCACTTCAAACAGCGCACTGGGAAAAAATGCAATTGCAAAGGCTGGCCAGTGAGCGTAGGACTGCTTCATGAACAGGAAAAACAAAATCCACTGGATGGCCTCGCATACTTAGAAATGGCAGGGACAAACACTGCTTTTCTGTTCTAAAATACCTCATTGCAGAGGAGAATCTGAACTTTAAAGTCACATGATGATGAAACCATAGGTTTGCTAAACATGCAACGTGTATGGTTTGAATGACTTCAGCTAAGTTCCTGTTTCTCTTACAGAACTGCATGTTTTTTTGGTCAGCAAGCGCCTGGATTCTTCACCGTGATGTACAGCAGCTGAAGAAGTTGTTGTAATATTCACACTCTGCTCTCTACCAAAACAGAAAAGGCTATAAGCTCCAAACAATAATTGTATTGCATCTGACATTTCTCAGTGAAAGGCTCTGCCTGTTGTTTCTGTGGAACAATTCCTTGAAAAGGTAAGTGCTTTATATTACTTTGAATATGCAATGTTTTATTCAAAAAGCTCAAATAGTGAAGCTAAGGTTGTAATTAAAAGTTTTTAGCTTTCCCTTTTTTTAGCAACATTAGAACTACACAAAGTAAAATACTGTATCTGGGAGAGGTCCTCAGAAAGCAGAAATGTATAATGAAGCTGAAATTTGTGATAAAGCTGGGCATTAAGTAGAGAAAATGTGAAGACTGTTTTCCAGTAAGTCCTTCACTCCCCTGGAACCAATGGGAGGTGGATGATGAAATACTTTCAGTGGTGTTGACAAACAACTCCAACCATTGCCTAAAACCAGTCTTTAAAGGATGGACATTGCCCACAGTCTTAAGCCCACTACAGGTACTGTACAGGACAGTGTACACATCAGTGTTTTGGGGGATTATGTGTAAATTACTGTTAGTTCCTTTATATTCTAGAAAAGTAAAAACAAAAGCTTTCGGTTTCTCAGGAACTGCTACTTTCCCACAAGTTAAGGGTAGGATTTTTTAAGTGTTTACAACTTCAAATACTTGCCCAAGAGTAGGAGTTGAGCTCTTACAAGAAAGATGAATATAGTCTTTCACATTTTAGTCTCATATACTGCAAGCTGCCCCCTGTCTTTTAACTTGGCAGAGGGAACAGAAAGGGCATCTCCCCCCAGATCATGTGTTATCTCAAGCCGATGCAGGACATCCCCACCAAGAGCAGAGTTTCACAAGCAGTGTCATGTGTATTGCTTTAGGACTGGATGAAAGAATATTTTCCTTCTAAAGGCTGGTGACAGAATGCAGAAAGACTGCCCTACCAAACCTTTTACAGAGGAAGAGTTCTGGCTGCCAAGGAGAAATTCCCCTGCTTTAGGAGCTCTTCCTTCTAGACTTTAAATAAACACAAGTCTCCTTGAAACCAAACTCAACATTAAAGTGGGGATGGGGAACCCAAACCAAATGGAATCTTAGGGATCAGGTCCCCTCAGCACTGAAAGTCCTTTCACAACTTTCTATTTTTAAACTGCTTTTTGAACACTGTGCTCACTGTGTTGGAAGTGAAGGAGAATGTATTCGCTGTGCTTCAGAAAGTGAAAATCAAACATATTTGCTTTAACAGCTGAATTACAGGGAGGAAACAGGGATAGAAACAGGGAAAAAAATCCAAGAACAAAGTGAGACCACATGAAGTTAAGGAAGGATTTGTGACGTGACTGATGGCAAATTAAAGTAAGGGGCACCTGAGATAAAGGGACAAAATACTGGAGCATGACAACACAAAGATAAACCAAGTAGCATATTGCAAATTTCCCTCAGTAACTAATCATAAAACAAACAGAAATAGACCCTGCTTCTGCCATAGTTACCATTACTAAATGGAAATGAAAAAGTCAGTTTATGTCATAGTATGTTGTAAGAGAAAAATAATAATTCAGGTCTTGAGGTGTTTGCACTGTGAGCTGAGAGATTCTGCTAAAAGAGTAGAGGATTTGTCTGCTGTTGTCACCCCCTCCACCCACACCACAGCAGAGCATAAACATTACGTGCATTTTGAAAGGAAAAAAAAGAATGTCCCTGCACTATATCCAAGAACCAGACAGGAACTGAGGGAATAACAGATCTTCTCACAGCAGAGGAAAATGACATAATAAATTCTGGTATTTTTTATAATGGAAACTCTAAGTAGTTTGGAACAAAAGATGTGGCCAGCCCCGTGAGTATTCTCAAATAAAACACCATGTGAGAAATAAGCCACTCTTTGCTGCTGCCATGGAACATATATTTTGATTTTAAATTAAATTAAATTAGTACTACCAGAAATCTGTAAAATTTTGCAAACATTAATGCTACTACAGCAGAAGTTGTGAGTTCCTTCATCCCATTGTTATTCTAAGCATGAACTTGATGGCTTGGGAATGTTTAAAAGTGGAAAGAGAATTTCTAAGAGCTGCTTTACATGACAGATGAGCACCTCACATTCACAGGTATCTCCAGAGTTACTCACTGCAATGTAAACAAAGGTATAAAGAGGTTGTGCCATGTGGGATTATTCCCAATCCATCAGCTGCAGAGGCTGCAAGGGAGTCAGGCTGCTCTGGCAGGGCCCAATTTATAAACCCAGCTTGAAAACCCTCATGCAGCCACTTCTTGAGGGGTGAAATGCATCTTGGAAAGTGCTATGTATCCTCAAATGTCACTGAAATCATTATGTAGGGACAAAATATTAAAAAGAAAAAAATTAGATTGTCAGAAATACACAGGTGGGGTGATCCTTTTAGAGAGAACGAACACGTTTCAGCTTGTAGGAAGAACTGGGCATGTCTGATAGCACCCCCTTTCCTACCACAATCTGAGCTCCAAACTCCCATTTGCTCTTTTTAATAATGAGACACCAGAACCAAATATGAAAAGAGTCCCCAACATTATCACTGTGATTATTTTAAGCTTCTACGTATAATTTAAAGGGGAAAATTAATAACTACAGCATTGAATTATATTTTATTTGACAAATTAAAAATATTTCAGAATTGGCTACAAATTGCTAGGAGATACTTCTTTTGTAGTAAACACTTTATTGAATTCAAACAAGAATTTTACTCACACTGACTAGCCATAGCAAAGCTGCAATCAGCCTGCTCATTTGGTAAAATTCTGTTTGTGTGGGAATCCTAAGGCGACTTCCTTTAAAACAGCACACCTAAAAATTTTTCCTTAGCTCAGAATTCTAATAATTACACTAATTATAATTATAAATATATAATTGCACTGTTATTTCCCTGAAGTCAGCATGTTAATTCTAGGCTGAAGAGATTGCTTTTGTTTAGTTTAAATCCTTCCTCAGATGAGGTAATTTAAAAGATATACTCTTAGGTGAGGATAATAATATTTAGATGGAGAGAAAGCATCACTGTTAATTGTTCAACAATAATGTTCATGTCTGTGGTTACAAGTGAAACTGTCTGAGGCATCTGTCCTGACACCAGATGAGAACAAAACACACCCTTAGCCTGTGCTTGACACTGTGCTGGGTTATCAGTAACACACCACAGTGTGCAAGCAGGTGGCAGGAAGAGAAACCAAGCTGATGCACTTGCACAGTAAGCTGCAGTTACTGCAATATGCTGCACTGAGCCTTGTCTTAAACATCCAAAGAGTATTTAAATAAAATTTAAAATACATTGCTATGGTCATCATTTCGCCCAGTATCAGTACCAAGGCCAGGTCCTGAGCAAGTTTATTCAAGTTTTGGCATCTTTTTTTTTTCTGCCATTTGATATGAGGCCATGTGATTTCCTGTAAAACCCCAAACTATGTCCTTTGTAGAAAAGTTGAATGTTGCTAAATTATTCTGAGATTCTCTGCAAGGACAGTGAGCACAGCTGGCCCATAGAAGTTGTTGAGAAGATAATGGAGATGTTCACAGTTCACCAGAACTCAATTTTTCATTCAGCCCTGCAAAAGGCCTAATGGAATTGGCAGGTAACATAGGCTCTGGTGGAACAGCTCGAAATGTAAATATTTCCTAACCTTCAATCTACAGTGTGGGATAATAGACTATCTCAGATGCTCAAGTGGTCACTATCCTTCACCAGATTAGGTTTCAAATCTCTCTCCTAACAAAAGATCAAAATTTGATTTACAGTTTCCTTCATTCTTAAGACTCCTCCCAAGTATTTCAGAAGGAACGCATTGCAGAAGGTTTCACACCCAAGAATTGCTCATATTTAATAAACTATTTTTAAGCTTCAAAATTTTATTGACTCTTAACTTGCTTCAGAGACTTCTGCCAGTTTTGCCCATCAGTTCTTCCCTACATGGTACATCCCAGCTCAGAGGCTGGAACGGCCAACCTTTCCCTCCTGCAAGATCACTTGTAACACAAAACATCTTCCCTGGGTGCATCCTTCCTGTAGTGGAATCTCTCAGAAAATAACCTTTTCTACAAAGGAAAAAACTCTGTCTTTAAACAGGGACAAAGAACGCTGCTGAATCAAAACATAACGCTGTGCTTTTCTAGAAATGAAATTATAATTATATAAGATTATATACACATTCAATCAAAGCCACTTTGATAAGTCAACTTTTCTAATTAAAACCAGTATTAGAATTCCAATTTTGAGGAGAGATTAGAAATATCAGAAATGTGAAGAAGTGTCAGAGGTAACAACCATAAATTAACTGTCAAATAGTATTAAGACACTGACTTATCTATAATGAGCACTGCTTAAAAACATTAATGCATCTCTATGAATTTTGACCAATTTAACATTACTTTCATTTTAAGAGTTAACATCACTAGAATCCCCTTCTGGAAAAGGCATTATGTACAACTAAATATGTAGCTTCTTGCCACTGTGACTTACAGAAACTTCTGTAAGGGGAATTCCATGGTCCTGTCTTTGCCTGCTTGTTCACACCAGCTTTTGGTAAAACACAACGAAGTAAAAACACCAAAGTCTAACACAAAATTGGAATCTTTCTAAATTAGGATTCTTTTTTCCCAGAAAACACTCTACAATGTAAAAATGCCTATTTATTTAACTTTTTCCAGAGCTAAGGAACATCTTTAATCAGACATTCTAAATTAATTAGGAATAGTGGGTTCATTACTCATGTTTAAATGTATTTATTCTTTGCAACTAAAAAAGGTGTGTTATTTTCTGCATCAATCAGTACAAGGTGCACAGAAACTTCCTCTTAGAAATTGAGATAATTATGCTTTTAGGTGGTCTGGAAAATGTATATATCCATATCCATTACAGGTTTTCACGAGTACATATTATGTTCTCATAAAAGCTTTTTGGCTTAAGAAAAAAAAAAGGAGCCTCCAAGCATTTATACAGTAACAAAATCATTGTATCAACATATCACAGAGTCATTACAGCTAACAGCCTACCCATATTACTCTCAAAATTCCCTATTTCCAGAAATTTATAATGCAGCTATAATAAATGGTCCTTGCTAAAACTTTATCAACAGGTTTATAATGCACCAGTAATCGTTTTCTCAAAGTTGAGCATGCAGAAGAACATTATTTTTTGCCATTTTATGCAACAGCTACATCTAAGAAATGACAGCATTATTAATGTATAAAGATGTTTTAGTATAAAAGCAGTTTGTTCATACCAGTTCTTAAACACTCTCATTAATTTTATACGGACTGCAGTTATGAAAGGCTTTTTTTCAGAGCAGAAAGGAAGCAAAACTAAAACAAAGAAAGGAATGTGGCTCGTGCCTCATATTGTGATTATCTTTGCATTTTCCTCAGTATGTGGTGTGAGACTGCAGCTGGGTTCAAATGATAGAAAATTCCCACCCTTGTGAAGGGACAGTGGAGCTTTTTGTGGCTGGAGCTGCTGCCCACACACTGGACTGCCCTGCAAACCGCCTTGGCCTTTTTTAGTGACATGGGGAGGAAAAGCAGCTCCACCTAAACAGAGCCAGCTCCTTCCTCACCCCCTCAACAGCCAATATTCCATTTATTCCACAGGCAACATGAGTGTGCAGGATCCTGGCTGGCCACAGAGCTGAGCTGCACCAAGCGAGGAAAAGGGGGGAGTGGGAAGAGCAGAAACCACATCAAAAATAAAAAGGCAGATTTCTCTGGCTAAAAATAATTTCAGGCTAACTTGGGTAATAACACAGGAGTGTAAAATCCACGAAGAAATTACTGCATTTATTCTGAAAAAATGGTTCGTATGCCTGACTGCACATAATATATTCAATGCAAAAATAGGCATTAAAACTGTACTTTAAAACTTGTTTCACCTTCTTTTTCCAGTTCAGTTTCAAACACCGTTGAACAGGAAATAAGCACAGTGTGGAAAGAAGGATGACTTCTCACAACATGACGTGGATCAGCTACCCAAGCAAGAGCCAGCCTTTCACTTCCCCAGAAGAAATCGAAGCCATCATAGCTTCTCAAAACATCATATCCAGATTTATGCACTGTTACATTGCCTTTTTTGTACCCACAGGATTAATAGCTGGCATATGTATTTTGATCATTTTCATAAAGAATCATTTGCAGAACAAAAGAGCAAGCTTGGACTTACTTTTTCTACTCTTCACTCTCAGCAATATCATAATGATTTTTTTATCCTTTACTGTCATCACTAGACCTGATTATTTAACAGCAACCCGCCTTGCCTGTAGTGCACTGTCATTTTTTTTTAATCTTGGTTATTTCAGTTCTCACTATGTTTTAACTTTGACACTTCTCACACTATTACTGGAGAGATTTCCAGCACGGACTGCTCTCTGCAATGCCATCCAAAGACCCATTTTGAGTGTTGTGCTTGTGCTGACGTGCACCTTCTGTTTGTCCCTGACACAGGCAGTGCTGGTTGGCACTGACAATTTTCACCTGGAAGCACACTGCCAGTTGGATCCACTATTTGCGTGGCCTGCATACGAGATGGTTAAATTCACCTTTGGGTTTGGAATCCCGTCATTACTCCAGATGCTCTGTTTTACTGTCCTGTGGGCTAAAGCAGCACCTGCTGGAGCTCCATCCTTGCAGCAGCACGTCCGTGCTCACCCCGCTGTGTACGTCACCAGCGGGACAATGTTTATTTGCCGCCTGTTTTACAACGTCATGATTCTCTTCAGGACAACGCTGAAAATGCAGAGGAGCATTGGAACTACAAAGAACGAGCTTGTGATGAACATTGCAGAAATAGTGTTGTTCTGTGAGAGCTGTGCTAGTTTGGTAGTTGTACTTTGTTTTCATAAACCGTGCAAGGATGAAGTACGTAAAGTCATCCAGAAGTGCCGAATGAAAACCCGAGCCAACAATCACCTTGAAATACCAGAAACAGCCACAACCCATCACAGTGGGTCTCAGTAACACTTGCTCTCCTAAACAACTGTCAATCCACTTCGTTTTTTAGCTTGTGGGTTTTGGTTTGGCTTTTTACTTCTTCAAAAAAAGGGCAACTGTTCCTTCTTTAGAACCCCAACTTGGCCTATTTTACAGCTAGCAGTACTGAAAGAGAAAAGATGGTCAGTTCTAGTACAGTGATCTGTGAGAAAACTTCCAGGGTCTGGGGCTGTTTGGGTTTTTTTCATATATACATATATATTTAAATAATCTATTTTTCTGCAAGCATTGCTTCAAACTCAGGTAGAAAGATGAGTACTGTTGCCACAGAACTGTGCTTCTGCAATAATATCAGTGCCCTAGCAGAGCTGCAAACTAAAATGCGGGAGAAAGCAACTTTGAATCAAGGTCAAAATCCACAGAGCATTTTCTCAGGTGTGCTTCCTCCTTTGACTTCTTACCCTTCAAAATACTTATTTCTATAATACTGGTATATAACTGGTATATATAATTCCAGTGGCAGAAGTAGCGAAGTTTTGGTCTGAATTCCTGTGTCAAAAAAAAAAAAAAAAAAAAAAAAAAAAAAAAAAAAAAAAAAAAAAAAAAAAAAAAAAAAAAAAAAAAAGTAAAGAAAATTAATGGAAACACAGGTCCATAAAGCAACGCTTTGGATCCTTTGTGAGGTACTGAACTGGAAAGATTAACAGGATGGCTAATTAAAACTTTGTGCAAGAATGAAAGCTTTTTGTTAATGTACTCTCAGCTTCCACTTTGCATTAGACTCACAGCAATTATTGATTTAAGCCATTCCTGATGAGCTCATTCAGAAGTACAAAGTCATTGGAAGAGTCACATTCAGTAATAGACCAACTGAAAAGCAGAGAAAAGCCAGCCCAGAACAGGAGAACTGAGGTGCATTTTTAAGAAGGCAAACAAAACCCAAGCCCCAGTTCCTTACTGGAACCACGGCTCTGCTGGAGACAAGATAGAAGCATTGCACATTGAGATGACAGTTGATGGGTATATGGTGCAAAAAGAGGGAAAAATCTGAATTAGAATTAAACAGCTGTGATGCAGGAGTTTGGACAAAGCCCTGCAGGACTGGTAGCTCATGCAGGCTGAGATGTAGGTGCAAAGCTGTAAATGCTTGCTTTGAGTGCATTGTTACTGCCACCAAATCTGGCCAGGAGCCACCTTAGGCATTTGGCTTTGGCTTCATCCTCTCCTCTTACAAAGAGAGAGAACAGAAACAGGAAAAGCACTAAATTGTACTAAAACTTGCATAATGATGTAGACTTAGATGGCAAAGTTATAAAAATACAGTGCTGTGATGAGGAAGTGACTTAAAGAGTTCTGAGAAAAGCTATTTTGATGCTTAAATCTGTGCCTTTGTATGAAACCTGGTGCTAAAGGAACTGAGAGGGGTTTTTTGCAGTTGTATCCTTTGAAAGATCTTCCTGATGGGGTCCAGATTTGTGTGGGGAGCTGGCATAAAAGGGATGCCTAAGAGAGAACAGCAGGAACTGACTGATCACGATTAACATCTTCCACAAGACAACAGCCAAGTGCAGAAATGGAAGAATAATAATCATATATAGATCAAGTATCTAGAGATATGGATCTATTCTTGCAAATCCTGAAATGTAAGGACCATGACTGTATCACATGCAAATAAAGGGCAATACGCAATCCCACTATGACTGTAAGGACCAAGATGTAAAAATCAGCTGGCAAGATGTCTGAATTACATTGTGTCAGCCTGTTCCCCTGTTCCATTTTGTTCTGCTGCCAGCACCAACAGATGGATAATTAAAGAACCCTACATATAAACAGATCATTATAGAATGTGGTCAGAAAGGAAGTACGTAGATAAGAATCATCTCTTTGAACACAAGAGACAATTTCATACTTGTGAAAGAAATTCTCAGATGGCATTGGAGGTTTTGTTTTGCACCTGAGAAGAAGGAGATTAAACAACACAGACCAAAGATCAGCCTTGCAGAAAGAAGTTTGAAGAGATGAGTTGTAAGAGCTGTACATCAGTGGAAAAGCTGACAGACTGAATGAAAGAATATGTCAGAAGAGGCAAGCTGTTTATCCCAGCTCAGAAAGTCAGAGTTTCAGCTGTACTGTGGATAAGGAGGATGTTTTGTAGTATGGGAATTATGTGCAAATGATTCTACTTTATTTACAGCTTCCATACATTTTTAATTTAAAAATGAAAGAACAAATATGTTGTTGTTTCTGAGTCCTGAATTACTTTGAAAGGTGCCTAAAAGAAAATCAAGTCAGTGAAAGTTGGCTGGGACATGGAAAGTGATCTGATGGTGAGTGAATGCCAGTAACACACCTGTGAGGAGACACAAGGTTCAGCAGGGCACTAAGATGCTTCATGACACTCTCAGCAGGGTACAGAGCTAGAGCAGAGCCACACCCAAGATTCACAGACAATAAAACCTGTAGGGATGTCAGATGTAGGATCTGAGAGTCAGCACACCTTGTCAGAATGAACAACTGTGTGTGAGTCTGTGAGCACTGCTGGGTAAAGCTCCTGGCTGCCATCTGTGAGATGTGAGTACATGTACTCTGATCTCCTCCCTGTCCACGTGGAAAAAACTGAGTATTTTCTGGATGGTTGGTTATATTGCAATGAAGAAATCTTTCCGTATGATGAAAAGACTTCACAACTGATTACAAGAAAACAAAGGTAAACAGGAGGGAAGAGGTTGAAAAATTCAGAACAGTAACTCAAACAGTTATGAGTATACATTTTAGCAATGCAGAAATGTTTTCTTATATTTTTCCTTAATTAAGTCAGAGCTTACATTAAAGTTTAGAACAATGAACATGTGGTCCTAGAGAAAATCTACTTGCATCCAGTTAGAATATGAAAGCAAACACCCCTAAGTGCAGCAGGGAAGGAACACAAGCAATTTCCTAAAATCTTTCTAATATACTCTGATATGAGGGAGAAATAGCAGCTTTAGCTAAGATTAAAAGTAGTAATTTTAAATTATTAATAACCCAAAGAATATTTTTAAGAACAAAATAAAATCTCTATGCTCTGAGATTTTTTCCCCTTATTGCAAGCAGCAGCTCAGTTGAATCCTTACTTCTCCCAGGCTTCACCCAGTTGTGAACAGCATGTTCCGGAAGAAATACAGCATATATTTTTATAGGCAGGCTGTCAAAATTAACTGAAGGGATATACTGGAAAGTTCAAAGAAGAATATTTAACTTCTGTCTTGGTAATATTTCTATCTTTCCACAACTCTGATCTGCATTTGAAAAAACCACTTTCTTCAGTAGAAGAAGAGAAATTATCAGGCTGCTGAAGTTAAGGCTTGAATTTCAGAGTTGGTAACATGTTTTGGAAAAGAACTCAGGAATCATCATGACTGAACCAGCTGGCTCAAACTTGATCTGATCCCACTGCAAACAACACTTGAGCTACTGGATATGCACATTTGAATCACAACTCAGGCTGCTACATCCCCACCTGTATTTCTAAGCCTGCCCTTAGCTACATTCTAATATTAAACTTACAGACACTAAAGGGCACCAGTATTATTTATCTTGATTTTGAGGTAGCTGCAGAAGATTTGGGGCAGGGTGAAAACTCAAGCAATTCAGCCCAACTAAGTACCGTATATAATGTGTCCACCATATATGTTGAACAACAAATAAACTCCCTTATGGATAGAAGGAAAGAATGAATTTCACTTCCATGGTACAAAGTGTCCAGGAAAGGACTGCCAGACTCAGCCACTAAAATAAAAATCACTGATGTTTTGCAAAAAAATTTTAAATAGCATTTGAATAGAGCCTGAAGTCCTATGATGGGGCTTTGAGTAATTTGGTTTAATGGAAGGTGTCCCTGCTCATGGCAGAGGGCTTGGATGTAGATGGTCTTTAAGATCCCTTCCAACCCAAACCGTTCTAGGGTTCTGTGATCTTTCACAAGACAACATTTTGTGGCTCCATTTAGTGACATTTTTAGATTATCCCTTAAGAGTTTTGCAATATATGCTCTAAGAAAAATAAAAAGGTTTTACCAGAATAGTTTGAATGGATTTGAATGGGTGTTGCCCCTGCAAAAGGAAAAGGCCAAACTCTTAAAAATTATTTTTAGTAAGAAAAATGCATTCTCAGAATTATTGGCAACTGAAAAGCCTAAATACACAAAATACATTACATCCAAGGTTTTCTGAAGGCACAGAAACAATTAATTCCAGCTCAAACTAAGTTTGATTATTTGCAAGAAAGATTATTTGCTACTGACACTGGACAGGATAAAGTATGAGGGTGCTCTAGAGCAGGGTAATGGATGCTGATTTTATTCAGTGGTTGAAAAAGGTGAGAGAGAATTTGGACATCAGTCTATCAGGAAAACCTTGTGAACAGTATGACAGCACCTGTATTCCTTCTAGAGTTGGTTCCAGTAGAGATTCTTACACAAATCTTATTTCTTCTGCTAAGGGTTACATTATAGTGTAAACATTCCAATACAATTTTAATTTATGCTTCCTTCCCCTTCCAGGCAGTACATGCTTACTTTTTTTCAGCTTTCTCTACTCTTGCTTGATCTAATTTCTCCAGGACTCTAGAGCTTCATACCCCAAACATTTGCACGCTTCTGACAGAATCCAAGAGTCTCTTGCATCTCAGAGGGCTTATCCAGCTGGAGAGGCTGCCACAGAGTGCTGGCACAAGAGCTGTGATGCACAGACCTCTCAACGTTGTTCTCTCCCAAACTCACACCTCCCACTTTCCTTCTCCTCAGCTGCCACCTTTCAGCAGCACAGGAACAGGCACATGTGTTGAAGTCTGCTAAATTACACAGAATATCTTCTATTATACCCCAGATTCAGCCTCTTGGTGCACTGAAGTACATCACAACTACACCAGCGACTCTGTGGTGTTAGACAAGTTTACTGAGATATTTACAGAGCTTTACACATAGAGTGCTGCATAAAAATAAAGCAGGAAAATTCCAAATGCTGGATTACTGAGGTCTGACATTGCACAAATACTACTGCACCAGTTGCTTTCACACATGTTCTCAGCCACAATCACAGTAAGGTAAAACAGGTGGAGCTTTTAAGACTCAATACTGTCACAACTGTGACCGTGGATCATTAAGGCAGTCACTGTAAAGTCCTGTGGAATACCTGCAGCTGACAGGGAAAGAGCTAAAGTACAATGTTTAGCAGCTGCTAAAATCACTTTGAAGCATTTTATGGAATATGGAAATGACAAACTGTGAAACTAAGATAGATTAATCAGTAACAATAATTTGCACAAACAAGGGCCTGAAAATGCTGTGATCTGTTTTAGGAAACAGGATTCAGAGGATTCTCACGATAATCTCATAAAATATTTAGAGAAACACAGAACCCATTAATTGCAATATAATAATGTACAAAATTAGCATAATATTAAATATGACCTCTTATGCTTCACAGTTCTTCTAAGCACAGAAAACAGCTACTTCATGGGTCTTTTGAAAGGGAATTTCCTCACAACTCTGCAAGTATGGCAAAGTGACACATTTCTTACCGTGAATTCAAACAAGAGAATTATCATTCAGGATTATACATTTTAATAGTAAATCAGCTGATATTCACAGCTAGACAAGCAAGGACAGACAGACCATCTGATTATCAAACCCAGGACCCCATAATAACAAGCAACGGACACCCAGAAGTGAACATTACACATGAAGAAAAGTAAAAAAATCCTTCAGGCCTTTGCAAGATCAGTGGAAGCTCTGAAGGACAGCACTAAGTACAGCAAAACCACATGATCAACAACAATAAAGACTCTTTTTAATCCTGTTCTTTCATGACAGTAGAAAATTAAGACCTTCAAAGCTTGTATCACAAGATTTTTCTAACATTTACAATATTCGCTCTGCAACGCAATCATATTTGTACGTGTCTCAAAGCAAAACACTTTAGGCTCTGTCCTCATCATCCCATATTAAAACACCCTGTCTCACACACAGTGGAAGTCTTCTGTTCAGAAAAATTTTGCAGCATCAATCGGCACAAACATTCTTTAGATCTAGATAATATCTGATTCCAAAATTATTTATGAAGAGCTTTGCTGCAAGAACATCTTTAAAAACTTTTTTAGCAACACTGCCAAAAATCCTCTGTTCCTATGCACAGTGTGTTGCAGAAAAAACAGCAAATAATATATTTGCCTCGATGAAGGCAAAGGGCTTCTGCTCCCAAAGCCACTCATGTAAAGAACCTTTGCTTCACTTTCCTACAGGTGAGGTCCTTTGTAATCTAAAGATATTTGGCCACTGTAACTGGTGTCATACATCTATTATAATGACATGTTAATTGCTTACACCACACTTCTGAAACTGTCTTCCTGAAGTCCTAAATGCTGAGATCCCATTCACCTTATTCCAGCAGCAGCAGAATGCAGCAAAGCCAGCCCTCGCCACCCTAAGGTGTCAGGGCAACAAAACCACAGAAAGCAGCTGCCACAAATAAAATATTGCTCTTTTATGAGGAAGGTTTGACTTTCTTCCCGGTCAAAGAACTCTGGCCACCAGTAGGTGGTGTTGCTGGAAGCATCAAGTAGGTTTTTTTACCCCCTGCGGATGAAATGCAAAACTCCACCTGCAACAGTGGTGTTTAATGCAAAACTGAGGCTCCTCGTTCTGTGTAGGGTAAGCTTATTTCATCCATGTGATTTTGAGCTGAGCAATTCTAAGAAGTAAGAGATTGACAACATATACCTGAAAATTTAAATGCAAACAGGCAAACTGGGATCGACTCGAAGGTAGGAAAACTGAAATTTATCTTACCGGTTTAGCAAATGACCCTTCTCAGATGCTTGATATCTTCAATCAAATATTTCCCTTTAGAATGCCCAGAGGCTTTTAAAAATAGCACAAATAACAGTAATAATTGCTTTATATCTGTGTAAAATATGCTTCATTGCAATTTGCAAATAAATCTCTTAATTATTGTTCAGCCGAGCTCTACATTTGAAGGGACTATAAAACTTAAAAAAACGCCAGAGGCAGAAAGGAGGGCGCAATGAACATTAGGCAAAATAAAGCTGACAAATACGAGAGAAAAGACGTTTGAGCAGTCCTAGTAAAAAAGAAACCAGCAGAAACAGGGTTAATTCTAGCCTTATAAGGCTGTTCAGCAGCACTTCAACTGCACACAAATTAGAACAACCCTGGGAATCTATAAAGCTTGTTTTATTGCCAAGGACATGCTGCAAGATCTGCATTTTGCTCTTGTAAACTATCCTTTATTGAATAAGTTTTAAAGCAGAACAGACTTTCACATGATTTTTGTTTTTCCTGCTGAATCATCAACAGGTGGCATCCACTGCAGCTCTGCACACCTAAATGCAAGTTTTTACCGAGAGGACAGTGCAAGTTGGCACATCCATTACGTGTGCACCCAGCAAGGAGCAGCCTGCTGCTGCCTGGAGGAAAACCAGCTCGGGAGAAATGGAATTAAGGTAAAATAAACCGTTTCACTGTACATAGTTACCTGTAATGCTTTTAATTGCTTGGCTTTTGGCGGCCTTTCAGGTGTAATTAAAATCTGACCACAGACAGACCTTTTAAAATCAATTGCTCGGGCTGTTAACTTATTTTTTATTGTATTTAAATTTGTTTTACTGCCTTATTCACAAATAAAAAGCTGTTACACAAAGGCAACAGCTTACATCTGACTCCAGACTGCTTGAAACAAAACATCAAACGTTCTAATAAGTGTAATTTTAGATGGATAATTTAGCATGAAGATTTACACTACTAAAATGATTCCAAACACAGCAACAGGTACTGGGAACTTATGCCTATTTCATTAAGAAATCAAAGCTCTGGAACTCATAATCTTTATTTAAGTATCTGCAGCTATTTGTGATGACTTGAATACATTTAACCAAATTCAGAGCTGTATTTCTGACTAAAACTATTCTAACACTCCCACTCCACTAGTGGTCTGCTCTTTCCTCCTCCAGACTGCACACTGGCAGGATTTGAGTCATTAAAATGTGGAAATATGCATGAATTTTACTAGCAAACAATTTAAAAACTATATTTTCATGTAAATAAAAATCAGAGGTTTGATAGCAAGATGCAGATCAAAGCAATTAAAAATATTTAAAACTTAACAAAAAAACCCCCTGGTTTATAATTTTCTTGCTGTTTTATTTGTTTGGGGTGTCTTTTGTTTGGCTCTTTCTTTTTTTAAATAAACTTGTAGCAATGTTTCAAGTGCGTAACATTGAACATTTAGAAGTAAACAAATCCGATAACTGGCATTTTCCATTACTACCCGGAAGTCAGTGAAACATAATAAATCACAACGAAAAACAAATTGAGCATAACAATGTTGGTGTAAATCAATATGCTGCTTCTATTACCTTCATTTCTAAAATTTGCCTTTCCCTCCCACTGAAAGCAGCAGGAACTAACTGCTTTTCATCTCTGCTGCCTTCTCAGCCACAGACTCTGCTATTTATTAGCCTTATAGATGCAATAAATACAGAAATATCTATACATATCTATCTATATAAAAATACAGATTTTCTATATCAGGTTAAATTCATTCATTTGATTTCTCTGCATTTCTTCATTTTCTATTACTGAACACCTGACAGGCAAACACAATTTTAACAGACTGCCCTCACAATGTATTTTGATCTAGAAAAATTTAAATTCTTTTAAGTGAACCTTTGCATTTATATTAGAACATGATGTTTCCTACAACCTCAGCTGTGATGTTAAGTTAGCAGAAGCTAATGGACATGGAACAGTGCTGGAATAGGAGATTAATCGTTTTCCATTTGCAAATTACAGGTCCAAGGATGTTCATTGATTATTAAAAGAAAAAAATGGAGCTAAAATTCCACTGCCTTCCAACTGCATGAAGAAACACTACGGCTGAAAAGCTTTTATTAAAGAGACCCAAGTACCACCATGGTAAAAAGATCCCTACATGACCTTAAGGCATACAGGAACTGCAAATTCTCTCATTTAAAATGTATATAGTATCCTGAAAAACAAATTAAGGCATTCACTATTTGTAGTATTATATTTCAGTCAGTTTTAAGTCTAATTAATCTGACTTTTAAAGCATTTTAATTTCCTATAAAAAAGTGTGTATCTTTTTCAATTCCAATCAAAAAATGCTTACTAGGAATTCAGTTGAAAACAATCAAAAATCTGACTTTTTTGGTATTGCCACCAAATTGTAATATCTTTTCTGCAGATATTTTAACCATGGAAACCTATTCTGCCTCAGTATCCCCTGTTATATGTAACAGCACAACTTTTAACCTGAATGGATCCCATTTGTGTAACGAAAGCATATCCTCTAGATTAGCTGATAAATCAGAACACCAACAATATGTTATTGGTCTTTTCTTATCATGTCTCTACACAATATTCCTTTTTCCTATCGGTTTTGTGGGAAACATTCTGATACTAGTTGTCAACATCAGCTTTCGGGAAAAAATGACAATCCCAGACCTTTACTTCATAAACCTGGCAGTGGCTGATCTCATTCTAGTGGCCGATTCGCTCATTGAGGTGTTTAATCTTGACGAGAAGTATTACGATATCACCATCATTTGTACCTTTATGTCTTTGTTCCTTCAGATCAACATGTATAGCAGCATTTTCTTTCTGACATGGATGAGTTTTGACAGATACCTAGCCCTGGCCAAAGTAATGAGGTCCAACCTATTTCGCACTATGCAGCACGCTAGACTGAGCTGTGGGCTCATATGGATGGCATCCATTTCGGCAGCTCTAGTCCCATTTACAGCCGTGCACTTACAGCACACCGGAGAGGTCTATTTCTGTTTTGCAGATGTAAAAGAAATCCAGTGGCTAGAGATAACCCTGGGGTTTATTATCCCCTTTGTGATCATCGGTCTTTGTTACTCATTAATTGTTCGAGTCCTCATAAAAGCGCACAAGCACAGGAGTCTGCGGCTGCGGCGACAGAAGGCTCTGCGCATGATTTTTGTTGTTGTCCTGGTTTTCTTTATCTGCTGGCTCCCTGAAAACGTCTTCATTAGCGTCCAACTTCTCCAGAGAAAAAGCGAGCCCGTCTCTTCCAACAGCCCATCCTTCAGGCATGATTATCCTTTAACAGGACATATTGTAAACCTAGCAGCTTTTTCTAATAGCTGCTTGAACCCCTTGATTTACAGTTTTCTGGGGGAAACCTTCAGAGACAAACTGCGACTGTACATTGAACAGAAAACAAAAATGTCAACACTGCATCGCTTCTGTCAGGCTGCCTTAACGTCTGTCATTCCTGACAGTAATGAGCAATCAGAAGTCTGATTTAGTGTCATTGTATCAAACATATGACTGTGAAGTTGTGCAAATAGTGAACAAAATGCTTGCTACTAACAGAAAAAAGTGCATTTGTGTGTGTGTAAATATATATTGTATCACTCTGTTGAGTACTGAAGGTTTATATTCAAAATGTTTTTATGACAAGACTTCAATGTAGAAGAATATGTTTTAGATTTATATTTAATTATGAACAGGATTATTAAAAGCTGAGCACTGAAGAAGCTTTATTTTGTATTATACATGTATGAATGACAATACAAGAGAAAATTTTATCAACTTAGGAAGACTGTAGATGTAATCTGATTATCAGACATGATACTTTGCTGGTGTATATAAGGTACTTCCAGTGAAATAATGAAGCTTCCGTAACAGTGAGGAAAAATCATTACAACATATTGATGTGGAGATGCAGAAAACATTGATTTTTTTTTCCACTCAAACATGTTAAGATGAATGACTTTGCTTACAAGAGCTACATGGTACTATCGTCACTGTATTCTAGCATGTCTTCCATGATTAAGTTTTTAATCTTAATATAATCAAGCACAGAGATGAGTTTTTGTCTCCTAAATGTAATCTACTGTTTACATCAGTACTTGATCAAAACCAAAAATCATCTGTAACTGTAGTGCTCATCTCAAAGATCTTCACAGAAGCAAAATGCAGTGCTTCATTCTGTCTTTCAAGGATTGACCCAGATGATCTCTCTCAGAACAAACATAATTGGCCTCTTTGTCAAAAATGCCAGTGCACCAACATCGTGTACATTCACACCTGCCTTCAGATTTGAGTGCACATTGCACAAAATCTCTTTACATGCCAGAACAAAATGCTGTGATTTTTAAGGAAGCGTCACTTTCTGCAAAAGATATTGCATATACTGCAGATAGTGTAGATATAGTGTAGATATTGCTTATGAACGTGACAGAAACCTGCATTTTTAGAAAGGAAGAACATTTGTAATGGAGCGCGTGACTAGTGGTGATCAGATCTGAACTTTATGCACACCCATGCCACCTCCAGAAACCCCCAGCCCTTCTAGATTGTAAGCATTTCAGATGCTTTGATCATTTGAAGATTAATTATACTAAGCAAACAAATGATAGCACCACTTATTGGAAAACAATAGTGTTTCTTTTCTTCTAGCAAATAATTGGGTTTTAAATCTGATTGATATTTAGCACAGGTTACTCCTGAACTTGTTCACAGGAAGCTATAAAGTTCATAGAGATTAGTGTGCAAGATAATTAAAACATCACTTGCTGCATCTCTCAAGTGAACAAACTCATCTCACTTCTGTGCTTATTGACTGAAGCACCAGAACTCAGCAGAATAAGATGCTCTGTCCTATTTCAAATGCCATCTATGAATTAATTAGCACAATAACAGATTTTAAAGGCTTTTTAAATGTAGACCTTTAAAACAATGACTAAAGCTACTAAAGCAATAAAGAAAACACTGAAAACGATGATTCCACTCATATTTCTCATGAAATATCTCGAGTTTCCTAGTGAAAGTTTTGGCCACAAAAGACGTGACCTATAAACAGAAAGGCCACAAGACGATGATGACTGAATTTGAAATAGATAGCTGGATATTCCTGCAGCTCCAACAGGAATGGCAGCATGGAGTCTGAGGCAACTGCAGATTATTTGCAAGTGATTGCCAATCACAGTCTAACAAAAAATATGTTTAGTCCCATCCTCCCTGCAGAACACTAAATACATCTTCTCAATAAAGATGCAAGCATAGCATGAGTTGCTAAAAAACACCCAGCAAGTCATCTCCCACAATTGTGCTGCATCTCATGCAGCTCTTTTTCCTCAGCATTTTCCTTTTTGGAATCAGCCACAATTACTCAGGTCCTGTGGACTGCCAATAGACATTAATCACACCATTAAAGATGGCTATTTCAGACAACACCCAGCTGAAGGAAGGGATAATTGTCTTGGCAGTGCAGTTCTGAGGAGTGAGACACATCTTGAGCTTACAGATTCATTAGGTTTGTGCAATCCTGACACTTGCCATAAATAAAAAACTTATTTGAGGTTACAGGAATACACTTTCCCAGTCGTAGTTGTTGCTCATTTTTGCTTTTTAGGAATAAGATCCTTTCCCGTCCTCCTTCCTTCCAATGCAGGGATCACATTTTTGATCGAGTCTATGGTAGAAGTCTTTCTGCTACCCTGCAGAACACAGATCATGAAACTCTTTGTGCAGAAGCTTATAATAATAAACAAACAGCAACAGCAAATGCCTGCTCATGCATCCTCCAAAGTAGTGTGTTTCTAAGTGATCATATTCAGTAATATACAGTGAAATCTAGGAAAGACCAGATCACTATAGCGTTAGGAAAACAGTATTTACTCGAACCCAAAACAACCTAAATTACAAACCAAATTACAAACCTGAGTTCCCTGCTGCTGATATTGTTGGTACTGGCTTATGAATTGTGCCTGAAATGCCTAATTTAAACATACTTCTTACTTTAAATGCAAAGCACTCTCCCAGCTGAAAAAACTGCATACTTATTCCCAAAGCCTTTTTTTTTTAACAGTAACTCTGTACAAAGTAATATTTACAGAAATGTCATAAAACTTCCATGTGTTTATGTACACAACATGCTTTCTGCAAGCCATCATCTTGCAATAATTCTCTACTATGGCTTATTTTTTTTTATTTCAAATAACATAATCACCAGTCAATAAACATTTCTAGAGTGTAGAGGAAAAAGGGAATAGGAGCAAAAATTTTCATACATCTCCTTCACTTTTTATCTCTGGTCTCTCACTAATTGTTTAATTGCCGAGGAAAATATTCCATATGCCTTTCTAAAACACTGTACTGATGTCAAATATGAGATTTAAAAACCTGGCTATCACAGTTGCTTACAGTCTTTGCTGTAATAGTCTATATCAAGTTTCCAGACATGAAAAGTCTAGCATTAGGAAAAGCTCACAGAAAAGAGAAGGAATAATCAAAAAATCCCTGAAATCATTAACTGCTTTTGAGAATAATATCTTAGCACAAGAATGCCTTGAAAGCACACGGAATAACTGAATATCTAGAAACAAAATAAATGCAAGCAGCACAAACTAGCACCAGTCTGGACATGAGGTAACTGAAAGCAACAGGCTTCCCTCAGCTGTGTAAAAAGATATGAGAAAAAGAATTCTGTGAGACCTCTGTAACATGTTAAAGAGATGCTGTAGCTTTGCATTCTTTGGACAGTTTTAGGATACACTAAATACCAACTGTGCAGACACAACATCCACCTCTCGAAAATGCAAAGTCAGTCAATCTAAAGACAAAGCTTGATCCATTTATGAAGAGCATTACAGGATGGGAGGGCATGTGACAGAATTTGAATCAGTGAATCAGGTGACCCCAGATTCTGTGCAAGGCTTTGACATAATACGGGCAAGATGCAAGAAAAGTCACCTCTCCCTTCAAAAGCTCAAAAAAAAAAACCGGCACAAAATTTTACAAGAAAGTGCTTGTAACATTTCAGACTATGTATCTGTGTTTCAAACAAAATTCACTGCCTGTACAGTGCAGGCTCTAATCTTTTTTCCAGCCATCAAGTTGTGTTAGAGTATAACTGAATTTTTTCCTGTGTAAGGATTTTGCTGTATTCTCTCAGCTGTTTATTAAGACTGCAAAAGGGAAAAGGTTGTCTGGACAATTTTAAATGGTTAGGATTGTCACAAAAAAATATGTTAAAGAGTGGTTTACCATAAGTATATCAGGCTTGAACTTGACATGCTTATCATTAATTCCACTGGAACTTGTTTCTGCATAACTAAAAACAAGTGAGTGTATGAAGAAGCAGGTTTGAATTTTAATAGCTACTCATGAAGGTGAACCAATGAATTAATTTCATTTTGATTGAAAACAACGATGATAAGGGCTTGATTTGAATTTAAGGGACAGTATCTATCCTTCCCTTTAAGTCTTACTTACCCATTAAGACCATCAGACAAACATTTAAAGTTTTCATCACAGAAGAGCACAGGCCAAATTAGTTGTTTATTTGTCCTTTTTTATGGTAAAACTGGAACAACATGTGATGGATGGGGAACAAGTCACTTTTAAGACATGCACACAGAACACCTTTCCCCTATACCCTTAAGCTCTGCTGTCAGGCAGGCTGTGGTACATGCCCTGTGCTGTGTTTGAGAGACACGACATGAAAATCTGAACACCCTCCATTCATATTTATAATTCAGGTATCCTTTCTTCAACAGTACTGTCCAAACTATTTATCCCACTGTCACTTTTAATATAATAAACTTTTAACCCCTGGGTTTGGGCTTCCTTTTAGACTTCCATCTCACAGCAGCATGACACAGGCAGGAGCTAAGAATAAACAGCTGCACATTGAGCCACCCAAGGTGCCAACACAGGAGCAATGCCCTCTCAGGGCTGCAGTCTGTGCAGGATCAGCTCTACTTTCAACTCCCTTTCTTACATGCTACTTCATTTATTTTACATAAAGTCCACTAAATGCCACTACAAAATATAAAGATGATTATCCGAGTCTCACAAAGTCACCACGTGTTTAGAATAAAAAACCTTTTCAAGTTTCCAACCTGTTTTCTCACATTGTTCAAACAGTTCACTACAGGTACATACAGACATATCAAAGTTCTAAATGAAACTACTGTACCAAAAAGTAAAACCCTACTTTCTCAAATAAATATTTAATGCAGCAGGCTAAGTCTTTCCAAAGCAGCAACTTTGCTTACAAGTCTCCCACTTCACTTGACCTGCAAGCAAAATCACTGAAAAGGTTTAAGGTCTTTTCAAATTGCATTTAATGTGTTTTCTGGAAGGACTTTTTTAAAAAGGAGAAAAAAAAGACATAGTAGAGAAACAGGAAAATTATTGGGATATTGTTAAATTATCCTTAGAATTGGAGTTAAGGCGATTTTTACAGAAAGAGCTCGGTGGCAGAATTGCCTAATAGTGCTGGAGATAGATTTGTTTTCTGCCTCAGCAGCAGAAATATTTCCTTTCCCAGGCATTCCCTCAATAGAAACAGTAATATAATGGCAAATAAGATTTTCTTCCTTTCATTCTCTCTCCATTCAGAACTACAAAAGAGAAATAGCCTGTACCTGACTACAGAAACCATTTAACTCTTGTGCTTCAGAGGAAAGTGCACACAGCAAACTGAGAAAGAAACCAAGGAACCAGCTCATTTTAAAAACTGATAGTACTCCAAATATCCACCTGACAACTAAGAATCAAGGTGGGAAGAAGATATAGACAGTGATGTGTGGGGGAATCTAATTTATAAACTTTCTTGGCATCCAAAGACATAGAATAATTACTTCTGGTATTACAAGCTCATTCTCTAGACCAGTGAGAAACATGACATGTTATTTTCTTATGCTAATTACAGCTGCCTGATGATGGGTGACACTGTCAGAGTGCTGTGGGATCAGAAGCCCAGCCTTGCTGGCACAGGTGCTGCTGGAGCTGACACTGGATCCCACAGAAGCTGACAGCATCCTCAGCCCAAAACAAGGGGTCCATAGAAAACTGCCCCACCCCTGCTGATCTGTGCTCCTCTTGACTCTCACTGACTGAGACTCTTTGGATCTTGGCCAGAGATTTTATTCCAAAACCTATCAGATCAGGATAGTTGGCTGCTCCTATTCTAAGCTCAAACTAGATCGTGACTTAATCAAGACAAAAGGTAAAGATAACCATAGTTTAAACAAAGGATGGTAAATTTTACAATTTTAAAAAACCTAACTGTGCAAGTTCATTAAAAGATGTCTTTGGAGTACAGGCTTGAAAGCTATGAAAGATAGCACTTTTGTAATAAAATAGGAAAAGCTTGACTATTCCAAAGGTAGTTTGAAAACAGAACCAGCCAGTGAGGTGCACGAAGGCTCCTAAGTCCACAAAAAGCCCATGATCATTTTCAATGACCTCTGTATTACAGTTCAGTACAACACTTCTGTGACCCATTAGTTATTTCACAAGCAGGTAAGGATGAGTAACTCCCCTTTAGGATTCAGTCCATAGTGTAAAGGTAGGATGGAATGACAGTTATTAAAGGCATGTATTTTCCACAGATACTTCAGATTTTCTCTTCTCTTCTCTTTACATAACCACTCTGCTCCTTTTTGAGCAATGCAGCTCTAAGCCCCCAGAACATCCTCTGAACAGCTTTGACATCTTTGAAACTCTGATGCTAGCAAGAGCTGTCTGCCCTTATGTATATGCTGCTTGCAATAGCCTGGTTTACAGATGCAAATTATTAAGATAATGCTGAGAAATTTAATAAAACACTGGTTGATGATCTTCCGTTTGATGTCCTACAGAGCTCCTGTGGGATTCAATTAGAAACAGGTAAATGCATTCAAAGCCAGAGTCTGGTTCTCCTGTCAAATACCTTCATGCTTGTACCCTCGATATTTCAGGCGGGTTCTAAAAGTCAAAAGATTAATTTTCTGTCCTAATTACTTGTTGGATGTAACAGACAAGCACTTTCTGAGTATTTATTAATCTGTGTGGCTTTGATCTAATACCCAAGAGCCATTTTATCTCTGCTGTAATTTATTAACATACATAAATATACACTGATCTTTCATGTGGTTCACAATATTGCATCTAAACACAAAAGGCATTTGAATGAAGAAACTTCTCATTTTTCATTCATACTACAGAAGCAGCCATCACCCCCTTTCATCTGTGCCAAATCCTTTTTTTTTAAATTTTTAAATCTATTTCATCAACACACAAAAAGTCGTATATTATAAAAATCATTATACCAGACTCCCACATTGTTTAAAGAGCAGCATTTCATCAAGGACAGGGCTGTTTTTTAAAATAAGCATAATTTAAACATCCAAATCTGTACCATTTTAAGGTTTTTTGAACCAAGCAACATTAACAAAACAATAGTAAGAGCAATAAAGAGGAAATAACAAATCCACAAGAATCAGGCCTGCATTAATACATTATGCTATACACACTTCCACGTGTCAAGCCCTGTCAAGAATAATTGCCTTTGAATGCCCATTTCTCTGCTCTTTATCCTGTATCAGAATGCAGCAAACATCCTGTCAAGCTTACAAGTTAGTTTCTTGCCAAGTGAATGCATTTTGCAAATTCAGACATGTTAACAGGACTTCTTTTTAACTGAAGTTACACGTATTTTGAGGTTTTGTACCAAGTTTTCTATATTCAACAATTTGAGTTTTCCAGTAATTTTCATTGGTGATGCCTCTCTCTATGAGGAGTTAGAAGTCATCAATACAGAACCAGAATAAAATTATCATTGAAAAAGGGTAGAAAACATTGGACTGGAGATGGGTGACAGAGTCAAGCAGATTTTTGCTTTTTCAACAACTGAACACTCAAAAAATTCCACCCACAAGCGAGAATCCTGTCCTGAATTTCAATTTTGCTAAGATATTTGCAGTCAAGGCAGAAAAGCAAGGGTTTATCCTGGAAATCCAACAAGAGCCAGCAAGGAAGGTCTCACCAGCAAGCAGAGAATGAGGGCTGAGAAGAAACAACAAGTATACGTGCTCCAAGAAGAGAAGGAAGAATTTCCCCTCTCAACAGCAAAGAAGACATAGTTGTGTTTCACCACCAAATTCCCCATCAATTTAATACCCTGGCTTTATTAATAAAAGTAGGGAATTAGCTTTGAATGAATACAGATTAAGGCAAATACCCAGAATTAGCGTGAAACTCTTGTTGGCTAATATGTAATGAAGAATGCACAGTTCCTTTAAACACGAGTAAGAAATACACCACATATTGTTTATACCAAACACAGTTGGGGACGTGAGCCTTTCGCCTGGGAAAAGCATCTTCAAAGTAGCAACTGTTTTCCCAGCTGTGAATGCTCTTTCCTGGGAAATTTATTCATACCATTACAAAAATAATTTTCAAAGGAATGTAAAATTATTCAGCCTAATCTATGCATATCCATATTTCAGACATGATTCTTTACCTTCTTAGACATGTCTGTTTACAGAAGGCCTTCTATTCTCTATAAATACTACATGGGTGTCACAATTAAATTTACCCCCTTTTTAAAATAAATAAATGTATGGTTAATTTATTAAAATAATCTGAAGCAACTCTATCAATATTCTGATGAAGAAGTGTTAACAGGAAGCAAATGTTTCAGTCCCATAACCAGCTGCCCTCAAAGTTTGTTGTTTTGTGGTTGGTTGTTTTTTTTTAAATTTTCCTAATTTGAGAAATATTGCATAGATAAGAAAGCAGATAAACCAAGCAAGATGTCACACAGTAAGCCATAAGTGACACAAGGATTTAGAGCTTTGTAATTATTTCCTATAACTATCAGAAGGCCACCATACAGAGAGGCACTAAGAGCCAGTGGGGTAGCAAACTCATCCTTTGTGCAAGTAAAAAAACCCCAGATAACCCAAGAATAAACACTCAACTGAAAGGTAGCCCAAAGCAAAGAGAAATAGGCCCACATTTTAATTATAGACTGGCAAAACCCAGCACAATAATATCCATCCTGACATTTAACTTGGCCATTTCTGCTTTCTGCTGATGTATCTTTCCATCCAGCTCAGGGGGAGATGGAGGGATGGGGAAGATGAAAGATTATGTCATCTTCTCTTCATAACATGGACAAAACTCTATTTGCATGTTAAAGATACTTTAAAATTGGCCCCGAAAACACTCAGTACAAGAAGAGATTCTTATTTTAGGAGGTTATGCTAAATAAAATTAACTTTTTAGAATTTCCTCCTTTTTTTTTAAAGATTTTTACATATTCCTTGAACAAGAATTAATAAACTCAGATAACACTAATACTTACAAACTAGTAAAACCAAACCAGGGCAGGAAGAGTGGGCAGCGGAATTGCAATGCAAACGGTTTTCAAAATATGCTTTTAATATCTATAAAATACAGTTAATATTGGTAGCCTGGTAATCAGAAGAAAATCCTGCAATATCACACTAAGTTTTTAACTTCATGGCATTTTTTTAGGATGGGAAAATGCAAACCAAGTTATTTTGATGGTTACAAGATAAGCTTCCCATTAATTAGAAAAATAAATTAAGGGAACAATAAAGGATTACCGAGTTTGTTTGCAAATCATCCACAACTCATTATTTCAAGAATGGGCTTTGGGATGAATTAGTGGGCTGTCAAACAAATAAATACACTGTCTGATGATAGCTTTACAGTATCTGCTGGATCAGTTTGCACCAATGTCTGGCTTGTATTCATTAAACATTCACATTACTACCCCAGTTACCTGATTACAAGCAGCATTAGAGATCATATCTCTTGCATTCCCAGTTATTCCACCGAGCTCATGCCCAAAATGTTTATCTCCACAGCTTTAGCATAATTTTATGTAGTTTTCCACTGCTACAACCAAAAAGTGGCTTTAAAGAATCTTTTTTTGTAGTTTTTTGCTTTGCAGCTAAAGAATTCTATATTCCTCTTTATTATAACCTCCAAAAAGCCAAACAGAAAAACTTTTTTTTACAGATTTTGCCATTTACCATTTAGTAAACAGATCTTACTGTTTGGGCACCTGCACACTCTGATGAAAGAAACACCACGAGCTACTTGTTTATTTGCCATTGTTTGTAGTATCTGTATGGAATCTCAGAAATTAAATTCCTTTCCCACTGATCCTGCCTTTATCTGAGGAAAACGTTGATTCCTCCTCCTCCAACCACTTGCAATGCTGAAGATAACAAGGAAGTACAAGGAAACACCCACTGGCTGTATGAGCATTACCCAAAGTGCCCTTCAAGCATGGACAAGGGGATTTGATTTGTAAAGATTAATCATCCCTTAGTCACTGCAATTTTCCTTGAAGTTCCAGCGTTGGGAAGGAACAAGAAATTAATATTATTTTCTATGGATTATGAATTTTGAGTCTTGGCTAATAGATGTTCTGTTCTGAAAGAATTTCCTACTGTTGTGCAGCAAGCCAGCAGCAAGGAGCTGTGCCCGTAAATGACAAGATCCTTTGACACAGTAAGGTCACTGGGGACAGAACTCAAACAGCCCTGGGAAAAAAGCAACCACATGGTGCTCCCTACCTACAGAGCTGCAACTGTCAGGGCTGCTGCTCCAGCCAGCTTTGTGGCATTGAGGCAGCTGGAAGTTTGAAGGCTGGAGAAATCCATAATCAGAAGCAAAATGGTTTCTTTTGCCTTGCAAAGAAACACTTCTAGGGGTTCCGCTGTTTCGTTAACAGTACTGCAAATATTATTTTTTTTTCAGAGAACTGAAACAAAACGAACTTGTCAGAAAAAAAATCCATCAGGCAGTTGTTACCTAAGAAGCCAACAGTCAGCTGCAAACCACCAGTCTAGGTGTCTTGTCTTTATACCTATGTTATAGTTTGCAAGGAAAAACTTAAACATTCTGATAGTTCAACACATATTAGCAAACTATAAAAGTCATTATAAAAAATGTAAAACTAATGCTTAATGATTTTTAAAAAACTGTTTAAAATGTGTGATTATTTCAAGTAGGTAAATAGAACAGTAACATCAGGAGAATCCGTCAGAAAAACCACAAGGCTGAATTAAGTTTTTAAAATTTAATTAAAGTTTAAAACCTGGCTCCACTAGAGATGTCTCATTTAGAGCTGTGTGGTTCTAAAATCACTCACGAAAACATTCATATTGGTCTTGAATTGCTTATTGCTATTTAGTGTAAACAGAAGAAATTGAGTAGATGAAAATCAATAAAACATCAAGATTACTCTGAAAGGTCAAGCTGTTCCAAGGAAAAACATCTTAGTCTAAGGCTGGCAAGAATTTTTGAAATAAATTTCTTGAAGGAATGATCAGTGTACACTAAATCCAGTCACGGAAAACACACTTCAACTTGCCTGCAGCTCTATAACAAAATCAATTAAACATTTGTATTTTTCACTTTGGAGATTAAATTTACTCTACTGGAATTGAAAAAAAAAAAAAAAAATCACAGGAATGTGACTCAATCAACCAGTGAAACCTGTGTCCCACCAAAACCTTTGCCTTCTTTCTACCACACATGAGACTCCTTAGGAAAAACTGGAGCCTGCCCATCCTTGCTTTAAGAATGCCAGGAAGAGTTTCCTTTAATTCAGTTATGCATTTACCGCCAATCACAGCTCATCAGAATCCAGGCAGCACAATTCAGGAATTCCCGTAAATCTAGCAAAATTCCAGCTTATTTTAAAGTAACAGAAGTCAAATTAAAGAAAGAAAAGGTGCAGAATGAACCTTCTCAGCAGTTGCCTAACTTTTGTTCCAAATTTCTTCCTTGGAAGCATTCACACTGGCTGTACACAGCCCCAGAGTTCCTCCTGATCTTCCTGTTCACACAGAGCAGTTGTACCTTGTTCTCTGTTACACCCTCCATGCTTACAAGGTTTGATGACCAAAAGCACTTAAAGCATAAATGCCAGTGTGCCTTAACCAAGCATTTCACACAGGCTGGGAGTACTTACACTAAGTAACAAACTGCCAAGCAATTAACTTTCTTTAACCACTTCTAAAGTAAAATTGTTTAAGATCCGCCTTACATTTTTCATTCTCAACAGTCATTTCAAACGAGGGAAAAAAAAAAAAAAAAAGTGGTCTATTAACTTAAGACTTTCCTGCTATCAAGAGTTACAGTTTACAAAGCTGATGCCAAGAAATGGCCTGTCACAGACCTTTTATGGCATTCCCTAAAACTCACTATATACATGTTCAAGCCACCCACTGGCATCAACTTTTATGATTCCAAGAACTGTTGTGCTTAGTGGTGATCCCTAAAAGCATTAAGAATTCTTCTTCCCATTACTCTTTGCTCTTTCTTTCACAGTCCTACAGTCTGGTTCTAAGAATTGAACACTGGACATCAGATGGTCCACAAAGATCCCACTTGCCAGGAGCTTGAAGCCACCTCAATTGTTTGGCAGTTTTACATGAAATTATAGATTGTCATAGACAATAAAATTTTCCTTTTGACATTTCCATTTCACATAATTTTCCTGGAAAATTATTTTCACTCACATTTAATTATAGCATGGTAAATCCACAGTCTGTAATACAAGGGAAAAGATAAACATTCCTTCTTATGAAGCTATAAAGACAAAATTTGCTATTTTTGCTTTGACAAAGATGCAGTCTTTTCGTACTTAGGAGCATTTCTGCTGAGTTTAAAACTGCAAAAATGTACAAACTCCTGAATAACTTCTGCCAATAGGTTTGTTTTTTTATACTAAGCTTGCCAAACTCTAAATGCAATACCTAGAGACACTTATGAATGCAAAAGTTCTTCAAATATGTTCTTGCCAATGAGCTTAAATAAATTCTAATAACAAAATAAGTAATTATTTCTAGTTATATGAGCTCCACTGAGTTACACATGTTATGGTAAGGGAAGTAACAAGCAGCTTTCACATGTATTTTATGTTAGGCCAGGAAACATAAGAGAAATGAGACCACGGCTCTTTCAAGTGACCCTCAAAGAATTCTTGAGGAAAAAACCCTGCTTTTCATCTCTATTTCTTAAATTGCTTTGCAGTTCTTTGATCCTCATTCCACAGTAACCACTAAGAAGATCAGAACTGAACTGTCCTTGAATTATGCATGATCTCCATCACAAAAAAATCAAACCAAAAGCCTTCCAACTTCACACCTAAGTAACATTCTGAGATTGCTAATTTTATTCTCATTAAATAATTCATAAAATGTTCAGGAACTCAAAGAGACTGCTGACACCTTCTGGCCACTTGACATTCTGTCCATAAACCAGGAGAATTTCCAAGAAAACATCTTTCATGTTTTCCCAGGCACTCAGGATCACATGGAGACTGAAGTTCCACTGAGACTGCCATATGACAGCGCCTCACTTGGTTCACCTCTCACCCACATCCATTCTCTGTTTTTCACAGAGACATCCAAAACAAACAGAGATCACCTCTCTGCCTGCTACGATTAGACCCACGTTTGGATTACAGTAATTTCACGAATATAAGCCGCACCTTTTTCATTGAAGAATCCACCCTACGCCAGTAGTGCGGCTTATATTCACGTGCGGCTTATAATCATGAAATTACTGTAATTTATCTTTTCCTGTTAGCTCTTTCACTAGGTAGGAATCACTGCAATTGAATCCAACTCATGTTCAGAACAGAATCTACAGCAACAAAAAATTCCTTTTGTGTTGAATTAAAGAGCCAAACCTGCAGCATTTGCTTGTTCTTCTTCGGTTTAGTTTCCAATTCCAGCTCGTCCTTTTGGGCCTCATGTTGCTTCAGCTTTTTTCGTTTTTCTGCTTTCTTTTCTTTTTCCACGATCATTTTCAGCATTCTAAAATGCTTTTCTGTAACAGAAACTATCAAAACACAGTCAGAACCTTTTTGAATATTAAACATCAATCGCATATATACGGACAGACTATAATTATACTGGTACAGTAATTATTTGTGACTACCTAACTATGAAGTATATGTCTGCACTGAAATTGGATTCATTTTGGAAAATTTTTGTGTTTCCTTTAGGAGTTTCCTTTAGGAATACATTGTAGTTAAGGTACTGCAAAATTCAAATGCCAGTCTCCTGTAGGAATCTCCACACCTTTCATCCTCTGAGATGTGGAATATACCTCAGTGACCCTCCTGGCAGGAATTGCCCAGAACTTAGGCTGTGCTTTCTGCAGTTTTTAACACACCACATTGAACTGTTTGATCAACTGTCTACCTTAGATAACACCATCTCAAAATGCATTTACATGACTGTTATTCTTCTCATTAATATGCACATTATAGCATATTATAATATTATAATTATATAGTTGATATTAACATATAATCATATTATGTATAATATATTAACATATGTAATTATGTTAACAAAATATCGTATATAATCATTAATATATTTAATAGTATATCTTGTATTAATAATTATAATTACATGATATATTAATATATTATTGATGTATTAATATATAATTATGTGATATTATAGTGTGTTATAATTATGTATTAATATGCGTATTATGATACGGGTAATGCTATTTGATTACTAAATAGTAATGCTATTTGAAGTAATGCTATTTGTAAGTAATGCTATTTGACTACTAAACAGTTTCAAACCACTAGTTCTGGTTAAACTGCAAGTTCTGTTTTTGTACAGGTTAATGTGGTAAAAGCATGCTTGAAGAACTGTCTCATTGGGTTTAATTTAAGATTTCAGGGTGAAGGTGAACAGGAGTTGCAGACACCACTGAGAACAGGTCTCGTTGTAACTCCGTGCCATTTCTTTGTGGGAACATTTGTAACAGGACAGCTTTCCCCAGCTGTCCCACACTGTCACTTTCAGCGTGGGTTTCAGGGTCAGTTTCACTGCACGTGCCAATGGCTCAATCACAACCATTTATCTTCAAACACACACACTGCAATATAAAACAAGCCTCAGACGCACGTCGGGAGGGTCCCAAAACACCAAAGGAGGGGTTTGGCACATCCCTGGCACCGGAGCCAGGCCCGGCACGTGTCGGGCACCGCCGTGCCCTGGGCAGGAGGGCATCCCCACAGCCAGCCCCTGCTTCTCTGCACAGACCAGGCCCCGCTTCCCAACCGGGATTCGCTTCCCAACACGCGACCCCGGCCCCGCTTCCCAAACGGGATTCGTGTCCCAACACAACCCCCCGGTGCGCCGCGGCCCCCTCAGCCACCGCTGGGCATGTGGCCGGGCCGGGCCGAATCAGGCCAGGCCGGGCCGGGCCGAGCCGAACCGCCCCTCCCGCAGCTCCGGGAGAGCAGGGGAACCCCCAGAGGAGCCCCCACCCCCCGGGGAGACCTAGCGCTGTACCCCCATGCGACCCCACA
This sequence comes from Sialia sialis, assembly GCA_009812075.1. Lineage (NCBI taxonomy): Eukaryota > Metazoa > Chordata > Aves > Passeriformes > Turdidae > Sialia > Sialia sialis. The sequence continues at coordinate 5,335,191 of VRYO01002014.1, read as the reverse complement.
CGCACCTCCCACAGCCGCAGCCCCGGCACATTCAACTGAGCCCCACGCTTGGCGCCACCGCCCGCCCCCTGCTCCTGATTGGCTACACGGGGAGAATAGCGGCATCTGTTTGGCTCCCGAGCTGTCGATCACCCCGGCGGCCAATAGGAAGCCTCGCTCGGAGTTAAAGCGCTCGCCAGGAACACGTGTGCCGTGGGACGCTCCGCCGGCTGCTGGCGGTGCGGGTGACGTCATATTCCGCGCCGAGCTGCGCTGCTGGCCCCGCCCTTTCGTGTGGGAGAGTCCCGAAGTCGGGACCGACCGGGCCTGGC